>OX101786.1:31945549-32341279 GCA_944452715.1 Ophion slaviceki | reverse complement strand
AGAAAAACCACCAGTAACCCCCCTGCAGTGAAAAAGTTTCCCTCCAACGAAGAAAAACAATGTGAACCGTTACGAGCGCAAAGCGCGGACACAAAGTTCTTTCCGCTCCGGACTAAACGTTTTTTTTTAAAAGACCTCCGTAATTCTCGATTGAAAAAAAAACCCCGGAAATACCAGAAAACTGTCTGAACTTTACAGACAACTGGTGCAAGATTATTTTGAATTTTAGAGGCGAATTACAGTCACGAAAAAAAAATTGCATTCGATAGACTAAAAAATGGCAATTTTTATTTTATTCGAAATATTTGTCCTAGTAAAAGTTTCGGTTCAAAATTTACTCTGCACATGCTGAATCATACTTCGAAGGAGTAAATCCTGAATAAACATGATGTTGAAGTTTGCATCGTTGGAGTGCAACGAAAATTCATTTTAAGGGGTCTTCTCACTTTAGACTCTAAAAAAGGCTCTTTTCATGCATTTTTTGATAGGTTTATATTATAGATATTGATATAAACGTTGTTACACTTGATAAATACACTTTCGAAATACATTTTAAAAAAAGAAATTTATTCGACGGCTTGTTGATAAAATCTTCGAAACTACTGAACTGATCCTTATAAAATGTTAACCACATATCCTTTACAACCATAGCTATAGCGCATATCAAGGATTTTTTTAAATTTTGATATTTACTATTTTGTTTGCCAAAAACGGTGGAAAAACACTTTTTTTTTGTTTTTTTTTTTCGGAAAGTGTCTCTAAAACCGTTTGATTTTTTTGATTCGGATGATGCATCTCCGACATTTTATCAATAGCGCAGACCGACCATTTTTTAGGACATTTTTTTAACTACCATATCCGTCTATAAATAGCGACTTAAATAAATATAAAATGTATAAATGTATTTCGAAAGTGTATTTATTAAGTGTAACAACTTTTATATCAATATCTATAATATAAACCTATCAAAAAATTGATGAAAATAGCCTTTTTATTAGCGTCTAAAGTGAGAAGACCCCTTAATTGTTTTATTTCTTCATTTTCATTATGATAAAAAATCTTCTTACATATTTAGGCTGAAGATCTCCAATCAGAATCCCAAAAAACGATTGAGGAATTTTGAAAGGCCGAATGTACAAAAATTTGGACTACCAAACTTTCGTTGCGTTCCAACACTGCGAACTTTAATATCATGAATACACAAGATAAATATAAGAGTTCCTGATTACAGAAACGATTGTATGAATTAATCGTTTTAAAGTTCACTGTGGCGAAAATTCGTTTTTATTTTTATTATCGTTCGAATTTTAGTGCTATTTTGGGTCGAGGTCTCTCACAAGAATCCTAAAGAACCCGAGTAGAAATATTGTCAGGCTGGCCTGATATTTGATCTGCGCCTGATCAGCTTGTAGTACGAAGGCCTTACTTAAGTTTGCCTTAATTTGCCTGATCAAGCTGGGGTCAGGCGGTGGTCGAGCAACCGGACTTACGGCTTACTTCAATTCGCCTGACCCGGCTAGCTTCAGGCGATGTCAAGCAACTGGACTTACGGCTTACTTCAATTCGCCTGATCCAGCTAACTTCAAACAATCATCATGTAACTGGACTTCTACAGTTTGGCGCTAAAAACGTGCCTAACCTCATCTTGTCAAATGATACACAGACACGAGAGAAGCCCGAGACATATTATTAATCACTTTATACATTTTTTACATATATCGGGTACGTTGTGAATAAGATGGACAAACACAATCGGAAGAAGATTGCGCAACGACTGTGTCTGTGTGAATAGCGGGCTCTAAATAAGGGAAAAAACGAAGAAATAATACAGCAGCAGGTTAGTATAACAATTAATTTTTTTCAAAGACTTACAATTCTTAAATCTATAAATATAAATTGGATTAAGTCTGACTGTAAATTAACCATACGCCAAATTATATATGCATTGGTTGAAATATTTATTATGATACATTTGACAGATCCGGAACAGATCCTCTCAGCGAGGAACAACTCGAAATTCCTGAGGATTGGCATGTGTTGGCGCTACCACTATGTAAGTAGATTTATATTTGTTTTGTGTATCGCTTTTATTTTTCTTTACTTGGTCCGTCTCCTTTGTCAGAGGAGAAAAAGAGACAGCGTAGGCCAACCAAATAATGGTAAGCTGACAGCGTAGTTCAATCTGGTAAATGTTTTGCCATCGGTGCTGATTGGCCCGGACAGCGTAAGCTAACCGAATAATGATAAGTTAACTGCGCAGTTCAGTTAAGTGAAAGTAATGCCAATCGGTGCAAGTTAGCCCATAAGAAATGCACTTCGGATGGACATTACATTCACTGAACTGACTACGCTGTGAACTTACCATTATTTGGTTGGGCTTCGCTGTACGGGCCCGGACAGCATAGGCTAACCGAATAATGACAAGTTGACTGCGTAGTTCAGTTAAGTGAAAGTAAGTTCATCGGTGCAAGTTAGCCCATAAGAAATGCACTTCGGGTGGACATTACATTCACTGAACTGCACTACGCTGACAACTCACCGACCGCTCGCAGCTTTTGCAACAATTTTTTTTTCTTCTTTAAAGTAGATAATTGGATGGTGAGAAAAAGGAAAAAAAATTGAGCTCAAATTTGTGCCACCCTAATAAAATAATGTGCATACCTTATATAGATATATATGTAGACATTGAATTCTAAGTGGGATACACATTTTCGTATTTTTCAGTGGCTGTCATTTCGAAATATAGGGAACACGGAATAGAAGTTCTTTCGAAGCAAATTGGACAAACTGTTGGAGCGGTATCAAGGCCTGATTAATTCAGCAAAAGACTGGGACAAGTTTCGAGCGCCGCGTAAAAAAACGAACAGAACGCCCTATGTAACGTTTCCTAGAAATGTCTGGTCATAAAAACGTTAAGCTCTGTTTACTTTATTCACGAAGTTTCTTAAGTTTTTGTTTAAAAAATTTATTAGTTTATTTCGGGATGATTGGTGGAATATAATACAGTGATATATCTTAGTTTATTTCGAGTTTTTGTTCTATTACAAATACAAGAAAAATGATGTTTGTTTTCCACATAGATATATGTGAAAAATATATGTGATAAATTTTATATTAAGATTAAAAAATAAACGATCAGCGTTATTTATAAAGTGGTACCTTTTTCTCTTTTGTGTATGCGTTGTATTTTTTATTTCAGGAAAAAATCGGTCATCCTGAGCCGTGAAAAATCATATGATTTTTCATTTTGATCAAGCCGTGAAAAATTAAGCTCTTATCAGGCCTTAATTTTTCACGCTGATCAGGCCTTGATCTTTTACACTGACCAGGCCTTGATTTTTTACCTTGATCAGGCCTTGATAGTTTACCCTGATCAGGCCTTGATTTTTTACCCTGATCAGACGGAAGTCAGGGATTGTGTTTCAAAAATGATCAGGGCTTGATAAAAAATTCTGATCAAGGCTGGAAAAAGAAGTCAGGATGCCTGATCAGGTGTTTATTGTAGCTGGAGCAAGATTTCTACTCGGGAATATTTGAGTTATTTTCGTAGCTCAAATGTACAAAAAATGGGTGTTTGAAAAAAGAGAATTTTCGATAAATTCCTGAGTTTCATACTTCAACATCATGAAAAATTTTCCATCAAAACCTGCATTTTCGGATTTCCCCTGGATCTTGAAAAAAAATCCTGGTAAGTAGTCCTAAAGGGATATTCCTTACAAAGAGGTGAATGAAAAATGATGTCTGAACTTTGGAGCTGTGACAATCCTTCCGCAGCTTCTATTCGGCCGCATTAATACCCGGAAAGGTTCGTGCTTTTTTGAATAATGAAAAAAAGATAGCGCCACGAATATAAAACTCAATTGCTCACGGGCAGCAAAATGATTTAACGAGTTTGTCAGGTTCTCGTGTGAATTTCGGTCACGTCACGAATTCTCGTGTAAAATACTTCTTTGTATGACAAGCTCGCGTTGGAAGTCGCCGCTCTGATTGTCCTCAAAATGCTCTTATTCCTCTCCTCCCCTTCCATCCGCTGCCTTTGCTTTGCCTTTTTTTTTCTTTTACTTCCGACACTCGATTCACCCCGAAATTTCGAGACTTCGTCGTCCATTCGACGTATGCACGTTTATACGTGTAATGCAATAATAGAAACGTGTCTACGACAACGCCCGCGCACTCGAAGGGCTATTTCACGTACGATCCACATGTGTAACGGGCATAACGGGGGGACAGGACGTGCATCGTTTATTACGACTTCCTCTATTTCATTGAGAAGGGAGCGATCGAGAGAGATTCGTGATCTGAAGCTATTCGGATGGATCATACCTTGTTATCCATCCAACCATCAAACTATGCCCCTAAAGACTTCATTGACAACATGGAATGTGAAACCTTTTTTCTTTTGCATTTTTAATAAAAAAATCTACAGATTTTCAATGCCATGAAATAATTCGACTATGTGAGAGAAAATATGTAGAAAGCTGAGTAAGGAGCATGGGGGGGGGGAGAGATCGACGAAGTGGACGAATAAATGAAGAAAGGGAGAATGTGAAAATAATGCGTAATGTAGGAATGTAGGGAGTAGATAATAAGTGAAAAGTATGTATGTGAAATTGTCATGTTTTGTAAAAAGCTTTGCGAAAAAGTTGTGCAAATAAAACTCGATACTACTAATTGAACTATGTGTGTAAACAAAGTGCAACTATTTCATGGCATTGAAAATGTAATCGGACTTTTCGGGTAATAAAAAACAGGTACGTGTATATAATATGAGTTGGTTTTTATTATTTTTCAAAAAAATATTGATATATTTAGGTAATATAATTCTTAAATTAATAACAAGATTAGAATTAGGTAGCGGGAGGGCATTTTTCAACCGATCACAAGCATTTAAGGGGAGGTTAGGGGTTTCAGCGTGAAAAAAAAACACTTTTTTGCGAATTTTTTTCATCTATATGGATAGAGTAAATTTATTGAAACCTTTTATACATTGTTAAGTGTCATTTCAAGAACATTCCGTGAAATTTGTACGCGAAAATATGCCAAAACAAGCCGGTGACAAAGCTTTTCCAAGAACGCCTTTGGAAAAACACAATTTGCGGTGTTCACTGTATCTCAGCTAGAAATTATCTGAAATCAAGCACCATTAAAATTTAGTCAAATTATCATCAAATCCTCCCCTCAACGGACTTTGATAATTTTGTTTTTCATTTCTAAATTTTTGGTGGTCATGTAAAGTGAAAAGTTCTATTTTTCACGAAAAATTCCGTCATTTTGGGGGTGGAAAACCCCCTCAATGTAAAAAAATCTCAAACTAAACGTTGGGGGGAGGTATTTTATATGTAGAAAGTGTGTACCAAGTTTGAAATAAATCGGTCATGTAGTTTTCAAATGGCAGTGAACACGGACTTTGAAAAAGTGGATTCGAGAAAAATGCGGCACCGGCTTGTTTGTGGATATTTTCGCGTATAAATTTCACGGAATGTTCTTGAAATGACACTTAACAACGTACAAAAGGTTTCAATAAATTTACTCTATCCATATAGATGAAAAAAATTCGCAAAGAAGTGTTTTTTTTCACGCTGAAACCCCTACCCTCGCACCTTCCCCCACTACCACAACACAGTAGCAGTGGAGTGGGGGTAGCGTTAGTTTCATGTGACATCCAGCTAAGTCAGACCCCTATACCCAACTTACCCAAACAAACATATACAGTTTAAAAGCATTTTCAATGCTAAAAACAAAATATTTGTTTGCTTACGGAAAATAAAACGTCGTAACAAGGCAAAAGCTCGATCGACTTTGTGACAAAAAAGTTCATTGGATGAGAGAATGCGACTTCTGTTTTAGCGGGTTTGTATGGTCCCGAAAAGCAGGTCCATTATAATTTTTTTTCCGATTACAATATTGGAACTTGGTCGGGATTTTACACACATTTAACACATAGTATGGCCTAATTTGTTTTTTTTTTAATCAAAAAAACTGATAAACATTTAAGTTATTATTAATGGAACAAAGTGCCGCGGTTGCTGCATGGCCAATCGGTGTAGGTGGTTCTGGCAGCTAGGGCTATCTGGAATGAAAAATTTAAAAAACTTACGCCTAGTATATGATAATAAAATTTTCGTTTGACCGAAGACTTTTGTGGAATTTTAAAAATTGGTAAATGGCAAGGTGTAGAAAAAAAAGTTCGATTTTCGACAACAACAAAGAACAAGTTTAATCGTTTGATATTAACGAGTGGAAGAGAATATAAAAAAAATATCAGGTCATACGATAGAAAATGTTATGAACGACGAAAGGGTTTTGAGATACGACTTACACCGTTTCATAACGCGTAGTTTGAAAAAAAAGCAAAAGAAATAAAGGTAAATCGCAGCGAGGCGGTTCGCCGTGGGGCAGTGGGCCTTTACAAAAATTGTCATAACTCGGTGCATTTTTAGAATTTCTACAAAATCTTTGTTGCAAACTAAAGTTAAAACTCGTGGTTATAAAACTATGCAACAAGGTCTTATATTCGAAATTTTGTTGATAAAATCTCATTAATTTTTTATTCGTCTGTGCGTTTGCGCTCGATCTATTGAGTCAAAATTTACCGCACATAAGAGTGCCGAGTCAAGTTACTTTCTTGCAGACTCGACGAACTACGGTAAAAATTTCGTTACGGGAGTTTTCTACTTTGTTGGACCAAAAATGTTCGATTTTTCACCATTTTTTAATGCGAAAAATATCAAATATAGATTATTGAAATTTGGTATGTTTACTGTGCGGTCTTTATTGAACATGATAATATTGTTTCAAGTTTGACAAAACATGGTACTGGGAGTGGGAGGAGCCAGGTATGTCGGCACGCCGGCGATTATATTATTCGCTTGCGGAAGTCCTAACTCCTGAACAGGTGATCTGAAGCAGCAAAATCAAACATATTTTTACTTTGTACAATATTGTGTATAAATCGAACTAGAATCAAGAAGGAAAATTGAAAAATAAAAACACAGTGAGCGGTTGAAGATCGAGTTTAGTTTTTTTTACCAAAAATGTTTGCGGTTTTTTGTTCATAAAATAAAAACTTTCGAATATTTTTGGATAATGCTAGTTCAACTAATGAAGACGTTTGTTGTACACGTGCCTGCCAAATTTCATAACGATTGTTCATCCAAGGCGTGTATGAGCACTCCCGGAAACTTGGAAAACATGGTTTCTCGAAAAACGCCTTTAAAGTTAGGGTTGTTCCTAAATCATTTTTGAAGGGTGGTGGGAGAAACAAAGTTTGTATGCTAATACATTGTGCGGCGTCACCAGTGCCAACTTATTGTAGCAAAATATTCATTACGTGTACGACTGAATATCCCGAAAATGTTCAAATGTACTGTCGATAATCGTAATTATTATTTACACACTATATATGGTAATTTGAAAGAGTTCGGATTATCATAATATTTAATGTTGATGTTTCAAAATCCTATTAAAATAGACACGAGCTTTGGTAGCGGCGCACAGTTCTGTCGTAATTCAAGGCTGTTAGGTTGACTGCAGTGACTGTCACAGGTCGCAGCTGCGATAAGCGCGTTTCGTGCCGGTCGGCGTTTTCAGAGGTTATGTCAGAGCAAAAGGAGGCAGCGAATAATTCAGAAAAAAATACTAGTGCGCCGTACACTTTCCGATGGAAAAGACGATTTATCAGTGCTCATGCTCACAAACATCGTACTATCCTCACCGAAGCTAGAAAGAAGGGAATACATCATAATAAATAAATGAATAAGTTCCCCTTAGTCGCATTTGACTTTAACGTATTTGAAATTGGCGCGCTAGGTTTTCCATTGGTTCTGCTATTCTCATAGTTCCGACGTTGCCACATTTGAATACATACTCCTCAACAAGCCTCACTTTTTCGTAAACTGGTCGCATATCTTTATACATTTTCATTAATTAGATCGGTAACCTGTCTATTTTTTATCGCTAATATATCATGCTGTACGCTAATATATCATTTTTTTTAGTACGCTAATTTTTTTTTTTTTAGTACGCTATTTTAGTAGGCATTTTTTTTTAGTACGCTAATATATCATTTTTTTATACATTTTCATTAATTAGATCGGTAACCTGTCTATTTTTTATCGCTAATATATCATTTTTATCGCTAATATATCGCTAATATATCACGCTGTACACTATCATGCCCACAATAAGCGTTTTGTGAGTCACTTTCTTCATAAATTCGGAAGATATGCGCGAGAAATTGATGTGGTAACGACGTTGCCCCGCGCAACCAATGCGATCAACTGTAGATTGAAGTAAACTTGCAAATTTAATATTTAATAAACGAGTGCGGAAACCTCCATTCTCCGTTTGCCAGTATATTCACAAAATATACCATAACGATTAGTAAAATTTTCATTAAGGGGTTATGGATTTGAAAATTTCAAAAAATCAAGGCAGGCACAAAAGGATGCCTTGGACATCGCAGCTGCAGCAGGATCTTTGCTTTATGGAGCTGGAATCGACGATTCTACACTGAGAAAAGAAAATCGTTGAATGTGCAAAATGCATTTTGTTGTTTCGAAATTTTGTTGTTTTGACAGTTGCTCAGACATGCTAAATAAGTTACAGTTCACACCACTAAAACTATCAGTTAGATTGACAAAACGTGTTTTATGCCAATCAAAAATCAAGTTGAACGTATCTAAAGATACATTTTGTTAAACCAACTGATTTTTTGGATGAATGAACGAATTTTCTTTTTTTCAGTGTATGTAAGTTAAGAAGAAAAGGAATTCTTCGTTTTATTTCTACTTAAAACTTGAATCGCATTTTTCTCAAAACACTATTTTCGACGTCGGTGGACACGATTCCTCAAAAACTAATGCACCGATGTCATTGAAATTTTGCATACGTCTTTAAAAATAGCAATAACAAACCCAAACAAACCCAAACAAAAATAGCATTAACTAGTGATTGAACGAAGGTTTTGTTTCCGATTACAACTAATTTTACAAGGCTATACGTAGAGTAATTGTACCAAAAATTGAACTATTTTGCATACAGCTCTGCCAAAAATTCAAATTTCAACGTTTTTAAAAATCCTTCGCTCAATCACGAGCTGTACTTATCTACTAACAGAAAAAGATTGGGTTTTTTAAATTTCAGATAAGGCTATCATGAGTTATCCTGACCACCACGAGGACACTATTTTTTATCGGTCTCCTCAAACCACGTCCCACCGGCTGACTTTCCCAAATTTGTGGATCAATTTTTTTAAAAATATTGTTGAAATGTTGCTCTTTTATGTTCTTGACATTTTGGATAAAATAATTTATATATAATATATTTTTTTAATAGAGCAACTATGCTTTTTGGTTTCGAAACTCACATAATCCCTTAATATTTATTGACCCCAATATTTTGAAGCAACAACCTTAATGTGAAGTTGATGTGCGCATAAAATAAAAAATTGCATATTTACACCTAATCTGCTATGCCAGGACCATAGAGTGCACCTTTCTCTAGCATTGGCTCTTTCCAATATAGCAAAATGAATTATTTTTTTTGGCCCAACAAAGTAGAAAGCTCCCTTAACAAAAAAATTGAATGAATCCTTTGAATAAATAGACTTGACCGCGCAATGAGCCCGCGACATCCTGATGGTAAAATATTCATAGTATATTCTATCACCAACGACTTTACAGCCTTTTTTTAGCGTGCAATTTCTCGAAACTTCGAGAATTTTAAGCCACGTACTTTCCTACGTATACAGTATTCTGTTCTGCACACGCTCGAGCAGTCGTGATTTACAGCCCTCAAACCGAACCATCGAAGTATCCATTATTCCACCTAACCAGGCGCGCACTTAATGCGAAGCGGGCGTTCTCGTCTCGAAGTCTCCCACTCTTCAAGCGTAATAATTCTGCAGGCGTCCGAATCGTCATTTTCGAATATCGGAATTCGTAGAACATTCGCGCTTCCAATATTACGAGTATAATTTCAAACGCCATTCGTGACAATGTGGAAAAAGAGGATCGCTGTGAGTACAATAGTGATTATTTGATTTCCTGTGCGAAGTAAGGGATTTCCTAGAAGCGCGTTCGGGAATAAGACCCTAGCTCCCCCCTCCCCCGCCCACTCGAAGGTCCCTGGAAGGATTAGGTATATACAGATCCTTATTTCACACAGGTATTCAGCATTGTACCGAAGAATCGTAACGACGATGGCAATAATAATAAATGTGTGTGTGTGTATAGAAGATTTAGAGCTTAAGACGCCGCCGTCGTTGGTTCGTTCTTTGATAGTTGGCATTTGTTGCTGATGGCTCTTGATGTTTCCCATTTCACTTGAGATTCACAAGCCTTCGTGGGTATGTGGGTATTGGAACAGAATACTTCGAACTCGTTATATCCACACCCCGTGCAGCAATTGTCATAGGGATCCAATTGGATTCCCATACTTGTCACTGCTTCTTGATAGGGATCTAATTCGATCCCCATACTTGTCACTGCTTTTTGATAGGGATCCAATTGGATTCCTATACTTGTCACTGCTTCCTGATAGGGATTTAATTGGATTACCATACTTGTCACTGCTTCCTGATACTGATCCAATTGCATCCCTATACTTGTCACTGCTGACTGATAGGGATCCAATTGGATACTTGTCACTGCTTCCTGATAGGGATCCAATTGGATTCCCATACTTGTCACCGCTTCCTGATATGGATCCAATTGGATCCCCATACTTGTAACTGCTTCCTGATAGGAGTACAAGTGGATTCCCATACTTGTCACTACTTCCTGATAGGGATATAATTGGATTCCCATACTTGTCACTGCTGCCCGATAGAGGTCCAATTGGATCCTCATACTTGTCACAGCTTCCTGATAGGGATCCAATTGAATCCCCATACTTGTCACTGCTTCTTGATAGGGATCAAATTGGATTCCCATACTTGTAACTGCTTCCTAATAGGAATACAATTGGATTTCCATACTTGTCACTGCTTCCTGATAGGGATACAATTGGATTCCCATACTTGTCACTGCTTCCTGATAGGGGTCCAATGGGGCATTGGATCTCTTTACTCAAACGTCACGCTTTGGATTCTAATCAGGATTATCTGATGGATTCTTGATGGATCTCATCGTCTTCTGTACATTGAATTTCCCACACAAAATATTTAGATATACAAAATTAATGGGTTGTCAAAAAAGTAAAAATCTTATCTTTGAAAGCATAAATCGCTTAAGGAGTTTCGGGACAAATGCCGAAATGTTACCATTTACTTCAAATTTATAGTCAATACTTCGTCATATGCTGGATGCACTCTCCAAACTTTAAATCGATCGTCTACACCGTTTCTATGAAATTTACGATTGAAAAAACACTTTTTAACATGGAGCGATGCCTAAGATGACATAACATAAGGAGTACATTATGACACTGATGACTAAACTGTCATAATGTACTGAGTAATTTGACGGTTTTGAATAACATTTTTTTACACTTTTCATGCCTAAAACTGGCATTCAGCGGTAAGCGGAAGCATCTCCCTATGTTGAAAAGTGTTTCTTTTCGACTATACATTTTATAGAAACGGTGTAGACGATCGATTTAAAATTTGGAGGGTACATTTAGCAGATGACAAAGAATTTACTGTATAAATTTAACGGGTTACACCTAGTTCGCCGCCGGAAAAAAGAGATGTTTTCGTGAATTTTTTTTTGGGGGAATTGGGTGGTTTTTTAAACTTTTTTCATGGTAAAGGGTATCATTTCAACTATATTTGACAATTTTTTTATTGGAAAATATTTATAAACGTCGGAGATACAGTAAATTGCACAGACCGCTGTGCAAAAAAGGTCCTTCGTGTTGACCACTCCTGCTCGGGAACAAATCGTCTGAAATCAAAAAACCAAATGAATTTGGTTTTTGTACCGTATTATCTAGTATTTAATCGAAGGATTCAATAAAATAATGATTTTTGAAAAAAATGGTCGCCGATCGAAAGTGATCGTCGAAATTTCGGCGAAAAAAACACTCTATTTTCCTTGATATAAAAAACGTATGCATTGAAAAAAAATCCTTCGATTAAGGATTGCCATTTGATATTTGATTTGTTCGGTTCAGTTTTGTTTCTGAGATATTTTGGTCACCGATTCTGAAAAAGTGATTCCGAGAAAAACATGTTTAAAGTTTTTACTTGTAACGGTAAAGCGCACATATTTTTATGGTGATTTACCTAATCGAATTTACATAATTAAATGGTGAGAAAAAAGGGGAAAAATAAAGCTCACATTTGTGCCTATTCAATGTTTGACAAAAATCAATTTCGGATGGCCCCACAAATTGTAGGGCCATCCCCCTTTTTCTCACCATTTAATTATCTTCTTTAAAGAAAAAAAATAGTCGCCAAAACTGCGAGCGGTCAAAAAATATTTAGAGGTCGCGCAAGCCTCCCAAAAATCGAAATTTCATGAAAAAATCTATGTCTTTTTCGTCCACTTCTCACTCATGAATTTTACGCTTTATAATTTTAAAGTGAACCTCGCGAAAGCTCTAGCCAGACAATGAATATTTTGTGGTCGCTCAAGATATTCCAAATTTACAATTTCCACCAAGAAATAAATCCCGCATACACTACAATTTCTTGTAGCATAAAAACAATATAAACAGCGAAGTTTTACATTTTCTGAATAATTTATTATAATAATTTGTAACAAACACCAATTAGACGATATGTGTTATTATGTAGTATCGTGTATTATTGTATTATGGCGTCGCTCGTCACAGAGTACAACTACGATTGGTCCGCAGTTTGACTAACAAGACCATCTGTGGGCCGCATTACGATCCGCGGAAAACAGCTGCCATTTCAGTTTTACGGATAAAACGACCGACAATTTCGTTTACGGACAATAGCTTTAAAGAATTATTTTATGAGAACAAACATTATAATTCTTCAGTTAGGAGTGTGAGGTAAATTTGAACAATCTGTTTCTAAAGAAAAAAGGATTAATTGTTCTGAAAATTTTACAAAGAGTAACATTTATAAATGAGTAGAGAAAAAAAATTGGTGAAAATTGAAATTTCAAAGCTCTTGAGCGACTACTAAATACTCATTGGCCGGCTAGAGCTTTCGCGAGGTTAATTTAAAAATTATAAACCTTAAAATTCATGGGCAAGAAAGGGACGAAAAAAATCGATTTCCTAATGTAAATTTCAATTTTTGGAAGGCTTGAGCGACCTCTAAATATTTTTTGACCGCTCGCAGCTTTCGCGACAATTTTTTTTTCTTTAACGGAGACTTCGTCCTTGGAGTGACATATTTCAGGTGTTTACATTTTATTTTTTTTAAAGGAAACGAGTAAAGCTTTTTGAGTGCGGTTTTTTTCTTGCTTTTATTCATGATATACAGAACGTTAAAAAATTTTAAAAAAATCCAAAATGGCGGCCGTTGCAGCTCTACGAAAACAGGTCCTCAAATCGCGGGAGGTAAACGGCTGACATCACTGCCCCCTCTTTGTTGATCTGAAACACAAATTCAAAGCATATTATCAATCTGTGACCCTTTGGTCATGAAATGACGGATGTGTTTTTCGTTTAGTACAAATTTCAGAAAATGGCGGCAATTTAAAAAAAATCGAATTTTCGCGTTTTTTTTTTGCAAAAAAAGATAAATAATAAATGCAAAAATGTATCTATCGAAAAAACGATCCGTCATTCCGTGAAGACATATTTTCTGAGTATACTCTCCAAATTTCAGGTCGACATGTTAATTACAGCGGTCAGGAGAATGTCAGCCATTTTTAAAAACCTATTTCCGAGAAAAAACGCGTTTAAAGTTTTGTAATGTGTTTACACAAATGTGTTTATAATTACCGCTAATCGGCAATGCCTGGTCCATAGAGACATCCCTCCTCTTCTTCTAGCTGCTCATGTTGAGCTCAAATTGATTTTTTGAAAATTTCAAGGACAAAGTCTCCCTTAAAGAAGATAATTGAATGGTGAGAGAAAGGAGAAAAAAATAGAGCCAAATTTGCACCACCCTAATATACACGCACATAGCCGAAAAATCAAAGTGAACTAAGCCACGAACGCTCTCGGGATCTTGAGGAATTAGAAATTCGGCGCACATAACACAAACCGAGGACGAAGGGTCACCCGCTCGCGGATCAAGCGTTAAGAAATCCGTCCGCACTGCGGGGAGGTCGGTCATAGGTGCGAGACGGGCAACCTCAAAAAGAAACGCGTTGATTTGTGTGTATATGTGCATTCGGGTATATGGACACACGTGTATGGATGTAGAATAGAAAGAAAGAGGGCGGATGCACGGACCGACGAATCTTTTTACCTCATAGGATACGAACTTTATTGCGCAGAACCTAAAGTACAATGCATGCACGTATACGCGCGTGTCAATGTGTCGGTGTACGTTGTGGCACCGGCCACTACCGAGGCACTCGGCTGTCCATACACCACCGTTTCCACTTGTCCGCGATCCTCCAATGTTCGGCTGATCGACGCTTTGAAAACCGTATAGACTGCTCACCGTCTATTTTTCACCGGATTTCCTGCACATCTATCGTTTGAGAAACGAGCCACGTTTTGCTCGTTAAGGGGGTACACTACGGTCACGTCATACAAACATACGAAATCTTTCGCAATCAATTGTTGGATGATCATGCGAATTAATGCATTTTTGGTATTTCGTTGGCTTATCCGTTGAGAAAGATTGAACATTCACCGACGAATGACCGAAGGCATCGAAAGAGTATTGTTTCAGAGGCATCCAAATCCGTTTGGGTTTGTTCGGCTCATTAAGGGAGGACGCCACCCCGGCTGGAAATTTAGTTATGGCGCTAATAACGCTCGGATCAGGTTGCCTGACTGCCGTTATATGGCGCTAGTGTGGCAACCTGATCAGGGCGTGAACAAAAATGTAACGCTGTTCCTGATAACGGCGGGATCTGGCAGCTTGATTACGCCCGAATCTGGCAGCCTGATTGGGCCGCTATCCTGGCGCCTTATGGTGGCGTGTATACGGCTGCCCGATCGGATGTATTATAGAAAATATACAGAACGAATAACATAAAACTTTTTTTGTTTATTAAATATTTAACACCAAGTTACATCTGAACAGTTTGACAACAAAACATATATTTCTGAACATGAGGATGGGGATGGGGGGACATGGGGATCTTCTTTGCTGCCATTAGAACCCTCTCCACTGACATGGAGATCTTCTTCGCTGGGGTTGAGATTCTCTCCGCTGACATGGAGATCTTCACTGGTGTTCGAATCCTCTCCGCTGGCATTAGGATTTTGTTTGCTGATAGCTTTATCAAGACTTTCCTGATCTTGAATTTTATCATTCGGGTCTCTTTCTGTAAATATTCAAATTTTTCGTAAACAAAACAACGTATATCATTCCCATTTTTTAAATTATATTTTATATTGATATCATGCTATTTTTTAATTTTTTAAAAAATATTTTTTATATTTTTTAGTGTTTTAATTTTATTTTTATATTTTTCAAATTATATTTTAAATTGATATTATTTTATACCCAAGTCTATAAAAATTCATAAAGTTTGTAAAAGTTGAAAAAAGTAAGGTTATACATACCTGGTACTTGTACCGATGATCGGGACTCGTCAACGTTTTTCTCCGATCGACATCTCCTAACTCGCAGCCGTGTCAAATACCGCTTCCTCTCTTTGCGATTGATACATTTTTCACTTTATGTGCTCCTTTTTATATATCGTGAAAACTTTCAAGTTTTAACCCAAACACGATGTATACAATGATACACGTGCAAGCATAGTTTTTAAAAGCAACACTAGCGCCACCACTTTAGCGCTTGCCTGAGCACTGCCATGCATGGGCCTCCTAATAGAGCCATATTAGGGCACTGATAAGGCAAACCACAGTATGGCCATTTTCACGTTTGCCTGACCTGTGGCAGCCTGTTCACGGCAGGCTCACGGCCGAATGAAAATTCCCGTAATACGGATAGCCACACAGCTCCCTGATCACGGCCTGATCATAAATCTGGCTAGCCTGAACAAATTTCCAGCCGGGACTGTGACAGGCCGAAAAACGTCGTTATTACCGATTTTCTTTGTCTACCAGATTATTTATTTGGGATTTGGAAAAAAAGGTATGTTATTGAGCATACATTGAACTTATTTTGTGTAAATTTTTATTTGAAAAAAAGACACGAAAGTAAAATAAATGGTTTTCTCAAAACCATGTTTTTTAAATCGGCACGCAGCAAGACTCGAACAATTTTCGTTCAATCGACTTGAAATTTAAACTATAGCTTCTTAGATTGCTTTAACAGTCAAGTACAAGCGCTTTCCTCGATTATTGCAAAACTGTATATTTTTCTGAATCTTATCTCTATGCTGATACTATTTAAATATTAAGTATCGATATTCTACGTAAGAACACGAATCTAAACAATTTTTTTCATTTATAAAATCTAATTTTATTGAAATTGTGTTTTATTAAATATTTCCATTGAGTAAGCTTCTTTTTCGTGAGTCTCGTGAGTGAGACTTGTCGCGGCAGTCACGCATCGAACTCCAAACGCAATCAGCTATCACGTGTGTGTCCGATCTTCTCTGATATCTATCTTCCATGATTTTGACACGCGTCCACCAAGACGCGTTCTCCTTGCTCTTCATTGAAAGAGCAAAGATTTTCTGCGATTTCACCTTGATCCTTTATTTCTATCCCGAAAGACGCGAAAAAAAGCACTTTCCACAACATCGGTAGTAGTTATCATAAATGTTTTAATAACATACTCTCCGCATATGTAACAAAGTGTATTAGGGTAGTTCGAACAAGCTCGCTTTCGCATCGCTACCGTCGACCAAATGACTAAATTAATTTGTAACAGCAAATAATTAAAAAATAAAACAACCATTTCTCAAATAAACTGCTAACGACACTCGCCATGAAATCAAAATTCATATGAAAACCCTGTACAGTAACCTGAAATATAGGTTGGTATAAGTCTGACCAGCAGTCACATCACAGAAAATCATACGAATTGTGCTGGCACCAAGAATTTTGTTTTTGTTGACTTGTGTAATAGTAAAAATAGTGGCAATTTGTAATATTAGTAATAATATATAACATAATTATCTATTTTTAAATTTTTTTATTATTTAACTATTTTAATATCATAATATAATTACTATATATATATATCATTTTATAGTAAAAAAAATAAAAATGCTCCGATAGATGATCACCAATACGATATGCTCCCGAAGTAGAATTTTTTAAATGGGAGATCAACAAGTTTGATTATCGTTTAAAATAAATAACTGGTCTAATGAATCATATGGTTTCTTCGAGCTTGCCTTCTGTGCTCAATAAGCACGCGCGCGCGCACACACACACACGCACACACACACGCGCGGGAGTGCGTAGCCCTTAAATGGTTGGGAAGATACTACAGTTTGCATATTTATTCGGAAAAAGTTGGCAACGTTTGTTTATCCGCAATGGGCATAAATTTCCTGTTACTAAGAGCCTCCGGCACTCGGGCCTTCAGATTCAAAAGACTTGCCACAAAATTGATTTATAAAAAATGGATTTTCCGCCTCCCGAGTCACGTGCCTGCCACAATTTACATTCAGGGAAGCCTACATACCCTCCTAAGAAAAAAATAAACAATACAAAGGTAACTATTCATTGCGGCGAGCCTTTTAAAAAATCCGAAAAGAATGCATCTACGTTTGTTTGCCTTGTCGTCCCGATAGACACTGCCGCGTGCGTATCTTTTACTCGCTTTCTTTCGCGATCTCTGCACCCGGGCAAACGATTCGGGTCACACTCGATAAGGCAACGAAAGACGGAGAGGACGATTTTGCGTCCTCTTCTCCGTCTCGCTGCTCGGAAGAGCCTTCGGATCTTTTGGTGGGGATGAAATTCCACCGAAAGACGCTGGTCGCGGTCCTTTGGCCCTCCTCGGAGCGCCGGCTCTTTATCTGCTCTTTTTTTCGTCCGTTTCTCTTTCTCTGCCTCTCTATCTATCTCACTTCGTGTTTCGTCTTTTCTTTTTGCGGGCTCGCTTCCCGCGCTTTCTCGACGATAACAGCGCCGCGCGCGCGTTTCTCGCGCACGCGCACGCTTCCTCTCGCTCTTTAAGTCTAGCTCACCCGGTCGCTCTCGCATGCTTTCGGCTTGTGTTTTTCTCGGTCCAACGGACGGTTGAGGATTGCGCAACTTCCTCTCTCCTCACGCTCTTTCGTCGTTGTCGTTTCTTCCTCGTTGAAGCAAGTTTCGCGCCAAACTGTCTTCTCCTCTTTTGTGCCCAGCATCTTTCATCTTTCTTCTCTTTGGCTTCTTTTACCCTCGCCCCCACCTCTCATTTCTATTTTCTCTCTCTCTCTCTCTCTCTCTCTCTCTCTCTCTCTCTCTCTCTCTCTCTCTCTCCCTCTCTCTGTCTTTACCCTGACCCTCTCTCATCACTCTCTGCCTCTCCCACTCTTTCCCTCTCATGAGGCCTACCGCGGTACAGCAACTACTCTCGAGAGCTCCAGGGATATCCCACACGTCGCTGCTTGTGGGCTCTGCCTCGCAACAGCAACGGTTTCTCGAAGGTACATAATATGTGTTTACACGACATATACATACACACACACACGTGTACATACACATATGCGCGTATATTATGTACTTCGGTACACAGCCATTCCAGAACTTCCAAATGAAAATTCAAATGCACGGTGACAAGTACAGCAGCAACAACCGTAGTGACGATAAATCGAGTTTTCTTTTACAGGCTGGAAAAACTGGATTTTCGTTGCTAACGCAGGTGTTTCGAAGAAGCAGATTTTCAAATTGGGTCCAGGGAAGCATCAATCGCAATGTTGTATCGTTGGACGGCAATGCAAATTAATGACTTTTTCATTTCCTATCTTTCGGCAGATTTAAGCTGTGGAAGTTAGTTGCACTTTTTGAGGATCTTCAGTAGAAATCAGCAGCTCAGGACTGCGAAAAAAGATTCGGGATACTAAGATGAATCAATAATGAAGACGTTTTTTTGATGAATTTCATTGTCACGCTCGTTGTTGATTGCTCGTTTTATAGAGTGAATTCTAATTGGCGGTTTGACTAGAAAAAACGTGTCCCGCGCCAGCTTCGCGCTCATGATGACGATGAGAGTTCGCTCGGCGAATGTACGTTGCGAAAGTTTCCATGTGTACGTGCATTGCGCAAAGGCTTGCGCGGGCGAGAGCGACGTGTCGAGAGAAAGACAAACCCAGGTCAGACTTGCGACTTTGCGCAGTCTTCTTATCGCGATGTTTTTACCGTGTCCCTCGGCAATCCAACGGCTCTGTGATACGCTTATCGGTGTATTTGCATATCTGCAATTGCATCGCGATGCGGAAGATCGCGTTGCGATTTCGAGCGAAAGGGACGGAAATTCAGCACCGCAGAACGCTTAATTCGCTGTGAAGTGGATGGAAAAATGTTTAAATTCAGTTCTGAGTATTGAAAGCAATGAGTAGATTGATAAGATTTACGTATCATGATTTATCATTTTTATGTGTGCATTTTTATCATTTATACATCAAATTTCTCTGGCCTCGGCAGATTCCGTTCATAAAGATGGTAATAAAGTTTAATTTCTACATTTTTCACTTATACGTTTTTCGCGCTTGTACGTTATTAATTTTATTCCCCAGCGGCAGTTTCGAGGTTCATTTTTTTGAAAGTTATACGCTAATCGTTAATGCGTTTTGATGTTTTGATGTTTCTGACGTCGGCTATGTATGCATGTACTGTGATTAAATATCTCTAATCAATACGAACCCGTCTGTTATTTACTAGTCTGAAACGTCAAAGCTGTTTGACGTTTGTGTTACAAGCTTGCATTGAATGAAAGTTCGAAACGGAAATTCGAAAACTTGAGTTGGCTCATTACTCAATTATTGCCAATCAAATTTTCAATTTGAAAATCAAACATCAACATAATAGAGTTACTGCTATTGAAAAACATCGTGAATTTTGCACGAATCGACATTTTCAAATGGTAAAGAGTTTCAGATACATTTCACTTATACGCTATTCTCACTTATACGTCATATTTGATGTACCCCTTGAAAAAGGTGTAACTGAAGTTTCACTGTATCTTGATAACTGAATTTAAGATTCGTAATGTTGAAGATCAATACTCAATGGGAAAATGCTCAATCTATACATATAAAACCGTTCCGTGACTGACTGACTGGCTGACTGAATGACTGACTGGCGAATAGACAACGTACATCCGACACCGGTGAAGATAGAACCATGAAGTTAGGAAGATATGTCCTTAGAAGGTGTAGAGGTGCACTAAGAAAGGATTTTTCGAAAATCAACTCCTAAGGGGGTGAAATGCGGGTGTAAATGTTTGTATGGAAAATTGTATTCCTTGCGTGTATGTGTATTGCGTAATGGATAAAACAATGAACGAGATTAGAATTGAATAATGAAGATTATTATTCACTAAGGAATGAAAGATTGATACGCGATAATAAATAGGCAACTTTCCGGCCATTAAATACGATACATCCTTAAGGGGAGAGATACCTTTAAGGGGTTACCCCCACTTGCGATTTTGAAAAAATCGATTTTTTTTATTGCATTTTTTTGACGTATAAGTATCTGAGAATAGATGGCTCTATGAGTATAGGAATAGATGACTATGTAAGTTTACAAAAAAAAATATTTTCTTCGTGTAAACTGAAATTGAAACTTTAAACGCGTTTTTCTCAAAATGGCATTTCTGAAGTCGGTGACCAAGATTACTCGAACACTAATGAACCGATCTTCTTGAAATTTTGCACGCTTATTTAATACATAAAAATGTAGTCTTTAATCGTTCGATTTTTTTTTCGAAAAAAATGGCGGTTTTATAGCCAAAAAACGGCCGTTTTTTTCGTTAAAATCGAACCATTAACTTTGACTGTCCGCCATTTTGTGAAAAATGAATATTTTTTAAAATCCTCCGATTCAAGACTAGTTTATACTTATATTTGACTAAATCGATCCGCATTTTTTTTCAGATGATCCACTTCGCCGCAATGTTGGTCACCGCAAACCGTGTATATAAAAACATTATTTCATTGACGGCCATTTGCCACTAAACAATGTAATATTTTTCAATAAAAAAATTACTGAAAGTTCTTCAAGATGTGTTCTTTAAGATGGTATATTGATCGATTAGAAAAGTTTTGTAGTTTTCTTTAAAAAAATTCATGAAAAAGGCCTTTTTTGCGCTACAAGTGGGGGTAACGCCTTAAATGAGAGGGGTTACACATCTTCGCAACCTGATCTTGTACTCTCGGTTGTTGTAAGACATTGGAACGAACTTTTAGGGAGTATTGTTTCGTCTGAAGAGTTTCGTCTCGGTAGAGTCGGAGAACAGGGTAGAATTTCGCCACTTATCCACTTTCACGATTCGTTTATGCTGTGAATATTTGCACTTTGCTTTCTCTCTCTCTCTCTCTCTCTCTCTCTCTCTCTCTCTCTCTCTCTCTCTCTCTCTCTCTCTCTCTCCTCTCCTCTCCAGTAGCGCCAAAACGGAACTTTCTGATTCATTCGTATATATTCCGAGTGGTCAGTCCGAGGAGCGATTAAGGGTGGGTTGCGCTTTTCTACGCTTTCGAGATATTCCGAGTATTGAAAAGCAGCAGCATCGTCTGCGGTGCCGCCAGACCGCACTGTAATGATCCTCGATCTATACGGCCGTGGAGAGAAGAAAAAAAAAGAACAAAAAGCCATGGGAGTGCCCGATTCTTCGAGCGGGCCAACTCCTAAATAGGGGTCATTTTTCTCTGACACCGAAGAGCCAGATCATTCTTCAAATTAAATTTTCTCACCCTCGTTTGGGTCAAACTATAGACGAGGTGTCAGCAAAACTCAGCTTCGCGCCTTTCACGTAGCCTTGCCCTTTGTAGAACGAAGACTCCCCGAAAATATCGGCATAATTCATTGAAGGGCGGTGTTCGCCAAACTTGCCGAAACAAGGTGAACGAGTATTTTTGAGTCTTGACAGTAGAAATTTTCTTTTTTTTTTTTTCAACATCGAAATTCTTCGAGTCCGGAGGATACCCCGATGAGGATCACACTACAAAAAAATCTCGAGCTTTCCGTTTTTCGCCATCTCTCGTCGTTTTCCTTCTCACTCGACATTTTTTACCTTCCTCGTGGACGCCTCGGCTCTCCTCGTTGCCGAGATAAAAAGTTTATCACTTCTGTCTGTTTATCCGTGTAATCTTGTGTAACCGAGAGTAATCCCGGACAGGGAAAGCAACCGCGTCAATTGCGGTGAAAAGAAAAATAAACGAGTATCCAAAACTTGATTACGTCGCAGCGATACTTTTATCGCATGTGCAGTTTGAAGAAATTAAGAAAGTCGTCGTTTGGAACACGAATAAAATATGATTTCTTCATGGTGCTCCTCGTGTCAAATGGGACAATACGGGATTTGATACTGGCGAACGTTACGTATGAATGACGTTGAACTTTGTGTCGTTGGGATGCAATGATTTTTTTGCGCATTTTATATATCTTTATCTTTATGCTTATCCAAAGACTTTTTTTTGGAACTTGAGGTAGTAAACGTCTATTAAAAATAAGGTAAAGTGACCTTATTTTGGCACCCCACCAATTATTGACACTTCTCTGATTTATTATCTACGCACACAGTGGTCCTTAAAGTGCCAATAATTGAGCCTAAAGTCCCAATAAGTGGGCACCCTACCCTACGTAAAAATGATCGAGCGATTTTGGCAGCCAAAAAAAAATTGAACCATTAAAAAGAATTATTTATCGTTACATTCCAACGATGCAAACTTCAACATCATATGTACGGTGTAAATGACGTTTGTAAGAGTAGTTCAATAATGTTGAGGTTCTAAAAACTTATATCACTCTCCATCCTAATTTTTTCGTCATCAAAAGTCTCGATTGTCAAAGCTGGTATTGTTTGAATGGAAAAGTTCGTTTTCAAGGCAACATTCTAGTCTAGAAAATTTGAAGAAAAAATAAATTTTTGTTGGGCATTTATTAAATTATAGTGTCTTAAAGGTATGTCCTTAAAGGGAAAATTTTAAATTCCCAATATTTACGTCAACAAACGAGACCAGAATAGGACCGACCGATTTATTTTAACCGATTTTTTTTATAGCATTGTCGAGACCTTCGTCCATGCGTATGCGGAGTTTCCACGAGATTTACCGTACACTTTCCGAGTTATTAATTGTTAAAGTTGGTGAATTAGTCACACGTAGACGGCAAAATGTGCCTGTCCTCTCATATATCGATTTTTTTGTGCTACTTGGAGCCAAGAAACACGTAAAAAAACTGATGGTTGCGTTCGTTGAATCTTTGTGATCGATAAGGCACCTTGAATTGGGAAGCTCACCGCAGAAATAAGCAATAAATTTAGAAATATACTCGCAAAAACCGAAGTTTTCGGAGAGCGAGACTTCTCGTGATGTAACAGCGGCCATCTTGCTCGACGTGTGGCAACGCCGGATACCCGTGCAAATTTGATTCGTCTATCGGATATTTTCAACGTGAATTAAAAATATGATTGTGCGAAGCCTTTCGTCGCTATTTACTTGAAGTTCTTTTAAATACAGCAAAGGCATCTCAATTTTTCTGGCGACATGTACCTATACAACGCATCTATATATAAATTCAGCATGGGAGAACCATCATATAAAATGAACGTTCCTTTTTATACCTGCAAATATTGTAAAAATTGGGAAAGGGAAAAATAACATAACAATCGATGAAATATGTTTTGACTTTGGACAGATTGGACATTGGACATTGAGGTTAACTTCAACACGACGTTTTTATTTGCAATCGCAATATTATCTTTCCATATTCTAATTCTTGTACGTCAGAATCTACATTTGTCGCTAAACTGGACTTCAGGTACAATCCCGTTACTCTTTTCATAAACTTCCACAGTATTTCCATTCCCCATGTTAACCGGCTACAAAAAATAATAAGCCGGGCGCGTGGAACCGATGACAGCCACCGAAAATGCGACGATGCTAAACGTCAACGATATGGCGTACTACTGAAGTCGAGTAGTAGATTATTAAGGTTGTTTCCATATTATAAAAATAATAGGAAACTCGGAATTCAATACTTAAAAAAGACTTCTCGAAAAAATAGGCCATATACATATATCTAAAACGTGGCGGTATTGCGGCGTGAAATAAACTATAAGTTTACTAGCATGGTCATCACCGTACCTCCTTAATGAAATTAGTCCGCAATTATGCCAAAATGTTATTGAAAATTTCGTCAAAAGAGTGAACGTTTGCAAACAGGGACGAGGCAGCCATTTATCGGATATTGTGTTCTACACGTAACCTCCATGTTTGTACCTTATATTAAAATAAAAATATTCGTATTTTTTAAATAAACAATACGTTTTATTAATAAATTTAAATGTCAGGTCATTTTGGGACACGCTATATATGAAGATAAATTTAATCTTTTGAAAAATTGGGCGAAAAATTACCTATTTCTGCGACAGTCGCCATTAAAAAACAAATCCTCATTGGTATCTGCTTCAATCCCATTCTTATCGATCAGGAAAATCGGTTTTATTTCTGCTTCAGATAAATGGGAGCTTTGAAATAATGTCAACCGCCTCCACCTTTTTTTCACGGTCGTAGGCCTATAACGTTTTCATTCCTTTTTTTTATTGCACAATTCTTTGTTGTTATTTCTTGAAACACCAACAAAACGACTGTAAAAAAATGGATACTAAAAATATTTTTTGCTTTTCCTTTATCAAGCCCGAAGAACCGTCTGAAATGTAGGCCTCCACACTAGAATACTGCTTAGAGTACTGCTCTAGACTAGAATTCACCCTTAACGCGGTCCTCTAGTTTCTCGGCTGTTTTTTTTACTGCTTTATCAATAATTTTTTACGGGCAAAGCATCAAAATAATCAATCTCATTGTTTTTGCATAATCTTTATTAACATTTAAATAAGCTTTACAAATTTTTTGAAGTCAAAATATACAATAGAATAAAAGTTATAGTGGTCGACAGGAAGACATCAAGTAAAAGAGGTGCTTGACGGTGACCAAGATTGCGGCTGTTCTGCTTATCTGAAATCAAAAAACCAAACGGCATTTTAATCTTCATATATAAGACTAGCGATTGAACTAGAGTGAATTCTAAATTACAAAAATTGACTTTTTGATACACTTTTGAAAATTACATTCTATTTTTTCCTCTTTTTTTCTTAAGTTTTTCGCTCGTACAAAAAAAACTATCGAAGCAATCATGATAATCCTAGTTCAATCGCTGGCTTATAACATATTAAAGATGCTGTATAAATTTGAACAAGATCGGTGCAGTAGTTTCTGAAATATCGTGGTCACCGTTTCGAAAAATGGTGTTTCGAGAAAAACGCGTTTGAAAGTATACCTGCTCCATATACCTGCTCCGTTCCAGGGCCGTAACTTGTGAACCACTTCGAATATCGAAAAATCCTTTGGCACATATTTTCTACACATGTTGTAGATGTGATTTATGAAAGAAAAAATCGATTTTTTCGACCCGAGAAAATAGAGGACCGCCTTAACAGGCTATCTCTCTGGAAGCCCAGTTTGAAGGGTTAGAATGATGCATTTTTTCTAGTAACATATCGGTTGGAATAAATTAATTTTTTCCCCAGCATGTTGTACACACGATTGTGGTTAAAATGTAATGTTTGGAAGAAAATCTTTCAAAGTGTTCGTGGTGCTGCAGTTGGCGTTGCAGTCCTCCAGCGGCGAGGCCCGAAACGGCTGGATCTCTACCAGGCTCAAATGTAATCTGAAACGAAAACAAAAAAATTTTCTTCAAATATATCCAACTGGCTATGGGTTTACGATCCACTTTTAAAAATTTCGAAAAATACGAAAGATGACAGCTTCTCCAAAGAAAAGCTCATTTTTCTCTTGTAAAATAGCATGCTGAAGTCATTGCAATGAACAAGTGGTTCATCCAATGAAAAAATGCGATCGTGAACCGAAAATGACTACTGTTTGAACACTAACTGTGCAAATTCAAGTCAATAGTACGAAAGTTACTCAAGATATCAATCCCGCCGTGTCAAGATATGTAGTTTCGTGATAATCGCGTTCAAAATTTTGGTATATATTTTACACGATCTTGTGAAATATTGTCGTCTTCCCGCCAGTCAGCGATTCCGGCACCACATAAGTGTCTTTCCTCATCATCGAGATCGTGGCTTAGGGCCAACAGAATAAACGGTTCGTTTGTGCATAACTGCCTCAGGTAACCGACTCGGCGGATCGCGGTAAACCCGGCTCACACCGTTCCACTAAAATAAGTGTAACTTCGTCAATTTTTAGAATTTCAGGGTCCGGTTTGTCGTAAAATATTCTTGAAAGTTCACACTATAACAATATACAAAAAAATGATGTTTTGAAGTTTCCAGAGAGGGATACCCCCTCAATTGCACAATTTTTTTGTCACTCCCAGGTGACTCGAAATACTTAAACATTTGCTGTCTACCCACATCACAGATCGACAACATTAATCCGCAAAAAAATGTTGCATTCTAACGCCCGTAAAGAATTAAAAGGATAAGAATTTCTGTCGCATTCCGATGCAAACTTCAACACTGCGATTCCTCGTCCCGCATGGATTCATGAATGAATGCGATAAGGCTATCGAAGATTACCGATACCATTATGATATGAATACGCTTTCGCGCACTCACCCACGCATATTTACATACGCACGTACACATGCACGTACGTGCACATGAGTCGATTATCTCTCTACCGGAGTTCGTTCTCGTCGTTATACCGGGTGCACAAGTGTGTACATAAGAAGCCAGCGAGCAATGTGAAGGCGAGTGCGTTTCCTCCCGCCTTGCGTCTTTACCTTCCTCAAGAAGGTCAGGCATCGGTGAGCTTAAACTTCCGCAGGTTTTCCGTACAATTACACCTGTGTTACGATAACCGTATGTCGTCTCTGTGCATGTAGGCGTGTTTGTGCTCTCACATGTAAAAAAGCCCTAATATATATATATATATATATATATATATATATATATATATATATATATATATATGCATCCAGCAGAGTTGCTCTTACCGTACACATACATCGGAAAGTCTCGCTTTTTCTAACGACGCCATTTCCTCGAGCAGGCTTTCTTCCTCGTCGTGCGCCTAGCTCGGCTCACTCATGCTTGACTTACCTTCGACGTGCACAGGTTGCCACAGAATTGAGGAAACACCGTGGAGAGCCCGCACGAGGCCAGGGACCTTTGGTTGCATAGGAAGAAACGTTGTGAAAAACGTATTCGAGTACTCTGAAAATGTGTTTCTGGATGTATTTCATCGTACACTCCGGGGTGTCATGCCGTCCTTGTCCATTTCACGTGTGCAACGATCTTCCGACAGAAAGCATCCTATGGTTCGCTACGAATTCATTATGGGGGAAGATACCCTCAGGCGGGGAAAAGATTGCCAACTTTCATGATTTTTTTCAAAGGAATTATTTTGTTCACTATTTTGGGACTTAGGGTATGTTTTATTACTATTTTTGGCTGTTACATGGTATTTTTTTATTAATCTTGAAAAATGGCGGAGGTACACTTGTGTTACTTCTACATACTTTGAACACACGTCGGTTTAAAGTATGTAGAAGTAACACAACATACAGGCTAGACACGCGTTGCCACGTTGATGCTAAACACTTATGCATTTGGTAACACGTAAGTGTTCATTTTTCACGCATTAGATTATTACACACCTTCGCAGCTGTCGCCATCAACAACACGCTTACTCGAACACACATAAAGCGTGTAGAATCAACATACAAGACGCATATCTATACACATTGGACTAAACAACACACGTTGATGGCAACATACGAGCAAAAATAACACGGGAAAGAGCAACACAATTTAAGTGTGTTAATTGCGAGTTATTGATCATATGTTTCGAAAATCACCTTGGTTACGGCATCACGTGAAACTCATTAGTTGATTTGACATCGATCGATTGACCGGTTAATTGAAGAACACATTTGCTCTTAACTTTTTGTTTCATTTATAGATCATTTTTGAGTTCGTCACGTGGAAGAAACTGGAATTGGAATCTATTTTTCTAAGTCTCGATAGCTGCAGAATGTTGAGCGATGTGTTTTTGTTTCGAGGCCATCGCCGATAACCGAAAAGCGGCCGTTTTCGTGAAGCTGTATGAGAACCTAGCCTATGCGAAGACAAGAAAAACGGTGACACCGCTCATGATAGTAATGGAATTCGTTCCCATTTTAACATGTTTTATATAGAATGTAGATAGATCATTCGCAAAGTATAGTATTAATTTTCAAAATCTGAAGACAGATGTTAAAACTGCATATATAGGGTCAAAGTGGGAACAGTGGCAACTACACTGAACCTTTTCTGTTTCTCAGAAGTGGACATGTATATATATGCGTCTTTCTTACATTAGAACCGCCCGATGCCAATAGGTTTGAACCTGTCTGTGAGTCGCTCCCGCGCAATTCGGCTGTGAGAGGTGATTTTATATTATTTTTGGTGTAAAAAGTTGAAAAACCAGCTGAGTTTGTATGTTTTTTGCTTCTTTACCTATCGCAGTGATGTTCGAAGTCAATGTTCTCCCGCAATATACAGCTATATTACGGTATTTGAGCATTGTGTTTGTTAACCTAACGAAAATAGAAACTTGTCAGTACCCGCTTTAGAAAAAAGAGAGGGTCGGTACACAGTGGCTCAATTTTTCGAGGTACACAGAGGTAAGTCATAATATGAATATTTTCGCGTTGTGATTTAGATAGGCACTGGTACTACCTCATTAGGTAGGTACTCATTGTTGATTAATATTCAATAAATTATTGTGTTTGATCTCATAATATGCTGTTTTTTTAAATTCATTTTTCAATAGTTTACTGTACAATACTCCCCATTGTATAGAGAAAAGCACTCCATTACCTACAAGAGTACAGTGGATCAGGGTAATTTTCTTCATATTTTGCTTGCTTTTGATATTTAGTTTGACTGTGAAATTAGGCATGTTTCACTGTGTACACCCCCAAGTACACAGTGGATCAAATCCCATTTAAAATGGCTATTATCTCACTATCTATTGGGTTAGGCCGTTCAGTGTCTTTAAAAAAAATAAAACCATCAAACACACCTCACGTTTAGTCCAGGTTTCATTGAGATTGTGTAAACGGTTAGGCAGCTATAGACCTCCGAAAAAATGAGCCACTGATCTCACTCTGACCATGTATATAATTAATACAGAGTAATAGATAAGTACTGTTGAGTTCAGTTCAACAAATATATATACTTTTTCGATAAACAGCTTTTGTTATTGAATTAATTTTTCTGACGCATCCTATGTACATACAGCACTGCAAAAATAAGTGTGTTGTTTTTACACACTTTGAGCGCGTAAATGGCTGTAGACACTTTTCACACGTTTTAACGTGTGTAAGAAAACACGTAAGTGTGTTGCTTGAACCCATCTATCCATTTGGTTTTGACACCATTATTTTGCACACACGTTAAACCGTGTAAAACGTGTCCACCGCCATTTACACACCTAAAGTGTTGAAAAAACAACACACTTATTTTTCACAGTGTACGGCGCGGTCTTCTAAAGGGGTTGCGGTCGATGTTCGCAGATGCCGTGACACGTAGCGTCGGCGGGATTACCCTGACAAAAAACCAAGGAAGAATTTTCATTTATTAACACTTATACGCAGAATATGGACCAAGAAGAAGTGAGAAATGTTGAAAATTGATGAAATGGTACGCTTTGAAACAAAAAGATTAAATTTTCTGAAAAGTCGCTACATTTCGCAATTGAAAAATACTTTTTTTTATGACACGTAGACCAGGTGGGGAATGTAATAAAAAGGAAGATCACGTACAAAGGAATCTACGATTAAAAAATACTTTTGTGTTCATATTCGAAAACATTTAGGGTCATGTTTTCGATAATAAGGTAAGAAAGATTTACACCAAACTTCATCAGAATCGGTCGATTACTTTTTTAGCCATGCGTCACGCCAGTTTTCAAAATGCAGTTGAGAATACCATGCCATACCGTCGCTGTTTTCAAAGCCCAATAAAAAAATACCACGTCACAGCCAAAAGTAGCAATAGAATATACCCTAAGTCTCAAAAATGGTGAAGAAATCTGTCCCCCAGGAAAAAATTGTGAAAATCAGAAATTTTAAAAATGAATTTCATAAAAGTGTTTGGTCCTTTAGTGAATTGTAAGGAAAGTGATTGTAAGGCGTGGGAAGCTTTCGATGGGGGCTTATCAGGCTATAGCAAAAAATCCATATCGATCTCGCTGTTATTGCGTATATCGAAAATTCAGACTCAATATCAGTGCGCTCGAGATACGATAACGATATTAGATTTTTCTGCTTTTTTTTTTAATTTTCGTTTGGACAAACGTGTCAGGATCCTTCGAGGGAGACCTGCATCACGCTCCTCCTCGGCCGTTCGATTTCACGGACCCTTCGGGCACAGTGGAACTCTTTGTTCCGTTTCGCCACTGGGTGGTGGAACCGCGACGACCAAGTGAGCAACGGTTTCCGTTGGCCTTGGCGCTCGCTTATTTTTCCTCTCGTTGCGTTGTCCTGTCGAACGGCACAGAAAGAGTGAAAGATATTCTCGCTTTCTCTCTCTTTCTTTCTTTCTTGCTCCTGAGGATGAACCTCCAGGCGTGATTGTCGCTGAACACAATAAAGCGGAGAAGAGACTCGCCCGCGTGTCGTGAATCCGCGACGGACCATGAAGCGACAGAATTGAAAGACAGAAGAGTATAAAGGAAGAGCAAAATCAAAGACAGGAAGAGAAAAAATGAAAGAGATAAAGGGCGTTTCAAACGCGCGCGCGCAGACTCGCCATGACGGGAAGTGCTTAACCGCGCGAGGAGGATTTCCGGTGAACACGGCAAATCTTCCCTCTTGCTCTTTCTCTCTTTCTCTGCGGTCACTGTATTTCGCGGTCAGCAATTTGCGCCTCAAAATTATTATTCACGACGCCAATTTACACTCCGCAGACCCTTGCCGAATACTGCCAATCGGCCTCGTAAAATATCCATTCAGTCCACATAATCTGCCGTAACTCGGAAGAATTTTCGTTTCTTCTTTATGTTTTGTTGAATAATCGACTATATACGCCGATCTATTGGGACGTTGAATAAGTTCTCGCTGTTTTCCAACGAATGGCGTTACCGGAACTACACTGCAAAAAGTAGGCATGTTTGACATGTGTTCAACGTATGTGGACACACCATAAAGGCTAGACACGCGTTGCCATGTTGATTCTGTACACTTATGCATTTGGTAACACGTAATTCGTTAATACTACACACGTAAGTATGCAATTCTTACGCATTACATTATTACACGCTTTCGTAGGTGTTCCCATCAATAACACGGTTATTAATTGCGAGTTATTGATCATATGTTTTAAAAATCACCTTGGTTACGGCATCACGTGAAACTCATTAGTTGATTTGACATCGAACGATTAACCGGTTAATTGAAGATCACATTTGGTCTGAACTTTTTGTTTCATTTATAGATCATTTTTGAGTTTCTCACGTGGAAGAATATGAAATTGGAATCTGTTTTCCAAAACCTCGATAGCTGCATTGTATCTTGAGAGACGTATTTTTGTTTCGAAGCCATCAACGACAAGCATAAAGCGGCCGTCATCGTGAAGCTGTATGAGAACCTAGCCTATCCGAAGACAAGAAAAACAGTCACACCTCTCATACATACGACAGAGTAATATATAAGTGCTGTTGAGTTCAGTTCAATAAATGCATATATTTTGATGATAAAAAGCTTTTGTTGTTCAATGTATTATTTCCAATTTATTATACCATACTGCAAAAACAAGTGTGTTGTTTTTACACACTTTGAGTGTGTAAATGGCTGTAGACACTTTTCACACGTTTTAACGTGTGTAAGAAAATGACGCACGTAAGTGTGTTGTTCGAACGCATCTATCCGCGTTATTTTTACACGTTATTATTACACGTTATTTTTCACACACGTCAAAACGTGTAAAAAGTGTTTACAGCCATTCACACACCTAAAGTGTGTGAGAGCAACACATTTGTTTTTGCAGTGTACGTGCGTGTAGTTTAACATGGGAATGCATTTATAAAGAAGTGCTATAAGCAAGCTTGAAATGCAGTTTATATCATTTCGCCCAAGTGTGAACAACTTTTTTTCCTTCATAGTGTTAAACATGTCAAATTTCGTGGCAAAAAGAGTATTTGCAGGGGATTTTACTGCACTACTTTAGTGAACAAAAATCTGCAGCTGAAGCACACAGAATTTTTATTGAGACTTACGGAGACCATGCTCTGTCGGAAACAACATGCAGAGATTGGTTTAGAGGCTTCAAAAATAATGATTTTCATGTGTTGAATTGGAGGCATTACTTCATAGACTCATGGCAGACGCTAGCTGAACTTGCAGAATCATTAGGAGTTGATCACACAACAGTTTCGAAAGGTTTGAAAGCATTGGGAATGATTTTTGAAAATGAAGGTTTAGTTTTCACGAAAAAACAGCGAGAACTTATTCAGCATCCCAATAACTGTGAAAACTCAGTTTGTTTTATCTTTTCTTTGGAAATATAAGAACAACATTCATGCCTATGCTGGTGCCAATTATTCTCACAGGTTAACGCTCCTCAACTTCTCTCCATGCGCCGTCAACAATAATATCCGGTGAAACCGTTTACTGCGGATTCCAGAGAGACAGAGAGGGAAGAGTCACGAAGAGTCGGTGAAAGAACACTGAGCCGTGTCTCGTTCGCTACACGTTTCTCTGAGAGGGTGCGGCCGTGCAGGCCCTCGACGACATTAACGCGAAAACGTGAACAGCGTGGCAAAAATCTTTTTCCGACACATAAACATGTACATATACACACCAAATGAATAAAAACGTAACGACTGTATTTTTCGAGTCTGGAATTAAGGGGGATAAGTATAAGATTTTTCAACGATATCTAACAATTTATAAATTTCGTCTATCTATTTGTTTACGCGCAGTTGGCGTGAAAGGTCACACATGTCAAATTTCTGTCAAGTCCCTCCATTTTTGATATTTGAGAAAAAGCGCTTTTAGAATTTCCTGCACGTTGTTCCACCTGGATTCGATAAATAGAACTTGAGAAAACGCGAGTTTGCTTTCAGAATGGTAGTGTCGCGTCATTGGGCAATTACAATTACTCTTCAGCAAATACTCCATGTGATGAAATTTCATTACCTGTGCAGAAATTCTCGTAAGGATCCAATTGGATCCTTACTTTCTGATAGGGATACAATTGGTCCCCACTTTCTGATAGGGATACAATGGCCAATCGCATTGGATTCCTATACTGAAACGTCACACTCGTATATTGGATTTTAATGGAGATTTCCCAGTGGAATCCAATGTACGAATCCAATTTGAATCCTCAAGGATTTCCACATCATCGAACAGAATCCGATAACATTTTTGATGGATCCCATCGCATTCTGTACGTCGAATTTTCTAAACAAAATATATAGATACAGTGAAACTTCAGTTATACGTTTTTCAAAGGGTGCATCAAATATAACGTATAAGTGAGAATAACGTAGAAATGAAATACAGTATGTATCTGAAACTCTTCAACATTTGAAAATGACGATGGGTGCATAATTCATGATGTTTTTCAATTGCAGCATCTTTATTATGTCAATGTTTGGTTTTCCAATTGAAAATTTGATTGGTAATAATTAAGTACTGAGCCAACTCAAGTTTTGGAATTTCCGTTTCGAACTTTTATTTAATGCAAGTTTGTAATGCAAACATCAAACAGTTTTGACGTTTTAGACTAGTAGATAACAGACAGGTTCATATTTATATAAGAGATATGTAATCACAGTACATGCATACATAGTCGAGGTCAGAAACATCAAAACATCAAAACATCGAAACATCAAAACATCGAAACATCAAAACATCGAAACATCAAAACATCAAAACGCAGTCACATGAAATTTTCTCCGGCGAGAGAATATCACGTGAGATGAACGTATACCTGAGAAAAAACGAATGTCTAAACCGCCGCTGGAGAATAAAATTAATAACGTATAAGCGCGAAAAACGTAGAAATGAAACTTTATTACCATCTTTATGAAGGGAATCTGCCAAGGCTAGAACAATTTGACGTATAAATGATAAAAACGTATAAGTGCGAAACGTATAAACAAGGTTTCACTGTATACAAAATAAGTGGATCTTAAAAAAGGATAAATCTTATCGTCAAAGAGCATCAATTGCTTAAAAAACTATATCTTAACTAGGATGACACTCATGGGTGTCAAGACCCGACCAAATTTTGCGAAACTCGCGCTTCTTCCCTTTCGCAAAACTTTTTCACTTGCTCAAACAGCTTTTTCCGACAAAATATGGGCCAAACATAGAAATTCTCTTCACGGACGCTTTTCTTGCAGTCTGCTCTTTTTTAAGTCATCTAAATACATGTAATTTCAAGAAAACTACCTCATTCAAAAGTTAGCCAGGTCTCATAGACCCAGTGTGTATAACTAACATAAGTAGCGAAAAATATGAGTGTCATCCTAGTGTTAAGAATCGATTTGAATCACATCACTGGAGATCCTCTTCAAATAAACTTTCTTATTTATTTCATTGCACTTTGACATAACATCACCAGATACGTACACACTCACGAAGCGTGCAGGTTATAATCCAACACACGGGGCTTTTTCTCGTGACTTTTCACATATTTTTGATTCGAACCTGGTAAGAATTCACAAGCGGCGATTATTGGGGGACCATGCAGAATCGAAGTGGATCCCAATGAGGACTGCCTATGTGCGGTGTCCCTCACAGATCCACATAGAGATATAGGCGTATCGTTGGACTTCCCAACTAATTTGTGCACGGGATTTTGAGAATGTCAAATAAAAAAATTCTCGAACGACGTCAACCGGGTAATAGCGCGGAATCCAATTAGATTCCAATATGAACTCCCTACGTGCGGCGTCACTATCAAATCCTTACAAGAATGTGGTAAGGTCTCGGGACTGCCCAACGAATTTCTGCACGGGTAGTTTTAACGATCACCCAACTCAACCCTTCGACTGCACACTGGGTCGTTTTCACCTCGTGATCTTTTTTGTGCAAGTACGTATTTTTCAACGCATCTCCCACTTTGAACAAATCTTGGAACACTTAATTTTTGTTTATCTTATCTAAAAAATAATGTTGCGCCATAAAATAAGGATCATTGACTACAAAAAAACGTCTACAAAAAAATGCATATTTACCCAAACACAACGATCTAAAAAACGTCTGGGGTCCGATCGACCCTGCATGCAGTCAGAGGTTGAAGGGTTAATTTTCTACGTTTATTTTCCTCGTCATCTGGTTATGTACTACATAGTCGAGCTCTAGAAAACCTTTTTTAATTAAACAGAAAATACGTTTCTCATCATGGCTCAAATATATTACCCTCAATCCCTGGGCATCGCAGGGGGTGCAGGGGGCGCAGCCCCCCTGAAAGAAAAAATTAAGTCTATTATCTGCCCTCTCCCTTCTTCCGCCAAACGAATATGAGCTGCCCCCTCCCCTAGCCTAGATCCTGGGTACATCCTTGCTCAATTCGCTATGACCCTAAAAACTATTCTCAAAAAATCGAATCCACCGTACAAATAAAAAAGCGCTTAAATTCCTATAATTCAATAAAAAATCAATGCCAAATTGCGCCCTTATTTTCCAACACACACACGAATCGAAAAAAGGCACGAAACGCGAACACACAAGATAAGCAATAACCACGCCGCCGGATCGTACCGGAGTCTACGAGCTGAGCTCAATCGCGCTTCCCGCGATCCGACGGGTCCGTTGCACCCCCTCGTCATTATTGCGGACGCTTTGTTTATGTTGACTTCGCTGTTGTTATTATATCGCCGACCGGGAGGGTCGGTGGATCGCATATACACACATCCTCCGGAATTGCATTCCTCGGCGAACGGTAAGGGGAAAAAAGTTTGGCCGCGAAGACGAAGTATAAGGACGGACGGAAAGAGAAAAGGAAAGAGGGTTCAAAAAGAAAAGAAGAAAAAAAAACAAGGAATAAAAAGACTTGAGAAGCATCTCTCGCGAGTAGGTATAGGTACGCAAGGCGAACAGTCCAGTAGATGCTGTAGGATTCGTGAAGAGAACTCCAGAGAGCTGGAGGAGACGGTTAATGTACCGCTATTACATATATATATATGCATGTGTGTGTGTGTGTGTGTGTGTGTGTGTGTGTGTGTGTGTGTGTGTGTGTGTGTGTGTGTGTGGGTGTGTGTGCGCGCGTGCGTGCGTGTGCGCGCGTGTGTGTGTGTCTTTGTGTGTGTGCGAGTGTGCGTGGGTAGGTGTAAGTGTGTGTGTGGGTAGGTGTGTGTGTGCGTGTGTTCGTGTGTGTGTGTGTGTGCGTGCGCGCGCGCGCGCGCGCGCGCGCGTGTGTGTGTGTGTGTGTGTGTGTACGCGCGTGTGTGTGCGTGTGAGTGTGTGTGTGTGTGCGCACACACAAATATCGTGGACGTGCATCGACACACGCGGAGTAAAACATTCCAGCTACCCCACGAAGCCGGCGAGTCTCGTTGGCGCATTTCTTTCTCGTCTTTAACTGCGTGCGCAGGTACTTTAAACGCCGTAGGTACTTACACCTAAACTATTATACGCAAAAGTACAGCCCGAGGTGCGACTCCTCCTGCGCCGAGGCGTTATACGCGGAGTCGCTCTCGTTGCTGAACAAAAAAAACAGACGAGAAAGAATTCTTCGATGCACGAGTTCGTTCAGTTGTCAGTCGGAAGTTTGCCGAGTAAACTTCATTGGAAAACAAACGTTTGTGTTCCGCGTATCCATAAAAGTCCATGCTGCAATTATAGATTTTTGATGTTGCCATCTCCCAGGGAATTTCATTTTTGAATATGTAATCGGAATGCCGAGTTTGGGGAAGAAGAAAAAAAATGAATTGGCGAATGCGCGATGTTAAATTTGCCAAGGTAGATAAAAAATACGAGCGGCTGAAAGAAAAATGAATATGCATCGGTTAGGCGGCGAGCAAGATTCTCCAGGTTGACCTCGCCGAGGGTCAACCGGGCGACATGCCAATGTTGCGTTTTACGACCCCAAGACTCCTAGATCCTGTATCTTGCGAAATATGAATCCACTAATATGTAAATGCAAGTATAACGAAGGTGTCAATTTGTCTGTGGATCAGTCTGAATTCACGTTCGTATAGGTATGAGAGCCGAGTGCTGTAACACACACGTGCGGAACGCTTTGTGTCGTAATACTGTGCTTGGATCCCGAACATACACATTGACACGTTTGCCAGGCGGAAACTAGTTGGAGTTTGAAAAAAAAAGAAACAGCCATATGAACTATGAGATAACAGCGATTCGACTTGGGATCTATAATGCCGGACTACGTCACACCATCCCGTGTCACATGCGCGAATGAACAGCGCTTCGTTCAGAGTCTTTCAACACGCGTTGTACATAATTCGTTACGTTTCGCTGAGCGCGAGTTGAATTGGCAATACGTAATATATCGGCGTTAGAGGTGGACGACCTTTCATCACAGCCACATCTACGACCATTCATTGTTTGAGAGCAAGAGAAAGAAGGGCCTTACTCATAGGAAATGACACGCCGATGTTCAGCGTATAATACGTTACTCCACCTCAAGATGCTCCTTTAAATTCCCTCTTGGCAGGTTGTCATTCTGATAGCGAGCAGAGACATCTTAACCCCCAGCAGTTAACGTTATTTTTTTTATTGCATTTGGGCAAACACCCCACATTGTTCCATTCCTGCAATTTTTTTCCGTTAATCTATAAGTGCTTGGCGATGCAATTGGGACTGTCGTAATGTGATTGGCTTCGTCGAGGATCTCCACATCTTATTGGGCAGAAAAAGAAATATTTTGTAATGCAGTGATCGAAGAAGGACATTGGGTACACTTCTAATTCAACAGTTAGAGGACTTGGGGACACTTTCGGAAGATCACGGGCATTGGCGAAAAAGTTCTCGACCCGTTGCATGAAGATGGGCGGGAGGTAGCTTAGTGGTGGATGGACATTTTTTCACCACGTTGCATAAGTATGGGCTGTAAGTAGCTTAATGATGGATTGAAGTCTTACAGAAACGACACCATGACGATAAAAGAAGATGCATTGTTACTTCGCCTGTTCTACGCCTCTATGCAACATTTGGGATCAATCCAGTAACTAGATAATGAAACACGTTTGATTTGCAATAGTTTCGTAGGCACTTACTTTCAGATAGGGTAAACCGACCAGTGAATAGACGAATAACGATACTGTAAGATTCAGGTGGACTGTAAAATGAAAATATTATGAAAACTAGTTGTTTAATTGCTGGAGCTAACAAAATGTTATTCTGATAGTAGGAATCGATAAATAAGTAGCGAAATGACTAAATAGTCAGTAAATCGACACTCGACCGCCAGTAAATGGACGTGCAACGTGAATGAACGCTGTAAAGGATAACGATTAATTTTTAATTTTAATTAAATAATAGATTTGGAGATCACTGTGTTGCACAACAATTATGATATTCTCATACACGTGAGTATTATATTTGTTATTACGATTTCGTAGAACATAGACAAAGCTTTTTGCCATCTTAACGTGACATTATTAAAAAACTATCAATGCTTGTTTCGACAGAGAAGGAGAAAATAAAATTTTGTTTAAATTTAACCCTTACTTGCCACTGTGGGATTCGAAACAATTCCACCACTTTTTTTCTCATGCGAAAATGTATTGATGATGTGTATTTTACAGAAGTGTGGCAAGTAAGGGTTTAAAAAACGAATGAAATGATTTTGTGACAATATTTAATGAAATATACCTTGCCAGGTGTTAACAGTTATTCATTTTGCAATTTTCAGCAGCTGAGTTGATTTTTTTAGTCTGCTTTGAGAATTATCAGAACACAGCCCATATGTCCATTTACTGCAGAGAGCTTAGAATACAGCACTAGCAAATGAACATGTCTAATTCTGACTTATAATTACGAATTTATTGAAAAATTGTGCAAAACATCAAATAATGATTTGATCTTAGGTGATGAGAGTAATACTTACCCTCAAAACTCATAAAAACTATCGTTTTCGCCTTTAAAACACCTATTGTGCACAGCCGTATCGAAACGAACAATAAGTTGCGCGATGTGCAATTACCACAAACTAGAGAAACTCCGTGTGACGCCAAAATTCGCTACTAAACTGAGAAATCGGTTTTAAGGACACCTGTGACCTTTTTGCTATATTATAGTGATTCGAGATGTCGACAATTCATATTCTTTACTTATCTTAAATCAGTTTTTTACATCCAACCTGTGAAAAACGACGCAACCGACACAAACTCGAGCCAGCGTCACGCCAATCACATTCTACCACTGGCCGATGAACGGCAGCACTACCGGCTTAGTGTTGCGCCACGGTAGGAGTGATCTCTTCGGCCCAACGCTGGGATGTACGGTTGGCCAATAGTAGGCTTACCGGAAATCCTAACAGTTGGCCGGGTATTGGCCCAACATTGGGCTAAAGAGATCACGATCATTGGCTGACGGTTGGCGTGATCACCGGCCCCATCGTAGGGCTAAAGTCGGCTTCATATTCGGCGCAATATTCGGGCTAGTGTTGGCCCAGTGTAGGACTGTCAAAACAACCCAATGCTAAGCCAACAATCGATCAGATTCACAAGTTTCTGTGCTCGATGATTGCTCATCGAAAGAATTATTAGATTCACTAACATCGTTATGCACAATGACTTGTTCGTAGAATGTTTCCAAATTTATTTCACTATGTACTTGTCTTTTTGTTTGGGTTTTTAACACTCGACTTTCTTAATACTATCATACTAACTCGGCATTTTTTTAATACACCACAAAACTTTAGTATAAATCAATTTTATTTTTAATAAAATGAATTTCAGATAACAGTAATTATGAGTTTTTATTATCACAGGATGTAGAAAATTGCATGCAGCGATGATAAAAATATATATAATAATAATATACGTAAAAAAGCATTCTTGTATATATGTATGGACTATACCGTTGAAAGCCAGTGTTGGGCCAGAATTTGCAATTGGTCAGTTTGCCATGCTAAAAATAAGCATTGGCAAAACCACGGTCAAACGATTGGCTCAGACTCAGGGCCTGCGCTCGCCCCGACAATTGGCCGGCGGTCATTAATTAGTACTGTTCCAGCGTTAGCTCTTCGATGGTGTGCCGAGCTTCAATTCGAGACTGGCAAACCCATGATCAACCGATTGGCCCATGTTCGGGACCAACACTGGGACCCGATAGTTGGCTGACAGTTGGTAATCGATGTTTGGCCCAAGGTTAGGTGTTCGTTGGTTTGCCATGCTTCAAATGAGCACTGGCAGAATCATGGCCAAATCATTGACCCGTATAAAGGACCAACACTGGGTATTAGTGGTTGGTGCTGAATATCGCACCAAGCGTCGGCCGCATCTTAAGCGCCGGCAAATTTTTCACGGGAACGGTCCCCGTCCATTAACTAATCGGTTTACTCTATGATGAGAAAAAAAATTAATAAAAAAATAGTTCAGATGTTGGAAATTTTTTGTGTAGTAGTTGATGTACACTAAAAAGAAAGCATTTTGTCCTCATAAAGCTGGATATTAACAAATACCGGTGTAAAAATCATTAAAAAAAAAACTTTCAACTCAAAGCTTGGTCTGCAAAGTACTCCAGTTACGTCCAATTTTGTTTTGCGCCTAGAATACATATATGGAAATTTAAAATTTTGGGCTTCTTTGCCTAGAGTGTTATCTCCCATAAATTCGTAAGGTCCACGAAGAAACGTAACGCTGCACTAACCTTCCGTTGACACACTTATCTGTGGCCACGATTTTGACACACCGCGTCGATTTAACCCGAATGGTACTTCATCGACCTTCAACTAACAACCCTTCGATCGGTTCCTGATTTAAAAAATCACAAATACACTGTCAACATTTTTTAATGGGATATACCTACCTAGGTGGGTAAACAAACTGCATTTTCCAAAAGTATTTTTATTCAATAGTATCAACTTTTAGCTATATTCCCTAAAAATGTTAATGAAATTTTCCTAAAATTGAATGAGCTGCAGCTTCTACCAGTCGGCCGGGCGAGCGGTAGCAGCACCATCCTTCAAACTTTGAACGCGTTTCCTCAAAACACCGTTTTCAAAGTCGGTGGACATGATATCTCGAGAACCAGTCGTTGTAATGTTTCCAAATTTATAGGAGACACGACGAGAAACATTTAACGGTCATTGACGATCTCACTTTTTTTAAATCGATCTTTATTTTTCAATAGTCACGTAGCAATGACGACTTTCTTTACAAATCTTGTATGGTCGAGTTTCATTTCGTCGCCACGTCGTTAAAAAAAAATATTTAAAAAATCGACGATCGTCATTGACTCGTATTTATTGTTAACTCGAATAACCCGTTTGGCTTTTAAATTTCATATGGACCGTTTGAGCTGGAGAGTGTCCACCGCCAAACAGCGCGAAAAATTTTTGGTCATCTGCCAGCGGCCGTGTTTTTCTATATTTTTTGGTGTTTTTCTGTAAACGCTCTCGACACATGTGCCTTTCTGTTAAAAAAAATGCGCTCCTTTTTCACCAAGTGTTTCCCAAAAAAAATTCGAATTTGGCCATTAGTTTCGAGCCTGTAGGTAGATGTAGCCCCATTATATGTCTGCATAATTAAAATTTGAGAAATGTAAAATTAAATCGTTGTAAAAAAAATGTCATGATATCATTCGCCCGAGTGCCTCAATTAGTCATTCATTTTCATAAAAAAGTATCGCTCCAATAACGATTCGCTGTTTGACAATAGATCGTGCTTAATGCTGCTCTGATGAGTGAGCATTCACGAGCGTTCATTTGTGGCTTTCGCGGCCGAAAAGTCTCTATTACACAAGCTACACGTTTCGGTTACATACGCAGCTATTCAATAGACATACATATGTAATGGCAAGTACGTGATCCACTGCCACATTAGACCTCTTCCGTTTAGGCCCATTTTAATTCACAGTTAGCTCGATGGGCCACAAAACGGCTGGGAAGAAAAAAAACCGCGTATCTCTAACGGTACAGCATTAGAGTCCAGCTCGGTTGCCATGGGATTTGAATGATATTTGCGAAACGTCGTGTGTTCCAAAACGGTTACGCGAGCTCTCGCTAAACAACGACCAAAACTTTCCGTCCTTCCTCCCGGTGGTCTTCTTCCTCCGTATATTTCTTTGAGCGGCTCGTTCGAAGGACTCGTCGAGTCCGAGGATCTCGTCGCCTCAATCGCTCCTGCTCATCGTAACGAGTCGTAACGTCCAGAGCTCACATTTTCTTCCCGGGCTGCCTCGCGGGGCAGGAACCCTTAATTGGACCCAGATCTACGCCCCGAGGGATGACTTTCAGCTCGAATCTACGATCTCCGAATTCCCTCAACTGCACATGCACCTATACACACACATATGAGATCCTGGAAAATCGTTTCGGACAAATTCACGCTTGCTCGGAAATCGTCAAATTCTCAGGTGTAATGATCGCCTCTTTGGGTCATGTTCATCTCGTGGGAAGTCCAATCCTGCAGGGACGAAAACTGGGTCTCGCTTAAAAATGCCACTCGGACGGGGAAGGGTCTACACGTTTTTCGTTTCGTCTTTTTTTTCCATCGCTGCACCAACCTTCGCGAGCGACTCTCGCTTTCTTGCCACTCGATAATTATTATTCTACAGTGTGACGAAGAGAGAAATACAAAAAAGGGGGTCCGAGCGCCCCGTGGGGGGAAAAATGCTTCTTATGCTGCCGATGTTTAATTTATTGGCCGGCTGCAATTAAAGTACACGAGAGGAATAGATGAGGAATGGTGGACGTAGGGGGAGAAGAAACGTGCTTACGGCCGCAATTCCGTTTTGGGCTTACGAGAAGTACTGCGAGGATTGCGCGTGCTCGCCCGCGCGTGTATATGTACCAATGAGAATTCGGCAGCTTTGGTATTCACTGACGGTTAAACTACCGCTGTCTCGCGAAACGAGTTATTCTCTTGCCGTCCGAGAAGGCATCTTCTCGTTCTTTCTTTCTCTCGTTCCGTTTCCCACTTGCCGAAACTCACGTCCATGTCGTTGAGTCGCTTTTGCACGGCAACACATCACGGATGGTGATATATATATATATATATATATATATATATATATATATATATATATATATATAAGTATATATAAGTGAATATGCCCACGCACATACACCCATGCATTCATGTTGTACCCGCGTGCGTGTGTCTGCTGCACGTACCTGATAATCCTGCCATCGGCAGAGAGCGTTACACCGCCTTTTCTTGTCATCGTCATTACGTACACCCGATACTTACGCAATTACGAATGCGTGTCCATATGACATACCCCCGAGTAAATCGAATCGGCAATGCGCGCTCCTATACAACGTATTTTCCCTTTGACGGCACAAGACTCGCCCAGAGGACATTTGACCCGTGCATATACGCTTCCATCGATCGTCAACGTATTACCGGCATCCGTCGAAAGTCCGGGATGACTTTACGAAAAAATGGCGATTGGTATACGCGATATATAACATCGTGGAAAGTTGTTACGCGACCCCACCCGAAAAGCTCTGCAGGGGCCGAAATACCGATGTTCGGATAAAAACAAAATCTCCAACGTCCGTGTTGCACCCTCCGAAGATTTCATCTCAGCGACCATGTATCTTACTTTGAAAACGGACCGAGAGTGATCGGTTTTTGTAAAAAAAGTCGCGATTACTCACTCTTTGGATTCTTTTATTCCGTTTTTAACGGCCGTCAAACTGTTCTCGGCTGGGCGCGATTTGATCGTGATTATTGTACGGGAGAACGGGGGTTGGAGTATTTTCCAAACTGGGTCAGGTGGCGAGGGAAGGATGGTGAATGTGATGAGGGTATGTATCTGCAATTACCGTGATCCTTACTATTTTCGGATAAACTTCCGAAAAGCCCACACCTCCGAATAATTTAGAACTTCGTGTACTTACGTATTTTGACTCGCTGATCACGAATATGGTAGTGAAAATACCCGAAAATTGATTTTCAAGATCAAAATTGAAAAAAAAACGGTTTTTTGTAGTTTTTCTATTTTATTTTAACAAATGTTGATCGTAGAGGAAAATGTCTTCGAGAAAAGTTGTAGCCCATCAAAGGACTGATCATTTATGTTCTATAGAAATTTTGTCTAAAATCATTATTTTCCAAGGAAAATGGGATAATACTCCAATAAGTATATTTTGCTAAACTCCATTAGTTTCGATATTATCTACTTACGCACTTTACTGCATATGAGCCCAAATAAACCCAAATAAAACAAACACAAACAGCAATCAAAACAGACCCAAACAAACTCGGGTATGTTGAATCGTGGGGTATGTAGTTCACTGGGGTGGGCGCAGGGCACCTCGGATGGGTGTGTGGAATCGCGGGGTGCGTAGGATACTGGGGTGGGTTTGTTGGGCACACTAAAATCACAAAAAATAACGGAAAACAACATAACATACAAAAAAGACCAAAATAAGAAATACAAAAAAAGCAAAAAATAGAAAAGAATGCAAAAAAGCAAAAAAAATGCACTTTAAAGACTAAACTGTAACCTCCCCGTGGTAAAGTGCGTAAGTAGATGACATCGAAACTAAAAGAGTTTAGCAAAATATACTTATTGGAGTATTATCCCGATTTTCTTGGAAAATAATGGTTTTAGACGAAACCTGTATAGAGCATAAAATATCAGTCTTTCAATAGGCTACAACTTTCGTAGAAGACATTTTTCTCTAAGATCAATACTTGTTACAATAGAATAGAAAAACTATTTAAAATACCGTTTTTTTAAAGTTTTGACCTTGAAAATAAAATTTGCGGGTATTTTCACCATCATATTCGTGATCAGCAAGTCAAAATACGTAAGTACTCGAAGTTCTAAATTATTCGGAGGTGTGGGCTTTTCGGAAGTACACCCCTATTTACTCCGAGACGTTGTTCGCACGAGACAGCCTCATTGGAATAAAAAAATTACAATTTTTCCTCTTAAAAACTAATTTTATGAGGTAATAAAAAAAAATTATAAAAATTATGCGAATTCCGTACAATAGGGTATTTTACTCCATGTAAGAAAAATACTAAGAACGTATAAATAAGGTAGGTTTCGCACTAAGCAATCGAATAATGTTGGTTTTAATTTATAAAAATACAAAATAAATTTTATAAATCATTAAAAAAAAACTTTTTAACTATTTTTTCAACGAACATGCGAAACGGTGGCCGCCATAAAGGATTCCGACGTGACGCCATTGATATAGTAAACGAAGAAAGCGGTAGACGTATTACGCTCTAATCTGTGAAAGAAAGCATCAACAACTGTATATTCTTGTTCGTCATAGTTAATTGCAACTTTTCAAATAGTTATATGTACTTCAAAAAAAGAACAAATTTTTTTTTCTTCGGACTATGCATTTGGATCTCTTCTCGCAAGTTTTAACCAAGTCTTCCTCATATTTATATCAATTGGCATTTCAATCCACAACATTCCCGGTGTTTTTACACTAGTATTCTTACATTTAGGAACAACACACCAATAATAGGGATTGTAACCACTTTTAACCAAAAAAAATTACCTACTCACAATTGGCGCAGCGTCGATGTTTACTATGCCAGTGACGACACTTGTAACTTGTCGATTTCACAAAATAGAAATAAAAATTCCAGTAGTTTATCACCACCAAAGGATCAAATGGAGACACCTTTCAAAAAAGGGGTGTAATACCGTATTCTAACGTGGATGACTCGTACATATTTGAAAGCAGAAAAAGAACGAAAAGTTTCTCAATTTTCTTGAAAGGAACAAAAAAATGCGATGACCCGATCATAACAAATGATCACGTACCTTGGCTACGAGAAAGAAAAAAGTGAATGAAGGCCCTGATATCTCGGGATGCAGGCGAAAGTGCAAGTTGGCTAGCAACACGGCTATAACCTCGGGCCGCGATGCAGTGGAGATTCCACGGCCCCCGAGGAGGTCCACGCGATATTGTGTGGGTGCACGCGTCCGTGAGCCTCTGTTTACAACGTAGGAATTTAAAGGCCAGAACGAAGTGAGCGAACCTTGCCGGCTGACCATACTCGAAGTGGAGAAAGAAGGAACGACGATGAGAGGGAAATAGAGGAAGAAGGAGAAGAAGACGAAGAGGGTGATCGTACTAGTGGTAGTTCTGTAAGGGCCTAACCCTCTTAAGCTTCGTTCCGGTGGGGCCTCACGAGATGGGCGGGGCGCTTTGTCGGGGCCCACGGACTTATTCGTCCGGCAGCATAATTCTATCCCTTTTGCTCTTTTTTTTACCTTTCTCTCGGCCTCTCTTTCTGTATACATACGCGTTCCTGTGTGTGGAGCATTCTTCGTCAAACCGCCCTGGCCCTGACCCTCACGATTTTTTATCCTCTATCTACAGAGCAGTACCATCCTTGCCAATTGGGACGCTATAAACGGGTCGTTGTCACTCAAAAAAGGTTAAATTGTGGGATATGTGGGCATTTTTATTCTGGTGTATTTACTTCGATAGGTCCTGTTCACTCGAAATAAACCTTGAAGGCATAAAGTGATGTTTTCCTCCTCTCTGCTGGCTATTAAGCGTTTCGTGCTCTGCCCCCTTATTTTCAGCCCGGAGATGTGGCGACGCACCTAAACGTCCATCTATGGGTGTGTGTATATGTATATGCATGCACACTTATTTGGGGGACAGAGTATTTTTAACACATTATACCTGTGTAACGTTGACTGTCAGCAGGTCGGGCTGTTTTGAGGACCGTCCTTAAATGTTTATTTTTTGTAAGGTATCTTTGATTTTGGGTATAGGACGATTCTGGAAATGACCTTTGTATGGATGTGCTTACAATTATCTAAGAGGGATCTTGAAGGCATTGAGGCTTTCATAATGTTGAGTATGAGGACAATGGGCTATTACGAATCTTTGTTCATATGAATATGGAAAGATGATACTGAAGGCATTGGTAATGAGACGTGATTAAGAAGACAATACAATCAATGCAAATCTGATTGCAAGCGTGAAAGTGGTGGTCATCACTTTGAACATCTTCAATAGGAGTAAGTGTTTGCTCCTATTTTTTTTTAATTTTTTTTTTCAAGGGGTTACACCTAGTTGGAAATTTAAAAAAAATCGATTTTTTCGATTTTGACGGTATCTTATAATATCACCTATCAAGAATATTCTCTGAAAATGTCTAGTCGGTCCGTTGCAAATTGGGGGAGTTATGAGCGTTTACAGGTAGGTCCGCTTACCGCTTCACCGTTACAAGTAAAAACTTCAAACGCGTTTTTCTCGGAATTACTTTTTCAGAATCGGTGACCAAAATATCTCAAAAACTTTCTTTTGAGATATCTTTTTGCACCGAAATTTCGACGATCACTTTCGATCGGCGATCATTTTTTCAAAAGCATTATCTTATTGAATCCTTCGATTAAAGACTAGATAATACGGTACAAAAACTAAATTCATTTGGTTTTTTGATTTCGTATGATTTGTTCCCGAGCAGGAGTGGTCACCGCGACGGACCTTTTCTGCACAGAGGTCTGTGCAATTTACTGATCTCCGTCGTTTATAAATATTTCCCCATTAAAAAATTGTGAAAGATACTTAAAATGATAGCCTTTACTATGAAAGAAAAAAGTTAAAAACCTGTACTCATTTCTCAAAAAAAAATCACGAAAACACCTCTTTTTTCCGGCCGCGAACTAGGTGTAACCTGTTTCAATCTATTTTAAGGCTCAGAACATTTAAATGCCTTTTTTTATTAATTTTTTAATAATAAATCTTGATTGATCACGTTGAAATTTGGTGTGTTGATTTATTTTAAGTTCCTTGATTAAATGCTGAAAAAAACATATACATATACTATATATATATATATATATATATATATATATATATATATATATATATATATATATATATATATATATATATATATATATTTTTTTTTTTTGAAGTGCAATTTGAAGTGTAGTTTTTTTTTGATGCCCGGAATAGATGACTATGTAAGTTTACAAAAAAAAATATTTTCTTCGTGTAAACTGAAATTGAAACTTTAAACGCGTTTTTCTCAAAATGGCATTTCTGAAGTCGGTGACCAAGATTACTCGAACACTAATGAACCGATCTTCTTGAAATTTTGCAAGCTTATTTAATACATAAAAATGTAGTCTTTAATCGTTCGATTTTTTTTCGAAAAAAAAATGGCCGTTTTATAGCCAAAAAACGGCCGTTTTTTTTTTCGTTAAAATCGAACCATTATCTTTGACTGTCCGCCATTTTGTGAAAAATGAATATTTTTTAAAATCCTTCGATTAAAGACTAGTTTATACTTATATTTGACTAAATCCATCCGCATTTTTTTTTCAGATGATCCACTTCGCCGCAATGTTGGTCACCGCAAACCGTGTATGAAAAAACATTATTTCATTGACGACCATTTGCCACTAAACAATGTAATATTTTTCAATAAAAAAATTACTGAAAGTTCTTCAAGATGTGTTCTTTAAGATGGTATATTGATCGATTAAAAAAGTTCTGTAGTTTTCTTTAAAAAAATTCATGAAAAAGGCCTCTTTTTTGCGCTACAAGTGGGGGTACGCCTTAAAGTATATTTTCTTCGTCTTGCCGATTGTTGGGCATTCAGTCTACGAAAATCCCTGAGACATTTTCGAGGATCCTTATTAAAAAATCTATACCCAAAACCGACGAAAAAAGATTTTAGAGAGTAATAAAAATAAAAAAATGAAGAAAACCAAGAAGAATTTTCGTTGCATTCCAACGATGCAAACTTCAGCACCATTTCCTATCACTACCTAACCGCACTTCGCTAATCTAACCTAACTTCCGTTGCGGCCCCAGCCTTTTGAGGTTACACTATACTGCATTTGCCAAGGATACGGAGAAACTGTGGAAGACCCGTACTGGTATAGACGGCTCCATATTCTTCTGATTCTCTGGTGTTACCCAAGCTACTGGTTACCCAAGTATCTATATCAAGGTCTCAGAAGTATTGGCCCTCCGCTCATTGGTTGGCAGCCAGTGCACAGCTGAGCGGTCACCGCTCCAAGTATCGGCCATGCACAATGCTGCTTAACTCGAAGTACCGCCGGAGCCGAACTTTGACCGCCCAACCACCAGTGTCGCTTATATATATATATATATATATATACACAGTACCGGACAAAAAAAAGTACGCACCGTTCAAAATTCAATATTGGTGCTATTATACTTAAGAAAATAGTTAATGGAGTACTTCCACAGCTGTTTCAACGATACCTTATAAGTTCGCATTTACATGTTCACTGAAACATCATAAAAAATATTCGAAAGCTGAACGAAAACAATTTCAACGCGTAGGATACCAATTTCAGGCTGGACCAAAAAAAAAGCTTTTCTTTGTTTGTTACGTCGCCCTTATTAACATTGTGGTCCAAAATAGTTCACAGATTTTCTATAGGATTTAAATCTAGCGATTGTGCTGGCCAATCCAAAAGTATGATCTGCTAAGAACGGAAAACGGCCGATGATTTTCGAGCCATATGTTTAGGATCGTTGTCTTGTTGAAAGATGAATTCATCCTGCAGACCGATCTTTAGCAGTGATTCCTCCAGATTTTCGTTTATGATATCAACGTAAACATCCCCATGTAGGGTGATCGGTAGTGGCCAATGATTGGCCGATGCTCGACGCCAAGCTTGCCAACATTGGCACTCGAGCTTGGCCCGATCATCGACCGAGCCTTGGATGATAAGAGCGGCCCGATATTCGCAATCAATATTGGCCCTAGAATGGCTTATGAGAATCGGCCGAGCATCGCGTAGGAGTTCATTCGAGAATCGGCCAACAATAAGCCCCCTCAAGATTGCCATCATTGGCACTCGAGCTTGGCCCGATTATCGACCGAGTCTTGGCGGATAATTGTGACCCAATATAGATCACCAAAATTGGGCCTGCACCGCCAAAAAAAAAATTAATTATTTTTGTATTGTAATTCGTCATTACCTGGTCTTTCGAAATGATTAGTTCGAAGAAAATATTTCACCCCATAATGGGGCTCGAACCTTGAACTTCCCTACTTATAGCCAAACACGCTGCCCCTATGCTACCGAGTGCTTGTAACATTTGAATCGCAGATATGGCATAAGATACCAAATGGATTCTGATCATTATTTGTATGACATAAACTATATCAATTAGTTAATATCATTGTGATAATTAGAGAGTGTTATCGAATGACATGTTATAGAATTTTCAAACCTAACCTATATATATAATTCTCTCTCCACCTTCTCTACCCCCACAACCCGTTAATATGTGTGTTGCAATAAAGACAGACCATTAGTTCATTAGTTCAAGTTTACTTTGAATAAATAAATATATTTAAAATGAATAATTCCAATAATGGAATGCAATAGGAAAAATTTGATTTCACGAAAAATCTAGTTAATTCAAATAAAAAATAAATAAATAGACGCGGTTAGTTAATATTAATAGAATTTTTCTGTCAGTGTAGGATGGTTCATAAAAATCGGCAGAATATCGCGTATGAGCTCGTTCGAGAATCGGCCAACAATGAGTGCATTGATTTGGTAGTATATTTGTTAAGAAAAATGGCCAATGGACTCGTAAAAAGTATTTATCTCGTCTCTCAATGATTTCAACGCGAAACAATGAATCGTCAATATACGAATTGCGGTTCGATCATGCGTTACTCGGCCGAACATTGGCCTCGTATCGGTAAAAACATGATTGGCGAGTCTATACTTCGCCAAACGTCGACCTCGTATCGATAAGCCAATGGTTAGAGAGCCTATATTGGACCGAACATTGTCCTCGTATCGGCAAACCAATGATTGGCGAGTCTATACTTCGCCAAACATCGGCCTCATATCGATAAACCAATAATGAACAAGTCTATACTTGGCCGAACATTGGCCTCGTATTGGCAAACCAATGATTGGCCAGTCTATACTTCGCCAAACATCGGCCTCGTATCGACAAGCCAATGATTAGCGAGTCTACGTTTGGCCGAACATTGGCCGCGTATCGGCAAACCAATGATTGGCGAGTCTATCCTTCGCCAAACATCGGCCTCGTATCGACAAGCCAATGCTATATTTGGCGAGCGAGTCTATATTTGGCCGAACATTGGCCTCGTATCAGCAAACCAATGTTGGCTAGTCAATACTCAGCCGAGCATTGGCGTACAATTGGTTAATCGATCATCGTCCCGCCAACATTGGTCCAAGTATTGGCCGTTACGGTTCGATTGGCGAAACCTACATGGGTCGGCGGCTATAATACCGTTGATTGAAACCAAATTTCCCACTCCTCACCACGCATAACACCCCCACACTAAAACACTTCCCCCTCCGTGTTTGACAGTCTTTTGAATATTTTTTTCAAGAAACTGTTCTCCCGGCTCAATCCAAACGCGTGATCGTCGTTCATGCCCAAATAAGTCAAACTTGCTCTCGTCACTCCAAGCAACTTTTTTCCAAAACGAAATCGGCCTATTCACGTATTTTTTTGCAAACTCGAGGCGCTTGATTTTATTTGTTTTGCGAATCAGAGGGCGACGTTGTGCAAAACTATTTTTTAAGCCTGCCCCTCGAAGTCCCCTACGGACTGTTTGGTCGGAAATGTCCAGGCCTATATTTTCGAGAATTACACGGCTAGTAATCATTGGATTTTTCTTTACCTCCCTGATAATTTTACGATCGTCCAATGCAGTTGTTTTTCTTTTTTTACCTCGTCCATTTTTATCACCGACTATACCTAATTCCTTTAACTTCTCGCATATATTTCTCTCTGCACCTTCACTTATGTCATATTTTCGACCAATTTCTTTTTCAGAAATACCTTTTTTTTTGGTCTTTAATTACCAATACTCGTACTTGAATTGCAGTTTTCGGCATCGCGGATTTGTTGCTACCGTACTCGAACACAGAAACCGATAACTGGCCGAAAAATCGTGAAATCTATACGTTTACATTCCGTCTGCCTTCCTAAGCTTCGTTGGGAGAAAATCGCTTTGTTGTCACCGATGAGAATATATAAACCTTGGGTGCGTACTTTGCTTGTCCAGCATACAATATCACTGTTCGCGCTGAAATCGTTCTCTTTCTGGTTTTGAATATTTGTAACATTGTTTGAGCGGCAGCGTAAAGGCAAAACAATAAACTTTCGTCATGATTACTCAAGGTCTGGTTTATTGATGATATTTGGAATGAGAATAGCACATAAATGCAAATTGGACGGTGCGTACTTTTTTTATCCGCTACTGTATATGGACAAAGGTGACACACACACACACGAAACGATGACGTCGCATGTGTTATGACAGGATGATTGTACTCGAGCTGGATGAATGCATTCTCAAATTCGCTTACACCTTGTAGGAAAAAGTAAGGGAATAAGAGTCACCAAGGATCTGTACCTGCATCTCGGAAACCCACGACGATCCACACACACCCTCATGAGTGTAAAGTCACGAATAGATCTTCGACTCCCTTCCTCTCCGTTTTTGCTAACTTCTTCCGCCTCCCTTCCTCAATTCATGTTGCACATTTTTCCTCCCATTTCATGCTTATCGTTTAGAGATCTGCGATTACCTTATTCACCATGTACCATGTGACTGAAGTTTGCATCGTTGGAATGCAACGAAAATCAATTTCTTTTTTCGTTCTTAGATTTCTTTTAGCAGATTTGAGCCACCAAAATCCCTCAACTATTTTTTATTATGCTTATTAGGAGATCGACAATTGAAACTTACAAAAAAGATGTGGTATCCTAATGGAAATAAGGAAATAGAAATATGAATATGAATTTTCGTTGCGTTCCAACGATGCAAACTACCATCCATGCAACGTCATCTAAAACACGCGTCATCACTTACGTTTATATCGCGGGAGGTCAAACTGCATTTTATTTGAAAAAGTCACACCCTGAAGAGGGATTCGCGCTTTGAACTTGGTGCTATGCGGCTTCGAAAAATGGTCATTCGTGGTAGGAACGCGGCAGAACGGGAGTAGATAAAGAAATAAGATAGGACAAAGGTTCTAGGATTGCCCCGACGCGATCAAGATACACTCACCGCTTATACCTGTTTGCCACACACACACACACACACACACACACACACACACACACACACACACACACACACACACACACACACACACACACACACACACACCCACACACACACACACACACACACACACACACACACACACACACACACACACACACACACAGACACACAGACACACACACACACACACACACACACACACACACACACACACACACACACACAGAGAGAGACACACGCACACACGCACGCACACCCACACACATACACACACGAGCATAAGATGAAAGCTCGGCAATACGACCAGCAGAGTATTTGAGCGCTGGATGGTTCATTCATATGTTCGCGTCGAGGATGGGTCGTGGGAGCGGAACAAACTTTTATTTTCAAGATGTCACTCGACTCTTTCAACGTTTCCTCCCTCCTGTGTATACAAATCCGTCACTCGTCACCATATAATTCGGCTATTTTTTTCCCCTCATTTCACGAGTTTTCGCGATCCATTACTTTTCGTGATGTTCCATCGTACTGAGAACCGAAGCTAAAATTTCGTGTTGATCATTATTCATTTATTGTATCAAAAGTAATACGTACACTGACCTGAAAAGTGCGTTCTACTCGGAGCCCTTGGGCCAAAGAAGGGCAAGCCAAAATTTGACGGTTCAATGACATACATACACACGCAGACACGCGCAGGGCGTGTAACCGCGAGTCAAACGGAAAGAAACGAAATTAGGGGGTACCGGAGTGAGCCCTCGCGATTGAGGGAGGCCGAACGCAGGTTTCTTCGCGGGAGCTCTCGGCGGTACTTGCGGAAGGGTTTGCTCCTTTTTCGCATCTTTTTTTTCTTGCGGTTACGCTCGATTACAGGGCCGGTGGGGGCTTTTTCTCTCTCCCGGACTGCCAGGGATCTCGCGAAAGGGCCCGAACGAGGATACTTTTTTTGTTTGTTATCGGCCTTCTTCCCTTTCCACTTCTTCGTCGCTTTTTTTCGCTTATTATATTATGTACTCCGGTACGCCTCGGACTCTCGTTTTTCACCACGTTAATTGATCAGCACGCTTGCACGCCCCGATTGCCCATCCATCCACACCGTCATATCTCTGAGGGGATTGCTTTTTCATTCAGGTATTATATAATTATGACATATTGGTGACCTGGAGGGAGTAGCTTTATCGGTTCTTCAAGGCTGATGTTTTGGTCTTTTCATTCTACTTTTAATTCTTTCACGTCGCTTTTGTATTTCGGAATTACACTGCGTATGGAAGTAATGGGGCTGGATACGGAAAGGTTCATAAATAAGTCATTCTTTGTTAAAACTGCCCAGATCTAAGTGAGCATTGTTATAGTGCAATGAAAATGATTTGTTAAAATGAGATTGAAGTTTGCATCGTTGGAATCCAATGAAAATTAATATTTCCCAATCACTTTAATTTCTTTTACCCGAATTTTCCTACGAAAATCCCTTAAGGTAATTCTATCGCTTTACACTAGTCATACCACTGATCATAGTTGACACTTGGGGTGTAGTACCGAAAAACACATACCACTTTTTTCTTTGAAATTTTGTATACTTATGTATTTTGACTCGCTGAACACGAATATGATAATTAAAATTGGCGCAAATTTGATTTTCAAGATAAAAAATTAAAAAAAAAACGGTTTTTTGTAGTTTTTAAATTTTATTTTAACAAATGTTGATCGTAGAGGAAAATGTCTTCTGCCAAAGTTGTAGCCCAGCAAAAGACTGATAATTTATGTTCTATACAAATTGTGCCCTAAATCATTATTTTCCAAGAAAATGGGATAATACTGCAATGGGTATATTTTGCTAAACTCTATTAGTTTCGATGTTATCCAACATGCCCAACAAATCCACTCAAGTGTTCCACGCACCCCACGATTCCACGCACCCATCCGAGGTGCCCGCCGCCCACCCCAGTATTTTACGAACCCCAAAATTCCATGCACCCATCCAAGGTGCCCAGCAAACCCACCCCAGTGTTCTACGCACCCCGTGATTCCACGTACCTATCCGAGGCGCCCTCCGCCCACCCCAGTGTTCTACGCACCCCGCGATTCCACACACCCATCCATTGTGCCCTGCGTCCACCCCAGTATTCTACCCACCCCACGATTTCACACACCCATCCAAGGTGCCCAACAAATCCACCCCATTGTCCTACACAACCCGCCATTCCACGTACCCATCCGGGGCGCCCTCCGCCCACCCCAGTATTCTACGCACCCCGCGATTCCACACATCCATCCAATGTGCCCTGCGTCCACCCCAGTATTCTACCCACCCCACGATTTCACACACCCATCCAAGGTGCCCAACAAATCCACCCCATTGTCCTACACACCCCGCCATTCCACGTACCCATCCGAGGCGCCCTCCGCCCACCCCAGTATTCTACGCACCCCGCGATTCCACACATTCATCCGAGGTGCCCTGCGCCCACCCCAGTAAATTACACACCCCACGATTCAACATACCCGAGTTTGTTTGGGTTTGTTTTGATTGCTGTTTGTGTTTGTTTTATTTGGGTTTATTGGGGCCCATATGCAGTAAAGTGCGTAAGTAGATAATATCAAAACTAATGGAGTTTAGCAAAATATACTTATTGAAGTATTATCCCATTTTGTTGAAAAATAAAGATTTAAGACAAAATTTGTATAGAACATAAATTATCAGTCTTTTGATGGGCTACAACTTTCGTAGCAGACATTTTCCTCTACGATCAACATTTGTTAAAATAAAGATTAAAAACTACAAAAAATCGTTTTTTTTTTTCAGTTTTTATCTTGAAAATCAAATTTGCACCAATTTAAATTATCATATTCGTGTTCAGCGAGGCAAAATATATAAGTATACAAAATTTCAAGGAAAAAAGTGGTATGGGCTTTTCGGCACTTTATCCGTTTGATATTTGGCAACATTCGTTCTATCTCCGTCTCTTTTTACTCAACCAGGCGAATTTAACCTCTATGCTTTTCAACATCGATCTGTCAAAACAATTTCAGGTGCGGGAAATATAAAGCATTGTATTCGGGCCACGACTGGTAAAAAGCGTGGAAAATTTGTGTCAGCGAAATATGTCGGTTAAAAATGAAATATGTGTGGAAATTCGAATGAGTGAGATGAGGTTATGACTACAGTCAGCTGTTGCCTTGCTGTTACGTCTCTTTATCGTAACAAGTGGTATTAAATCCAATACCGGAATTTCGAATTAAATTCGATATTACATAAAAATTAGGTCAATAAGCGTAATTTGTTCTGGGTGTTTTAGATTACTACAAGTGTTAAGTATGTATATCTGATTATTTTTAAGAATCTGACGGATTCCCACTATTATGTACACTTGTGTAGCGACCGGAAATTGGGTTTTTGTATGTCATCTCGGAATTCCTTCACAAAAATACGCAATTTTAATATTTTTTTTCTCTAATTAGGTCGATAACCGACCCTGGAATTTTACAGAGACGATTATTAATATATTTAGTGAAGCTCAAAACAAAAATGAAAATCTTATGGATTGAAGCAATAAATCTGCAAATAAAAATTATTTATAATTAAGATTATTCGTAATTTATAATCATTTAAAGTTAAAAACTTTCGTTGCATTCGCATGATACAAACTTCAACACCATATTTGTTTCGCCTCTCCCGAATACCTTTTAGCAGACTTTACCTACTAAAATCGCTCAGCCATTTTTTAAGATGCTCCAAAATAAAATAAGAAAAAAGACAAAAAAGAACGTTCACTGAATTCCAACTTTGCAAACCTGAACACCATGGGCACTTATGCTGCCGTACTTATGCTATCGAGTTTCGAAAATTCTTCAAATAATGTCGATATGCAATTCCTTGAGGAACATTTTCGGGACTCAAGTGACAGATCTTTCACCGAGTCAATGCAATTTAATTGATGATAGGAAATAACAACGCCCTATCAATTTGTACTAATCATCCTTTTGTCGGTGAATCATTGAATGTTGCTTTCCATTCCAAACATCGAACTATCCGGTTCAACCTGTACCGACCAAACATTGTTTGTTTGATAAATACAACGGGTATCCATGCTGCACACATACGCAGCTATCGTTGATGCACGGTCCACGGAGGTTTAGCTATTCCGCTCTGTTATCGGCATCGTTGCACGAAACCAACAACCGACGCCTGGTCTTATCTGCCACCGATATGGCGCCCGTTCTTCGAATTACTTTTACCCGAGACGTCGTTTGTACGGAAAAAAAAGATGACCGTTCAAAGCGAACGCTCAATTATTGAGGAATGTGTCAACGAGATTGCGCAAAGCCAAGAGCACAATGTGGGTCTCCGCGGCCACATTGACGAAATGGCGAAGTCTGGCGAGTCGTTATACGCGCCGTTTTGATCAGCATCAAACAGCGAGAGGTCGTGAATCCCTCGCTGAGCGGTACGTGTGTATGTGGGAACGTGACGCGTCTCGTATCGGGGCGTCGGCGTCCCGCCTGTTTTCTACGCTGCCAGAGATCCCGCGCGTTCGCCCCCCCCCCCCCCCCCGGTGTTGCTATGCGAATATCCTTGTACGTTGGAGCGCGCGGTCTGAGAGCGTTGGAGGCGGTGGCGGTTGGGGCGCAGACATCGCGACTGAAAGAGGCAGAGGCGCAAAGTGGCAGAAGAGGAAGATGACGGCGTAGAGAGAAAAGAGGAAGAAGGAAAAGTGCAAGGAGAGGAAAGCAACGGAGGCGACGGGAAAGAAGATTGAGTCTGGCCTGTGTTGTCCCTTGGTTCTTTTCCCGTTGCTATGCGCGGGTATACCCGAGCCCGGAGGAAGGAGAATGCCGGTCACCAGCAGAGAAAGGCGAAGAAGAAGAAGGCTCAGTCGAAGAAGGACCGGCGTCCGAGGATGCGCCGATGCACCGAAGGCCATTGGCCAAGGAGGTGGTGGTTGCACGTGGGGGTCGTGGCCACATGCAGGTCGAGACTTCGGAAGGAAAGAGCGAGAGAGCGCAGAAAAATGCCGAGAAAATACGAATAAAAGAAGCGATCGAAGAACTCTTCTTCCCTCTAATCCGGCAGATATTGATAAATAAGACAGCCGCTCGAACCCTCGAATCTGCGACACATCAAGGGCTAGAGCTTCGTGCAGTTGCAACAAAATCCGTTGTACAATGCACCGGCAACGATCCGACACGGTAATGAGTCGGCGTAAGGCGATCGCGAAATACCATCGTCCCGCGCGGGAACGATTTCAAAGCCGGCTATCGCGTATCCCATGCGTTTCTGTTTACAAACAAGAGAGCCGCCTCCCGCGGTTCTCGTTTCCACCACCATAACGGCCGCCGACTATCACCATCGTTACACCGACGCTGCTTTATCGCGCGTGTTTGTGCGCCTCGTTGAGGGTCCGAGCTGCGGACACACCGATGGCCATGGCCGCTATGGCATATAAGACCGTTAACACACTCAGAGAGTTGCCCTCCGTGTGTCCTTCCTTGTGTGAGTCCATTCCCCCACCCGGACGCTCGAATTGCCATGTACCGGCTACCACCAACACAGCTGATTCTTGAAGATTGGCGCTGGTGCCGGAGGAGAGAACCTCGACACTATCGTAATCAAGTATCCATTCCGGGCGAACATTCTACATGGTAGACGATGAAAGAGCCTGGGTGCGCGCGTGTGTGGGTCTCTTGTTTTCCTTCTCTCTTGGGGCTCTTCCTCTTCGCATCGTTCCCCCACCTTGCCATTCCCAACGATCACTCTGCTCCCCCCCCCCTGTTTCACCGCTTGTGATCCCTCATTCGTTCTCCTATCGCGCCTGCTCTCCTCGTTCCTCCTTGTTCCAACTCTTACATGCCAACGGCCTTATTCCTTCCCCTCGAACTCCGTTCTCTTTCTCTTTAGTGTACCGCACTGCTAACTCGCCTCCTCTCTCGATCTTTCTGGATCTCCCTCCCTCCCACTCTCCGGAGGTCCGAGTGACCGTTGAGATTTAAATTCCTGGGCCGGGGCTCTTTCGCCGGGGGCCTGGGAACCACCGGAGCTCCGCTGCGCGATCCTTTTCGCCGAGAGAGAGAGAGATTAAGGAGCCGGAGGAGAGAGCATCGGAGACTGATGAAAGGTAAAAAAACGAAGAGGCAGAATGAGAAGCAGAAGAGACAGGAGAGTAAGACACCGTCAGGAGATTCATGAGTGTCCCGACGAATGATGGGAACTTGTCGAGATGTCCGGCCGGTGATTGAATCGGAACGATTTGCACTGGTCGCAATGCGGGTGGCAGGGAAAGTGACTCCAACGCCCCGACCTCTGCAAACGGCCGCGATGTAGAACAGACCCGAGTAATCCTGCTCCGGCTACAAAAAATACCTGACCGGGCAACCTGATTTTTTTCCTGCCTTTATCAGGATTTTTTATCAAGCCCCGATCATTTTTGTGACACTTTCCCTGATTTCGGTCTGATCAGGGTAAAAAATCAAGGCGTGATCAGGGTGAAAAGTGAAGGACATGCAGTCCGAAGAGAGAAGTTCGCTGTTGCTTCGGAAACCACCATTTCATCACATTCTACATCTTCACAGAAAAATGTTTATCTCTGCGAAAATTCTATCCAATTCAAATTTTTTAAATTAAGTAGATATATTTAGTGGATTCAACTCAATTGTTTTTTGAACAGAGGAAACCGAATCACAGATTTATTAGAAATAAATAAAATATTAGGAATAATAAAAAATGTACGCATAGAGTGGATAATATGTCTCGACGTTTTGATGACGCGCTAATATATATTGTTTGTCTGATGTTTGATAAGAGGTTAGGCGTGTAAAAGACGCCAAACTGTATATAGGTCCAGTTACTTGATGATTGTTTGAAGCTAGCCAGATTAGGCGAATTTAATCAAGCCGTAAGTCCCCTTACTTGACCATCGCCTGAAGCTAGCTGGATCAGGCAATTGGAGGAAACAGTACATCCAGTTGTCTGACTATCACCTGATACCAACCGGATAAATTAAAGCATACCTGAAGTAAGGCCTCCGTACTACAACGTAATCAGACCCGAATCAAATATCGCGCCAGACTGACAATATTTCTACTCGGGGAATTGATTCGTTCGCTCAATTGGCTGGTATACATTTTTTTTAGATCCGATTCCGTACGAAAGTTCCATTTTAATTAGAAAAGCTTTTCACGTCTAGGGTACCTGATAGTTCATCTATTTTAGTAACTTCTAATTGAAGCTGCGAAAAATCACACTATTTCTTTTACGCAGAGCTTTATTTGGTGATTAACCAATATTTGATAGATGAAGGAGGCATGAATCGCTCCTATAGAGAATAAAGAGAATACTTCCAAGCTCAAGATCCGTTCAATCTGGACGTGTATAATTAATGTACTTATTATTTTTGTTTGGTGGTGCCGAAGGATGAGTAGGTGAAAAAAAGTATCGTAGAAGGGCTTGCCGGGAAATATGTGGAATGTGGTCACTCTGGTGGGTTGAGGGAAATTGCCCTCCGGTGCGCTAACCATCCAAAAGATCGCCTACACACTTGCACGGGGCAAACGAGCGAGAGGGTGCTGAAGAGACCAAGCAGTGTGCGTGTCTTGAATGAGGAGAAAAGAAGGCAAGAGAAAATACATGTGTAAAGTGGTATGTGGACGAATGATGCGGCAGAGGCGAAAGGAAATGAGAGAATCGTCCCGAAAGTGCCAGAGGTAACCATCACAGGGACGGCTCAAATGAGCACAGCCCTTCTTCTTGACTTCTTCGTCATTCGGATATACTATCCTCTTACTCTATTTGACGTTCTTCATCTTCCACTGCATCCGTCTTAGATACTCTCAAAAATCCGAGCTATTTTCAAACTCTCATGCCGCGATGCCTTTTTTCTTTTACGCTAATGTTCGACTGTTTCTACCTCACTCTCCCTCCACTCTTTAGCTACGGTTGCTATCATTCATAACCACAGGTGTCCCTTCAGCCACTCTGCTCAGCAAAGTCGTTAAAAACAACAGTTTCGTCGGTAGGCTAAACGGATTGAGTGATCATCATCATTGGATGAGGCTGGTTTCCGATAGTATCTGGACCACGGATCTTCAACTTTGGCAATGATTTTGCGGTCTGCAATTAATTGCTGACGGATCCCGTTAATAATCGATTAAAAGGCTTCGTGTCCTGTTAAATGGTAGGATAAATTCACGGGAATACGCAAAATGTATCTCTGGGCGGATTATATTAAATCATCGTGCTACCGAACTCGGCATGGCCAGTTCTAACGGGCCTTTTGAAATGGTGGTCTTTAAAGAGGAGATCTGAAGGCCGCGGTGTTTCTCCTTTGGCGATGGCGGCATCCGAAGACTCCGAAGCCCCGCTGATAGGAACATTGTATGAAGTCTGAAAGAAGCGTCCGCCGATCCACAGTTTGCCCTATTGCCGATCCTTCTTACGCTTTTTTCGGCTTAAGTCGATAGCCCGCGAACGTGATGTCTTAAAGGCGTGCAACGATTGTTCGGGTTCTTTTTCGATGGAATTAACGAAACTTTCCGAGAGTCCAATGCACCGGTTCATCGGGCTTCTTTCTGGTGCCGAATCGACAGCGGTAACATCTCGTTTCTTGTACGACTCTTTCACCGTACTGCGTTCGCCTGGTCACGTACTTTTGGCGACATCGGCTTCTCGGAGATCAATTATTCTCTCTTTGCAAAGTTAGAGTTATTTTTCACAACGCATTCACCCGCTTCGGTATAATCTCTCCAGAGCACATCCGCAGGTATTTGTCACTTTGATCAAGTGACCTGAGCAAGACCGTGCAATTGTGTCTACAATGCACTCCATTTTTTTTCTCATGCCTTTTTCGGCACTTTTTTCGCCTTCCGAGTGTAGGAATCTATAGTCCATCTTTAGTGGAAACCACGTAGGTTAAAGTCCGGGGTAGTTGGCCACCGCTTTTTCGAGGAGCCGTCAAAATAAAAGCACAGACGTTTCTTAACCTATTTTCATTGGTAATTAAACTTTGAACATTTAACTTTAAGCTAATTATCGAAATTAAAACAAACTCCTATCAGATTTTAAAATTACTATTTTTTAAACAACACGATTGGCTATCTCTCCCGGAGTATCCGGGTGTGATGGCCACAGGAGTAGAGGTGAGATGACCAGTTACCCAGCATTATGCTCTCGGTTTTCTCTTTGTTTTTATGTTTTGGTCCTTAACTTTTTTTTGGCCCCATCTAGAGCACAAATAATCGAAATCAGTATAAGTTTTGTGTACCCAAAGTTGGTATACTATCCACTCAAGCCAGTCTTCAATGAGACGAGTTTCATAATAATTTTGTCCGCAACATTTTTTGTCATTGTTCTTATATCGTCTTTATAAATTCTTCCTAGGTATTTCGTATGTCTTGGCGGCCGCACGAACCGACAATTCATCATTTTTTACAGCACTAATAGCAGCTGCTTTTAATGATTCTTGAGTCCAGTTCCCTCGTAGAGCAATTGCTTTTCTCTTGTACTTATCAGGAATCTTAAACAAATGTAGAAAAAATGAATTACTTATCCACATTACAACTAATACTATGGCCTTGATACACCGACTGTACGTGGCCATCTCTATGACGTTGAAGTTTACATCGTTGGATCGCAACGAAAGTGATTGTCTCTTAATATCCCAAATTTTCTTCGTCCGATTCGACTTACGAACATCACGCAAACCTTTTTTAGGATTCTTATTTAGCCATCTGCAACAAATTTCCAGAATATTGTCTTGGATAACGACGAAATAAGAAATTGAAAAGGATTTTCGTTGCATGCTAACGATGCAAACTTCAATACCATGCCATCTCTCCTAATCGCTCGGGAGAGATGGCCACATCCAAAATCTAAACAAGTAGAAACAATACATGCGAAATTTCGAGGTTATAACAAAGCACTGTTCGTGAACTATTCACGAAATACAAAAGTAAACATTACTTTTACAAAATAACATCACCACAATGTGAAGCATGAAACCTTCAAACAAAATTAGCAGCAGAAAGAGTAATTGAAAAGGATTTAACTTGGTTAACATTTTTTGCCAAACTTTTGCACTTACACTTACACCCGGGCACGACGCGAAGCGAATAAAGCAGTAAGGGGGCATCCATTAATTACGTGAGGTGATTTTGGCGATTTTTCGACCCCCCCCCCCTCTCCCCCTGGTGAGATGTGAGATTTTGCTCGACCCCCTCCCCCCTCCCCTAATCTCACGTGAGATTTTTCAAAATGCATACGTTCACGGAAAATAAATTGTAGTAGAAGTAACTGCGTTTGTAGTACCATTTACTCCACCATGTAAAGTAGTAGGGAGACTCTCCTTACGTGATAAAAATTACTAAAATTACTAAAATTACTAAAATTACGTGATATTTGCCGAAGCCCCCCTCTCCCCCACGTGAGATTGGGTGAGATTTCGCGCGAACCCCCCCCCCCCCCCTAAATGCCTCACGTAATTAATGGGCGCCCCCTAACAGGTGAAATTTAGCGCACGGTTCTATGAAACATTTCTAATGGCCATCTCTCTCTTATGGCCAATTCCCCCGGAATTATCCTACAATTATTTTTTACACCTCGCGCCTTTTCCGATGCAATTTCAATTCACGAATTTGGGGATCTTCCATTTTTCGTTGATCCTGAATTAAATGATGGAAAACACTGCTCTATCGATTAGGTCATATAATAATTAAAAAACCATTAGTCGTTGAAATTGCATACTACGTACAATGAGCTCCTTTTGCATTTTTAGCGGTGGAATCGTTCGTCCCGTTATAAAATGTCATCGGAAAGAGCTCTTCCAAAACGAACCTCTTTAATACTAATTCGAGCTCTAGCTATTCTCATCTACATTTTCTTGGCGGCTAGATCGAGCGATTTCCGTCCAGCGTTCCTCGGTCATCGGGCCGAAAAATTATGGCGGGCCCATTCTCCGCCAAGGGGTCGTCCATAGAAAATCGTGAATGATGAATCTCTTGACGCCTCGAGAAAATACGCCTCATTGCTGTTCTCGCTATGGTCATTTTTTTCTCCTTTCAGCGGTTGATCCTGCCCGATCTTTGTAATTACAGGGCAAACAAAAAAGAGGTCGCTCCGCAAAGCAAAAAAAGTAGTCCTGACGTATATGCAAAATGTTCGAGACGCAAAAAATCGCCAAGAATTTGTGTCGTAAGTCTTTGTTCGCAAATGTTACAACACGACACATAGTGGTGGAATTATGATGCTGAACTTGTGAAAAAAAGTCTATTCGCTTGTATCGCGATCCAGCCGGCTCTTTTTCCCGCATATTTATAAAAGTTTCGTCGATTTTTGACGGCCCTGATATCTTGCTGTCGCAGGATCATTTTTTGTATCAAAAGAAGAATTTTTTTGGCCAGTCCCAGAACTTCGGTCGAAGAACCGGGAACCAGATCCTTAATACCGTTTGTATGTCTGTAGCGTGCATCTTGCTTCAATGGGAATTCCAGTAAACTCGTTCCTGTCGCGGTGAAGACAGTGTATGCGACAGGGATAAATACCGGCCTGTACGGTGGTCACAGGGCGTAGCGTAACGAAAAAGACCAAAAAAAGAAATGAAAATAACCCGCGAATTTACGACGTCGACACTTGGATTCTAATTGATGAACCTTGTGATTGGTTATTTTACCGACTGACATAGTCATTTTGCTTTCGGTTCGGTCGTTCGTTTCTGGAAATATGAATTTAAGAAGCGGTCTGCCATTATTTATTTGAATATCGAACGGTACGCGTGAATTTTTATTTTCATTTAAAGCTAATTTTTGTAAATTACATGCAGCCGCGTGCTCTGGAAATGGTTTTTCAATTTTTTTGCGTTCGACGTCCGAATGTCATATTAAATAGCAAATGTACATGCGTATTCTTTCCCACAGTCACTTGCACGCGATTTTCGTTTCGTTAAAAATATCTGAGCCCACAATCGCTCGACTCGAAGCCTCCCAGGGTTCTGGTCCCGCAGGACATTCTGCTCTTTGGGATCTGGAGCCCACCCTCTTATCTTTGCGGAGAAATAGAAGATCCCCGACCTTCTCTATCTCTCAGCTTGCAACAATTCTTTGGAAGCTCGCGTTGCGCGCTCTTGCTGTTACCGATTGGGCCCCCGAACGTTCTGACTTCCGGTGAGCCTTATCTCACTGCCCGAATCGTTACCACCCGCTGAGACGAGATTCTCCGGGTACTCCGGGGATGTTTTTCGAGGGCCAGGTACTTGTTTCATGAATGATGAAGTAGAGTGGAGGTACAAGGACTGGCGATTAATTACCAAAAGGTTTCCTTCGAAGATCCGTTTCGTCCGTTTTCATGGGAAAAAAAACAATACAGCAATAAATGATCTACTTATAGAAAAAACAGTCGAGTTATGATAAATTAGTGTAATCAAAACAGGTATAAAAGTGAATACCGTAAAACGAGGTTAAAATTACATTGAGGGGTCTTCTAACTTTAGACGTTGAAAAAATGCTATTTTCATGATTTTTTTGATAGGTTCATATTATAGATCTTGATGTAAAAGTTGATACACTTAATAAATACACTTTCGAAATACATTGCAAAAAAAAATTAATTATTCAAGTCACAATTTATAGACGAAAATGGTAGTAAAAAAATGTCCTAAAAAATTATAGGTCTGCGCTGTTGATGAAATCTCGGAGATGGATGATCCGAAACGAAAAGATCAAACGATTTTAGATTCAGTATGTTAATGGCTATAGTGCATATCATACGATTTTTGATATATTTTTAAAAATAACAGAATGGCGGACATAGACTTTTTTGGCGTCTAAAGTGAGCAGACCCCTTAAGGCCCTAGGCCACTCGAGGATTTACCAAAAATCGATATTTTTTAAAGGTACCCTAGGACCTATAAAATTATATTTCATAGGATTATGGGTGTGAAAAATCTCCAAGTACTCGATTTTCGAAGATTGTTGAAGATTAATGGTATTGAAACATTATTCATGTCGTGACTTTCTACTAACTACTAACTACTCGGACTTTGAACGCGTTTAACTCAAAACTACATTCTTCAAGTCGGCCGGACTTATAATTCAAACAAATTTCAACAGATTCACTTGAAATTTTAACCGTATATTCAGAATTAGATTTCCACTACACACTTACACTACATTTTACAAGGCACTAGGTAGGATTTTTTATTATATTGCATAGTCCCTTTTTTATAAACAATTTTCTGACGATTTTCTCATGGCATTTTATACTTTTTGTTTTAAAAATGCGCCATTTTAACAAAAGACAATATAAAAAAAATCCTACGTACTACTATAGCTATTCTTACATATAATCGAAAAAACTTATGTCTGATTAAACTAAAAAATTATAGGAGCTGTTGGTCCGGCCGTTGATCTTTTAGAAATAAAGATATCATCGGAAAAATGCTGCCCAGTCGCCATTTTGACATGTATCGCTGTGAAAAAATAATTTTGTATAGTCAATTACGTGTATAATAAAATCCATATCTTGCAATTTCGATTTATTTTATGGTTTCACTGAAAAAAATCACTAAATATGCCCTTTTTGGTTTCTAGAGTGGCCTCGAGGGTAACGTTGATAGCTTTTGGGGCTACTTTACCAGAGCGCCAAAAAACTATTCAAATGTGTATGCAGCGAGCTTTTTTCTGTTGTTCAAGTTTATTATAATGTTGCTAAAGTTGATTGTAATGTTGCTCAAGTTGATTTTGATCTCAATGATAATTATAAGACTGGTTAAGTGCCTTAAAGTGTTATACGCAGTTGCGAGGCGAAAAAAAGTCGTTTTTTCACGAATTTTTTCTGGAAAAGGATTTCATTTGGGCAAAACGAAAAGTATTAGGCAGTGTAGTGGCATCTTTCAGCTTTAGATTGGCATTTTTTATTTAAAAAAATATTCATTAACATTGCTCCTGTAGGAAGTTTCCTGGAGGTCCCCGAAAAAAAAAGTGTCCGGCGGTGAGCAAAGTATCTCCGGTTTGGATTATCTAAAATGAAAAAACCAAAAAGATTCTTTTAGGGGATAGATGAATCCAGGTATTGATCGAAGGAATAGTAGAAATTTTAATTTTTGACAAAATGGTGGCTCCGGAAAGAAACAATTTCGATTTTCGACCAAATTTTTTTCGTTGAATCGTTGAAAAAAAAATAGAAATAATTATCGGAAATCTTATTCCTTCGATCAATACCTGAAGAATATATCTGACAAGGTTGTGTTAAAATTGCAGAGCGATCGGTTGAGCCGTTTTTTGAGAAATCGTGCTCACCGACTTTGAAAACACCGTTTTGAGAAAAACGCGTTTGAAGGTTCTTGGACGCTCGGAGACGCGCTCCGAGCATCCTTACAAATATGTGTGTATTTCCGAGAATATTCGCTGGATCGATTTGACATTTTCAGGGAATGTACTCACATATTTGTACATTCCGAAAATGCAATAAAAAATCGATTTTTTGAAATTTCTAACTGCGTATAACCCGTTAATAAGACTAATTAAGCGACTGATAATAGTACCCCAGGTACTTTATATTTTTATGTAAAATGTTTCCTGTAAAGATGACAATTTGATTGTAAAAAAATCATTATTTTTCATTTAATGCCACGTATAATGCATAAAATATTTATTTTTTTTTTTACAAAAGTGATGTCAAAGTAACCCTTGATCTTTGACATAAGTTGCATTTCAATGCCTTATCAAAAAAAATCCGCACGCGAGATTACTTTGACATTTAGTTTTTCATATAAAATTGTGGGGTGGTGAGGCTTGACTTTCTTATACATTTGGTAGCCAAAGGACTCTTTTGGAGCAAAAAAAGTTGGAATTTAGGATGTTAAAAAAAGTTACCTACAAAAAACTTCCAAAACCTGTTTATAGTAACCCCATTTTACGGTAAGTCTTGTACATTTGGGTACTTTACCCCGACTGACAAGCAACGTACTTTGGCGTCCGCCTTCGGTTTTGTTTACATTCATGTATATGGTAAAGCATTAAAAAATATTAGATACATTTTTTTTACAACTTCGCGGTAAGCAGAGGTTCAAATCGAAAGGAAAAAAAAAATTTGCGTTCATTGAGTGACGACACTTATTTTTGGCCTGCATGCGAAAAGAATTCGGATTCTTCTTTGTTAAGTTGCTATAGATGTATTTTGAGCCTCTCAAATTCACCTTTTATTCCACGCAGAACCCTTAGTTTTTATTCAAAACCTCGGAATGTGTATGGAAACACGTTTTCTCGCGTTTAGCCAACGTAACTTTGAGCTTTCGACAAAACCCCGCGGTATTTATAATCGGCAGACAATTTCCCATCGGATAGGGCCTCGAAATGGTGTAGAAGTGGAAATGAATTTTTTTCGACTTTTGCAGAATCGCCGAAATCCAAATATTTCAAACGGCCGCACCATCGGACCTACTTGAGCGACATGAACTTATTGGGGGGGGGGGGGGGGGGGGGGGGGGGGGGTCGATAAGGATTTGAGTAGACTTCGGGACTGGGGCCTGATTTATCCCGATACCTCAATTACTTTTTCCGGAAGGCGCACTTGAAAAATGACTGAAAAAGGGGCAAACGGGTATGTGAGGAAACATTGGCAAAAATCGATGATCCACCTTTGGAATTCTTCCAAAATTGTAAAATCATCGGAGGTTGATGAATCTGATGGGACTTCTCAGAGCAAACGATTACGAAAAGAATGAGCGCAGAGCGAAGGTTCAAATCAAAACAGAAAACGAATAAAGAACAATTCAGAAAAACGATAATTTTTTTTCCAAAATGTGAGAAAAAAAACATTATTTTATATCTTCTTTGTAAATCTACATTGATGTATTTTTACTGTCTGAATACGAATTCGCCATTAATATCCTCCGAAACTCTCAGATTTCATTATAATGGTTGAAAATGTATAGAGACGGATTTTTGTTTCGTAATCATTTGAAAATTTTCCATTGAACAGGTTCCCAAAATATAGGAAAAGTCGGAAAAAAATATAGTAGGAGTCGAACAAACATCATCTCATGGCCACATTTCCATAAACGTGAAAATCCTGAAATTTCAAACTGTCGGCGCATCGGTCGTTTTTGAGTGACATAAACTTAACGGGAATGTTCTGAAAAGGATTTTGGTAGACTCAGAGAATGCCAAGTGATTTATCCCGGTATCTCCATTGGTTCCCCCGGACATTGGACTTGCAAATGAAGGAAAAATTGGCAAAAATCGATAATTCACCTTTGGAGTTCTGTAAAAAATTGAAAAACAATCGAAACTTCCCGAATTAAACGGCAGTCTTCTGAGAAAACGATTACGAAGAAAATGCGCGCAAAGCGAAGTTTCAAATCGAAACGAGATAGAAATGAATGGCGATTGAGTGAAGACACTTATTTTTTGCTGAACTGCGAAATAAAATTGCGTTTTGAATATTTTTTTTTATACGTCCCTATCGATGTATTTTCACCCCCTGAAGCCGAATTCACCAATAATTACCCCAGAATCCTCAATTTCTATAAAAATATCCCATCATGAATGCAAACACGTTTTTGGCGTTTGGCCGGCGTAGTTCTGAGCTTTGGACAAAAACTCCTTGACATTGGAGTAAACGTAAGAAGAAAAAAAAATTCGACATCTTTGGTCACTTTTTCAAAATTGGCAAAATGTTGAAATTTCGAAAAACCGTAGTGGTGGTCCTATTTGAGGAATAGATACTTATTGGGGGGGTATACGGAAAGAGTTTGGATAAACTCAGAGAATTCTGCTTGATTTATCCCGATACCTCAATTGGTTTTCCCGGAAAGTGCACTTGAAAAATGACCGAAAAAAAGATATTTTAGCAAGGATACGATTATGAAAAGAATGAGCGTAGAACGAAGTTTAAAATCGAATCAGAAAAAAATGACAGGCAAGTCAGTGAAGGCACAAATTTTTTGCCAAAATGAAAATGTATTTTTACCTCCTGAATACGAATTCATCATTCATTTCCCGTAAAACCCTCAGCTTTCATGGAAAAATATCGAAAATGTATGGAATGTTGTTTACCCCCTTCAGCTTGCTATCCGGCGAAAATGCAAAAATACGTCAACTTTAATTTTATCCCCCCGTCAAAGTGTTACCTATTTCATTCGACTTCAGGGGCTATACCAGTGTGAACGCTGAAAATTTGGGTGATTTTCGGGAATTTTTTGGACGAAATGTACTCAATTAAATGTTTCGGAAAATGAAGAATATATTTGGCTATATTTGACCTATATTACATAATTCCGGCCGATTGAGTAGCTGAAACCGAAAAAGGAAAAAATGTCGTTAAACTGAAAAATAGTTCCTGCACAATGACGTAGGATTTTCGAAAAATATCAAACTCTTACAAAATGGCGTAGTTATGAAAAAAGTATGTTTTCTTGCCTATAAAATGGTCGCTTTTTTCAATGCCAAATCGTCAATTTTCATCCAATCAAAAATATCTTACGTCATTGTAGAGTAAATATATTCAAGAGTACTCAGTTCAAATTTCAAGTCAATCGGATAATTGCTCCTTGAGTTACAATGTCAGCAAATTTGAAAAATCTCATTTCGAGAAAAACGCGTTTAAAGATTTAACTATCAATTTTTGCAAGATAAAATGATATTGATGTAAAGATATAAATGATAATGATATTCTTGAAAGTATAAACTATCGAAAAAGGCAACAAAAAAATCGATTTTTTTAAAGTGTCACACTGGTATGGCCCCTAAGGCGGGAGCCTGAATTGAAAAGTCCAAAAAAGCGTTTTTTCGGGAATTTTTTCAGAAGGGAAAAAAACAAGTGAGCCCAGTAAACATTGAGGTATCTTTTGTATATTTGAAATGTATATTTGAAATGTATAAAAAAATGTTCAACATGAAGCTATAAATGAGCAATAAAATTTTCAATTGTCATATATTTTTCTTTTGGGTGAATTAAGAAAAAGCTGAAAAAATCGTGACATCATCACTTTCCTCAGGTTTGAAAAAAAATGTGTTAAAAAAACACTTTAACGTGCTATAAAAATGATTTAAAAAGACCTTTTCAACGACTTTTTAAATTCACTTAGAAGAGATTTTTATACTGAAGAAAGTAAACTTTGGTTTGATTCAGTAGGTCGATTAGTTTTTTTGCTATCACTCCCACCAATTTGCAAAAAACGTGAAAATGAAAACTGCAGAAAACGCGCTTCAAAGTTTTCAAAAGGAGGAAATATCAATCGTTTCTCTGCTTTTGGCCTTGTATCTTCGAAAATATTTACAATTGGCTTCTGTAACTTTGTAAATATATTCTTGGAAAGTTTATCCATCGATTAAAGCAATTGAAAAAAAAACGATATTTCGTTAATATATAATAATGGGGTGGTTCATTCCTCTTTTTAACAGTTTCCATGATGGATTTTTGATCGTTTTGCATGGCAGAATTTTCGTTCCATTTCACTTACAGTGGATTGCTTGCGGGTGAAACTGCAAAATCAGCCCTTGACATGCTTCACTTTAAGGGGTGCTTACCCTTCAAAACCGTTTCTCCGCCGATTAAAAAAATACGTATCCAATCATTTTTAATCGTCCACCATATGGGTTTCAACAAACTCGAAGACGAATGCTAAACTGATGTTCCTTGTGAGCATAAGAGTTTTCATGAGATGGGGGTGAATCTACCTATTCAAGTGCGACAAAGAAAGCTGTCTTGACTTGAAAAAAAATGTAGATGGATAAATAACCAGCCCGATTTTTGCAAACTAATAATCTGCCAATAATAAAATTAATCCGCCTCTCATCCGTCTTCCATTTTTAGTCTCGACGATTCTGACTCCGTATCGCAAGCTTTGGAAATAAAATAATAAGAGGTCCCCTTTGGAAAAAAAACAGTTGACATTACTTTGAAAATAATAAATGTTTTAAAGGCAGCAAAAAATGGCGGTAAAAAGAGTTCAGTGTAATCGAATTAGCATCGATTATGGGCGAATTCAGCAATCGCCTTTCCGCAACTTCACTGTAGGCACCCTCGCAGCTTAAAACGCTATACCTATGCATATGTACGAATAGCTCGACTGGGCGCATTGTTTAGCACGCGAGTTGCCACCGCGTGTGGGAACGTCATACGGGCGCAGATGTTGGTCTAGCCCGAGGCCAGCATTGAGTACGAATAATCGATAACGACCACGGCTCACAGTCAACGGGTTCATGCGTAATAAACGTACGAGTTCGTGAGCCTCGGAATTCTAACCAACAAATTGAACGAGCGTACTTAATGCATGATACGATAACGATTGGCTAATTTAACCAACGACTAATGTCGATCTAGCCTAATTTCGGTTTTTTCGCATCATGGGACATTTCCTCAATTTTTTGTCCTGCCCATATGTGGGAGTGCTCTTTTCTGACTACGTCGAGAGAAAACAGACAGTAAGAAGTGACAACAAAATCTCTTGTACTTGGTAATAAAAGTTGTTTTTATTGTCCACTTTTCTTTTGCAAACTTTGATTCGAAAAATCATGCGTATGTTTTTTAGCATCCTCGTTGGAGATTCACAACGTCAAACTGCAAAAAAAAACATTTTGCACTGTAATAAAAATGAAGGAATAGAAAAGGATTTTTGTTACATTGCACCAAATAGGCGTTGTTTCGGGAATTTTTTTAGAAGGGGAAAAACAAGTGAGCCCAGTAACCATTGAGGTATCTTTTTATGTATATTTGAAATGTATAAAAAAAAATTCAACATGAAATAATAAATGACTGCAGATTTATCAGCCTATTCCATGTGCGTCTTGCCACTGCAGTCCACAATCGGCGGGAAAGATGCAGCTCGTAATTCTTGACTGAAACAAAAAAACCAATAAAATTTTCAATCATATATTTTTCTTCTGCGTGAATTGAGAAAAAGCTGAAAAAATCGTGAATTTATAATTTTTCTCAGATTTGAAAAAAAATGTGTTAAAAAAAACACTTTAACGTGCTATAAAAATTATTTAAAAAGACTTTTTCAACGACTTTTTAAATTCACTTAGAAGTGATTTTCATACTGAAGAAAATAAGCTTTGGTTTGATGCAATAGGTCGTCTAGTTTTTTTGCTATCACGCACGCCAATTTGGAAAAATCGTGAAAATGAAAACTGGAGAAAACGCGCTTCAAAGTTTTCAATAGGAGGAAATATCAATATCTAATATCGATCGGTTCTCTGCTTTTGGCCTTGTATCTTCGAAAATATTCACAATTGGCGTCTGTAACTTTGTAAATATATTCTTGGATAGTTTATCTATCGATTTAAGGATGTTGTGTCCAAAATTGAAAATGGTAAAAAAAAATTTTAGTTTTGATAGATCATTATGTAAAACATTTGAAAGGTTGTGTAAAAATTTCACGACGATTAGGAAGCTGGCTACTGAGAAATTAGAATTCACAAATTACACGCAGCCTTAAGGAAACTGAGCTAACTTTGCTATCATTATGAATGAAGTAACTTTGCAAATATTCATGAATGATCGCTTTTTTTTATGTCAAATATATCAAAAACAAAGGTGGCTTTATGGTGCAAGAAACGACGTCGTCCGTGAGCGAAAATGAGTATTTGAATTTCCCGCTACTTTCGTTTACTTCAAATACTCATTTTCGTTCAGGAACGACGTCGTTTCTTGCACCACAAAGCCACCGTTGTTTTTGATATATTTGAAATAAAAAGACGATCATTCATGAATATTTGCAAAGTTACTTCATTCATATTAATTACAAAGTTACTTCAGTTTCCATGAGGCTGCGTGTAATTTGTGGGATCTAATTTCTCAGCAGCCAGCTTCCTAATCGTCGTGAAATTTTTACAAAACCTTTCAAATGTTTTACATAACGACCTATCAAATTTTAAAAATTTTATTACTATTTTCAATTTTGGACACAACATTCTTAAGCAATGAAAAAACGATTTTTCAGACCTTCTAATTCAGGCTACGGCCTAATTAAGGCAGTATTCTAGTCTATAAATTTGAAAAAAATCAGGATTATTCTCGGCATTGTCTGAAAGTATAGACTCTTAAGAATATGTCCTCGAAAGGAAGTTGCCGAATTCCCAATATTTACGCCAACGAACGATACCAGAATACTTACGAGACAGGAATGGCTGATTGATATAACGTAAGTATAACATGCCATTAGACCACTTAGATAATTGCAGCGGTCAGAAATTGTACAAAAAACTTTAAACGCGTTTTTCTCGAAACTACTTTTTTCGACCGCGTTGACATAAAATCTTGAGTTCTATTCAACCCATTGACTGCAAATTTGGTATTGACCTGCAGTATACAAGGTGTCCTGTTATGAATGGATAATCCTGCAACTGTCGATCGGTCAGATCATGTCCTACTACATGCTGGAATTTCAATTTAGTAAAAGGCCCACGGTTTTCGAGACAAAAATCGTCTGCATTTGGTTTTTCGCATGCCATTTCTACAAATGATAAATTTTTTTTACCCGGTTAAAAAGAAAGACTCTTGATTATTTGTATTATCTAGAAAATTCTTCTTTTTAAACTTAAATTTTAAGGAAACTTCACGAAAAAAGATCTCATGCAGAATTTTCATACGAACTAATTCGAACGTCTGACTTTGATAGTCTGCGGTATAAAAAAAATGTACTACGCATATCGTGCCAATTACTTTAAAAAGTTGCTTAGCTATTGTCGATTCATATCATTTGTAGAAATAGCATGCGAAAAACCAAAGGCGGGTGATTTTTTTTTTCAAAAAATAACATAAAGCCCAAAATCTCGAAACCCGTGGGACTTTTACTAAACTGAAATTCCAGCATATAGTAGGACATGAGCTGACCTATCGACAGTTGCAGGATTATCCATTCATAACAGGACATTCTGTATAAACCTTCAAGAAAAAAATTCAAACAATCGCCGTAAAAAAGTTTATTTCCACTTGGTACCTGCCACAATGACATTCTTATTGATCAAGAAAATTGGTTTTATTTCTGTTTCGGATGAATGGGAGCTTTGGAATTATGGCAACCGCCTGAACCCTTTTTTCACGGCCATATTGAGAGGCCCGTAACGTTTTCCATTCTTTTTACTTTGCACAGCATTTTTTCCGGAAGTTTTTGAAACATCAATAAAAAGACTAAAAAATGAATCGTGAATTTTTTTTATCAAGTCCAAAAAAGGCCCGAAATTTAGGCCTCTAGACTAGAATACCGTCTTACAAGAGGACAGTACGGCAGTCGGATTTTTGTAATTTTTCGTACTCATAGTACGTGAAGTTCAGAGCTCGAATATTAATATCCCAAAGCAGTTCGACGCCATGTTCAGAAATTTTCGAGAAAATTGACTTTGAAGTTTTCGAGCGCACTCTTATCCCACAAAGATGCAACGATATTCGAACCGGGCTCGTGGCGTACCCGGTAGCGCTCGAGTCTAGTAATCGCGGGGTCGTTGGTTCGAGTCTCACTTCGAAATTTTTTTTTTTTTTTTTTTTTTCATTTTTTGTTAATTCGCATACCGCCGTCATTTAAATATCCCGATAAATTTTTGTTGTATATAATCACATATTATTATATATAATTAATATAATATATCTATATATGTTTATATATGGACAAAATCCATATATAGCTATTTATGTACAAAATTCATTATAGTTATACATAATTATATATTTTCTCATATATGATCATATATTATTTATATATAACAATAGGTGATTATTTATAAAAAAATAAATAAATAATCCCGGGATAAAAATCATAAAATCTATGCTAATTCACATATATGTAATTATAATTGTCAATGATAAATGCAAGTCTTATTTTTGATTATCTCTTGCTTGAAATTGCGAATAGGCGACGTAAAAATATCCAGTAATAATATTTACATAAACTCCCTTGTAGATTAATAGGAATATAAATAGAAGAATAAATGTTGAAATATGTGAATATAACGCCTGCTTTGGCAACCGTCGAATGTAACAATGCGAATGTAACAATGCAGCGTTTGTACGGTGTGCGAGATGCCGTGAAAATTACTGTTTTCCTTGTTTTTACGATGGTTATCACTCTGGCCCGTGTAACATTACACCCGATGTATAAAACAAACGAATACAGACCGAATAATAAAGTATTCAATTCCTTACCCGACGTTTTTCATTTTCATCCTAAAAATGTTGTTGTTTATAAATATTGATACTTGAAAATGTATGTTTATAATCAAGATAATAATTAAAAATATGACTTGCGTTTTTTCATTGTAAAAAAAATGAAAAAAAAAAAAAAAAAAAAAATCGAAGTGAGACTCGAACCAGCGACCCCGCGATTACTAGACTCGAGCGCTACCGGGTACGCCACGAGCCCGGTTCGAATATCGTTGCATCTTTGTGGGATAAGAGTGCGCTCGAAAACTTCAAAGTCAATTTTCTCGAAAATTTCTGAATATGGCGTCGAACTGCTTTGGGATATTAATATTCGAGCTCTGAACTTCGCGTACCATGAGTACGAAAAATTACAAAAATCCGACTGCCGTACTGTCCCCTTGTTAGGCGGAAGATCGCTGATACGTAGATTTTTCAGAAGAAATTAACAAAAATCTCGTCCCCACTATCATTGTTCGAAATTACCGTTAATAGTATCCAAATGTTTATTATTGAGTTTATAAATCTGAGATGTGTGCCAAAAATTTCGTAGCCCAAAAAAGAAATCATCTTTTCACTCGTAGAAAGGAAAATTTCCTTTTTTTTAAATTTACGTCGTCTTTAGATGATTAAAAAGCAAGGCGCGAAACCAGAAGCCAGGTCTTTCGATTAACGACAAGATAATAATGCTTTTACGTCTTTCCTCGTTGGTGATCCCCCAACGAATTCTTAATTAATAACCCTCGGGCGTTGCGGGTCGTATTTCGAGGGTGGTTGCGGTGACTTTTGTCGTTACGGAAGAAATTTGGCTTTTGACTTCCGCAGCTGGCGCGAGCGCGAACGCTCTCCCTCGTGACTCTCTTGACGAGTGTATGGCACGTGGCCACACTTCACCCCCACACGTACAGGCATAAGTACGCGTCAGGACGACGAAAGTCTCGCTCGATTCTTACGATTCCCTCCTCCTCTTCTTTTTCCTCCGTCTGGCCCCTCGATTCGCTTTGATACGTTGGGGGCCCCCTTAAGAAAGAAAAAAAAAGAGTCAGGCTGCGAATGCATACTCGATGACGTTTATACGTACATATGCTGTTGTATTTTTAAGTGTCCACGGAGGCGAGTGCGTGAGGGTGTTTTTGTTTCTTTCTTCGTTTTTTGACGTTCTTTTTTTTTGACGACTTTACTCGCGTGCGGGTGCACGAGACTACATGAATCCCCCACGCAGATGCCAGTCGTCGTTACGCAAATTTCCATCTTTCTAACGGTTTTGTTCCAAAAAATAGTTGTGAATGAGAAACGGCTAAAGTATCGCTAGGGATTTTTTAAAGGGGTTACGTGAGTTTCGAAGCCAAAAAAAAAACATATTTTCTCTATTTAAAAAAATACATAATATATAAATTATTTTATTCAAAATGTCGAGCACATAAAAAAGCAACATTTCAACAATATTTTGAAAAATGTTCATCCAAAAATTTAGGAAATTCAGCCAGTGGGACCTGGTGTCCCGAGACCCCGAAAAAAGTGTCCTCGTGGTGGTCAGCATAACTCATGATAGCTTCATCTGAAATTAAAAAACCAATTTTTTTGTGTTAGTAGATAAGTATAGCTCGTGATTGAACGAAGGATTTTTTAAAAAATTGAAATTTGAATTTTTGGCCGAGTTGTATGCAAAATAGTTCAATTTTTGGTACAATTTACACTACGTATAGCCTTGTAAAATTAGTTGTAATCGAAAAAAACAACCTTCGTTCAATCACTAGTCAATGCTATGTTGAAGAAGAGTGCAAAACTTCAATAAGATCGGTGCATTAGTTTTTGAGAAATCGTGTCCACCGACTCCAAAAATAGTGTTTCGAGAAAATTGCGATATACCTGCGTCGCACCCGGCCGGTCTTTCCGAACGGTGGAAATTCCCAAAGGCTCTCTCTCCTACAGTTTTACTCCGATTGACTTAAAACATGAGGAGAATATTCTAGACATATTGTACTATTAGATAATAAAATGTACAAAAATGGATTTTTTTACATTTTCAAACCCACGTAACCCCTTAAGGCACTGTTCTAGTGTGAACATTCATTTTCAAGGTGATTATTTGGGAATTATATTTGGAAAAGTGGTTAAATCTATAGTGATAATATTTGACAGTTATACACGTTCGAAGTAACATCTTTCATTTTTTCAAAGCATTTTATTGAAAATTGTACACGATATTTGATGTTACGCAGGTCATGGCGCGAATTTTTTTTATCGTCAGGCGTTGTGGTTGTCGTTCGGCCCTGTAATAAAATAATTTACGCAGAATTTCCGAAATGGCAACGTTTGAAAAGGCGTACTCTGATTTTTACAATAAAGTGTTCACTTCTCGCGACTTGGAAAATTAGTAATTATTAAGAAATCAAAAAGATAGAGGGCCGACGAGAACTACGTCCGTAAAGAATAGGACTTTGAAAAATCGTTTGATTCAGATGATAAGAACGGCCGCAACCACAACGCTTGACGATAAAGAAATCGTGCAATTTCGAATAAAAGGCTTTGAAAAAATGTAAGATGTTACTTGGAATATTTATAAATATAACTGCGAAATACTAAAACTGTATATTTAACTATTTCTCTAAATTAAATTCCCAAAAAATCACCTTGAAAACGGGTGTTCACACTAATATACGGCCTAGGGTGGCAAAAATTTGGGCTCTATTTATTTCCCTTTTTCTCACCATCCCATTATCTACTTTAAAGAAGAAAAAAAATTGTCGCGAAAGCTGCGAGTGGTCAAAGAATATTTAGAGGTCGCTCAAGCCTCCCAAAAATTCAAATTTTCACAAAAAATCGATTTTTTTTTCGTTCACTTCTCACCCATGAATTTTAAGCTTTATAATTTTTAAATTAAGCCCGCGTAAGCTCTAGTCGGTCAATGAATATTTAGTGGTCGCTCAAGAACTTCGAAATCACCAATTTTCGCCAATTTTTTTTTACTCTTCTCAGTCATCACTTTGACGCTTTGAAAAATTTTCAAAACAATTGACCGTTTCTCTTTAGAAACAGGTTTTTTAAATTTACCTCACACTACTAACCCAAGAATTATAATGTTTGTTCTCATAAAATAATTCTTTGAAGCTCTTGTCCGTAAACCAAATTATCTGTCCCCCGTTTTATCAGGTTAGAAGTGTGAGGCAAATTAAAAAATCCGTATCTAAAGAAAAAAAAAGGATAAAATGTTTTGAAAATTTTACAAAGTGTTAAATTTATGCGTGAGAAGAGAAAAAAAATTTGGAATTTCTGGAAATTTCGAAGTTCTTGAGCGACCACTCAATATTCATTGGCCGGCTAGAGCTTTCGCGAGCTTAATTTCAAAATTATAAAGCGTAAAATTCATGGGTGAGAACGAAAAACATAAATCGATTTTTTAATGAAAATTTGCATTTTTGGGAGGCTTGAGCGACCTCTAATATTCTTTGACCGCTCGCAGCTTTCGCGACAATTTTTTTTCTTCTCTAAAGTAGATAACTGTATGGTGAGAAAAAGGGGAAAAAATAGAGCTCAAAATTGTGCTACCCTAATACGGCCTCAAGGCGTTGAATTTTTCACTGGTGGAATACAACGAAAATTCCCTTTTGTTCGATCAGTTTAATTATTATCCAAAATATTATTTTTGGACTAAGCTCGTAAATACTCACAGAGATTACGAGAAAAAAACCATTTGCGTGACCTCGTAGCTTAAGGGAGGACACCACTGTAAATGCGCATTTTCGACCGTTTTCTTTGGATTTTTTTAGGAATAAAATACATGGTCAAAAGACCTTTTAGGCTTTCTTAGGTATATATTGAAGTATGTAAAAAAATGTATTTGTCAAAAAAATACAAAATGGCGGTGCACGAGTCGCTATAGCACTGCTAGTTTTCAACCAACCCTCTCCGCGGCACGCCGTAGAACTGTCGTAAATTTAATCTTGGAACTAATCGTGACATATTTTCATTAATTATATTAGTTTTAGCAATCAAGTACGGGGAGGGGGGGTTAAAAAATAATTGAAAAAAAAATAGAGACCAGTTTTTAAAAAAATTTGGTTTTTTCGACCATAATTTTCATATAAAAAGTGATATATTATTAACAATATTCAATTAACCGAAAAAAGCGCACGTATTTGACTGTTAAAGCAATCTAAAAAGCTACAGTTAACATTTCAAGTCGATCGGGGGAAAATTATTCGATTTCTGCTGCGTGCCGATTTCAAAAACATGATTTTGAGAAAAACGTGTTTGAAGTTTCCGGTAGCCGCTAGAAAACAAATGCACGAGTGAATTTTCAGAAACGTGGGAGCTTCTTGAGTCGGTGGGTTACGTGATCCTCGTTGGGAACGGTTATTACTTCAGGATTAAATTTTTGAATGGTATTTTGTGTAGCTGGTACTGCGTCTACCGGCGTGACATCGCTGAAGGCGCTTTTCAGCGCTCGGAGTCTCGAAAATAGCTCGAAAACCACGTCAAAGCTGTTTTTTTCAGTCATAAACGCATACGCATCATATTTTTGAAGGTTGAAGGGACATTTTAAAAGTGTTTCCAATAAAACAATTATTCGAAAATTTTACAGTGTTGTTCTCTCTTAACGCTGGCCAAAAAAGTTGAGCAAATGCAGAAAAAATTTCCATAGGATACCAAGGATGCGAACTTCAACGCCTAGGAGCCGGAAAAAAGGTCATTTTTGTGGATTTTTTCACGGAAATCTATTTGAAATTTCGGATTGGGGTTTTAATTATCTAAAAGTATATCCATTCAAAAATATGTTTAATTTTCTTTATTTAAAAATATCAAAAATAAACAAGGATATTGTGTGATCCTTGGAGCGTCGCAAAAAAATCTGCGTATACGTTATCCACTGGCGTTTCTTCAAAAATCATCAGAAAAAAAAACCAAAAAGATTATTAACCCTTAGTAGTCACACTTAGCTAGAATCACGTTATAGTCATACTGGGTCCATGGGACCCAGGCCTTTTTTAATTGTTATAAATAATGAAATAATGCATTGAGCGATATGAAAAAATAGTGAGGTATAATTTGAACCTTGTTTAATACAAGGATATTGGTTAGAAATCAAAAATCAAATTTTAAATATGCAAAAAAAATGATGCAAACAAAAACGTGAAAAATGCCTTTTTTTACAAAAATCGCTGTAACTCTTGTAATTATTGACAAAAAAAATAAAAAAATGGTTTTATAATCTGGAAACAATGTACTTTGAAATCGACATAGAAGTTTCTCTCGACTTTTCAAAAAGTATATTTTTTTCATCCAACGCAAGTGCGATTTAGAAGGAAAGAATGAAACGCTTACGCATATAAAAAAATGTATGTTTAATTGGAAAAAGAAAGTTGTACGGCATCAAAATAATTGGTTTGGGTCCCGTGGACTCAGTGTGACTGTTACGGGTTAAATTAGATACTATAATCTAGTACTTGTCATAGCCGATTTTGAAAATATCGATTTATGACAAAATGGCGGACGTTTGAACCTAAATAGTGATTTTTGGGCCAAAAATTAGTCATTATTTTGCCTTTGAAACAAAAACTAAATAACGGAAAACATTCCTATGACAAATACTCGATAATGGTGTATAGAATAACCACAAAAAACATCAAGGCGGGGTTTTGAGGAAAACGCGTTTGAAAAATTGGGAATGAATAAATCATGAAATTTGTCAACCTACATGGAATCATCGTATACCAGGCCCATAGTGTAGGTCTTCTACGGTCGACGGAATGTTCTTAGCTTCTAAATCTAAGCTGGCCAAAAAAGTTGAACTTCAACATAGTTTTTTTTTAACTCTTCGAGTATTAATAGACAATGTGAAAAGTGCTAATTTCTGTTTTAATTGTTTCCCTTTATACAAAATAGCAATCGTTTTATAGCTGAATAAGAAAAAAGAATGGAAAATACTCAGAAGTTTACACATAATTTTGAGAGACCATGTCAACTCTCGTTAACCATGCATAAGCTGATGCACGTGCACGAAAAATGTAGGCCATACCTGACCACGATTGTATACGTGCAGGTATAGGCGAGTTTTGTATACCGAGGCAAGTTTCAAAAGGTTAACAACACTCGAGCCATTTGGGGACAAATCTGCAATTTCATCGATTCAATGGGCAGTTCTAATGATTATTGTCAAACAGTTAATCCCCGTTTTTGTTCGCTCCCCTACCACACGACATGTGCCTGCGACGCTTTTCTTCCAAGAAAACTTGATTTATTGCCTAGCTCCAAATATGTACCCTTCGAGAATTGCCCCGAGCTCGATAATTCGTTGAGTGCATTCATTATTGTCAAGTATCGGGCCACGTCAGCCAACCCGTGTTCGATTCTTAAATTTTGGCCGACAACAACAGGACTTCCTGGGATACAATAATAACGTTGAAGTTTGCATCGTTGAAATGCAACGATATTTTTCACTTTTTTCATTTCTCAATTTTGATCATTAACCCAAGCCTTTTTTGCAAATTGCGGTCGTAAATTTCTAATGAGAATACGTTGAAAAGTTTGAGCGACTGGCGCAGTCTAAATCGGCCAAAAAAAATTGGGCAATTAAAAATAATTAATTTTCGTTGCATTCCAACGATGCAAGCTTCATCGTCACGATAAAACGTGCATCGTACGATGAGGCCGCGAATTTTTTATTTCACTGCAACACCACCAGGAAAGGTTCTAGAAATGAAGTTTCTCGATGGTATAAATTCCAGAAGTTTCTAGAAACTTCTGGAAAAAAGTTCTGGAAAAGTGATCGGAAAATAAAGCTTTTTGCGGGTATTTTTGTTGTTGTTGAAAATACTAATCAAGCAATGAAAATGAGGTTTGTCGGGCTTATTTTACATATCTGCAAGAACTTAAACTAATTTTTTATTTCCCAAAAAAATACAAAATAGTGGCTGGTAGAAAGAAGACGCTTTTTTGAGGCCCTCCAGGGGCGGACTCCTTCGCACATGAACACCCAAACGAAAAAATGTAAATATTTCGCAATGTACATTAATTTTGCTAGCGAAGCACACACAATTACAAAAAATTGATTTTTGCAAAATTGGCACAATTTTAGTCTCATTTTTTACTGAAAAGCCTTAATGTGTTCATAAAAACCGGAAGTGTTAGTCGATCGTAAAAAACGTGTGCTCATCGCAAAGAAATCTATCTAAAAAGCTACAGTTGAAATTCCCAGTGATTCGGTTGAAAGTCATAGGAGCTACAAAACCGCCCGATTTTCAAATCATGGCTTCAAGAAAAATACTTTGAATTTGTTTTAACTATTTTCCTTTGGACCATATCATTCTCGGGATATTTATACATATCAACCATATAATTCTTGGAATGTCCATACATCATTAAAGACAATGATAAAATATATATTTCTTGTTTATAAAGGTAGATAAGGCTTTAAGCGTTTAACATCATTAATTAACATTTCTGGCGATAATTACAACAACGCCGGCTTCGGAAGGATTGTAATTGTTGGCACGAAATATATTTGGGGCAATTCCGCTACGTACGGAGCAGTAGAAAATAGTTTCAAAAGGATCAAAGAATGACGGACCTGGGTTGCTCCAAAATGATATACAATTTCCAATAATACATATATGAACATTAGGGTGGCACAATTTTGCGCTCTATTTTTTTTCCTTCTTCTCACCATTCAATTATCTTCCTTAAAGATCTCTTTAAAGATCTTATTTATTAAAACCAATTATCCTCTTCAAAGAAAAAAAAATGTCGCGAAAACTGCGAGCTATCAAAAAATATTTAGAGGTCGCTCAAGTCTCTCCAAAGTTCAAATTTTCATTAAAAAATCGATTTTTTTTTTTCGTCCACTTCTCACCCACGAATTTTGAGCTTTATAATTTTTAAATGAACCTCGCGAAAGCTCTAGCCGGCCAATGAATATTTAGTGGTCGCTCAAGAGCTTCGAAATTACCAATTTTCGCAAATTTTTGTGTACTCTTCTAACTCAAAAATATGACGCTTTGTAAAATTTTCGAAACATTTAATCCTTTTGTCTTTACAAACAGATTTTTTAAATTTACCTCACACATCTAACCCAAGAATTCTAATCTTTGTTCTCATAAAATAATTCTTTAAAGCTCTTGTCCATAAACAAAATTATAGGTGGTTTTATTCGTAAAACTGAAATGGCAGCTGTTTTCTCGTGACACAATAATACATAATAACACATATCGTCTAATTGTTGTTTGTTTCAAACTATTATAATAAATTATTCAGAAAATATAACGCTTCGCTGTTTATTTTGTTTTTATGCTACAAGCAATTATTGTGCATGCAAGATTTATTTTTTGGCGGTAATGGTAAATTTCAAAAACCTTGAGCAACCACTAAATATTCATTGGCCGGCTAGAGCTTTTGCGTGGTTAAATTAAAAATTATAAAGCGTACAATTCATGGGTGAAAAGTGGACGAAAAAAATCCATTTTTTAATGAAAATTTGAATTTTCTGAGGCTTCAGCGACCTCAATATTTTTTTACTATTATAAAAAATTATTCAGAAAATGTAACGCTTCGCTGTTTATTTTGTTTTTATGCTACAAGGAATTATAGTGCATGCGAGATTTATTTTTTGGCGGAAATTCTGAATTTCGAAAACCTTGAACGACCATTAAATATTCATTGGCCGGCTAGAGCTTTTGCGAGCTTAATTTAAAAATTATGAAGCGTAAAATTCGAATTTTTGGGAGGCTTCAGTGACCTCAATATTTTTGACCGCTCGCAGGTTCCGCGACAATTTTTTTTTTATTTAAAGAAAATAATCGGACGGTGAGAAAAAGGAAAAAAAAGAGCTGAATATTTTGCCACCCTAATGTACATCCGTACAAGGATATTTTGATGATATTCTCCAGAATTGTAACGCAAACAAATGCCTTGGAAGCCCTTATTCCTGAAAGACAAAGTGAAAAGTATTTGGCACATGCGTAGTCGCGTTCGAACATTCATTGGCGATTTCAATGAAGCACTATAACGGGCAACGGATTAACGACATCGCTGGTTCCTTCTGACTCACGAAATCCAACGCCCCAGCGGATGAATGCGTGTGCTTTCGGGTCGCCGTTTCTCATAGCTACCCCGCATGGTGCCCGGTACATAACGTATTCGTGACGGCCACGAGCGCGGTTGCTTTTCTCTTCGACAGGTTAATCACGTGAAACCCATCTGTGTGTACCTGCTCGCATTGGCACTGAATAATATGGAAATGGAAAAATCTCGGGTTTTTCCCAAGTGTATACGACCCGCGAAATAAAACTTGGCGCCGCCTCGGGTTCGACAAATCGAGAACAGTTGCTCACAGTTTAAATTAATCCCTCTATTATTCGCTGTTGAAAAGAAGGATAATCTTTATTGGCCCCATTCTCGTAAAATTTCATACTTCAAAGAGTTTTTCATTGGCGACAGTCCTCGGAAAAGTTTCGTCGATCTTTCACATTGTTTTACACTTTTCCGCCCTTTTATTGCTCGTGATTTTGCGAAAACTTGTAAAGAGTGTTATTTTCGTTGGGCTCGATCATTCGCGTTTCTCGTTCGCTCGGTTTACACGTTTGGGTGGGAAATTGTGTGTAAAATGTGTGAGACGATCGATATATCGATATTGGCGTCCGTCTCCCCATGGAAGGGACAGATGCTTACCTTTTCGAGTACACGTACGTCGATGTATTATCCGGTCCCATAGTGAAGACCGGATCAGTGGTTATTTTCGCCCCACAGGATAAAACGGCTCAGCGTACATAATTTACTCGATGCCCGTCAACCGTTCTCGCCCGTGATCGCCATGTGAAAGCTGCAACAACCCTGGCGAGATACATAATCGTAATTCATTAGCGTTTCTCTTTTTTCCGTACATTCGACTGTGGACCCACAGAATGCGGTGGAGAATCCTTAAATAAAGGTCACCCTTGGATGGAACTGTCGGTAATAAAGTAGAAGAGTAAATGGCCATTTTTGAGTCTCACGAACAGTAACGCAATCAGGGGTGGCGAGGAGTAAAATTGAGTCTAATGAAACGTAAAAATGGGTATTCTTTTGTGTTATTCATTTTAGCGTGTTTAATTTTATATTACACATGCAGATGTTTCGTAGAAGATCGAAAAAAATTCGTTGAAGATTGAAAAATGTTGAAGGTGTGTAAGATGATTGAAAAGTCGTGTGGATATTAATCTGTATGAACATTAATAAAGTTGGGTACTGAATTTCTTTAAAAATATTAATAATTGAAGAAGTTATGAACAATCTCGTGAAGGACCTTTGAACGTGAGGGACTCACCGATGTACTTGATTTTGGCCACCCGTTTGATCTGAAATAAAAAAATGAGATTTTTAAAAGTAGATGATAGTGGCCAATACTTAACCGAGCTTTTTTTAAACGTGTTTGCATCATTAAAACAGAGTTTTTGAAAAAAAAATTTCGATTTTTTCGAGGAAACATATCATCATTATTGTTAATAAGTAAGTTAAAAAATGTTAGGGAGACAAACGTCGGTCAAAACTAAATTACTATTACACTGAATAAGTGTATGAAAGTTCGCGTCAATCCGTTCATTAGATATCAGAAAATCGTGTACACCATTTTTAAACGCATAGTTTCGAGAAAAACGCTGGAAAAGATATATATTTGCAACGATCAAAATATGGATTTCTTTTTTTTCCCTTCAAACGATAAAACTATACATGGTGTCCCAGAACTGAATGCGTACCCTAAAATGGGGGGTTGGGGGTGAAATTCTGAGTCGATTGATATGAGCATGCGTGGGTCTCAGATCAACCCCTGAATTATTATTAATTTTTAAAGGCGGGCCAATCAGGTGCGAATTTCACCCCCAACCTCCCATTTCAGGGAACGCATTCAGTTCTGGGACACCCTGTATATGTAGAATATTTTCCCAAAATTTCGAAGCAAGATTTGAAAAATTCGAACGTTGCAGCCCTCGACGCTGTGCCTCGTCACTCGGATTCGGAGTGGGCGTAAAATTGATACGCGCGTTTCTCAAAACTGCAAACTGCGAAATTGACGTGCAGGATTGCTCAAATTGAGTTAAAACTTGGTAGAAATATTGATAATATTGCTACCTTCTACTTGACGCGAATTATCTCTGAAAAATTAGAGAAAAAACTACTTTTTTAAATACGAGTCCACAGGCCCAAAAATTCCTGCCAAAAAAGTACGACGAAAATCTATTTCAATATATCTTCCATCCCTCTCGCACTTATCGAGTCGAATGTTGCCTGCGCCCTCTCCGCCTAAACATATTTCACCCACACCGCAATTACCAATCAACCGACGCATACGTGACATGTGTCATCTGTGTCAAAAAATATTCCTCCGATCCTAAGAGAGATCTCTCAGGAACAGAAATTCGTTGCGGTTTCCTCGATAAAATAACGGCGGTGGAAAATTCGTGCCAACCCCCGTGTCGAATCTATATACGCACTATCGAAATGCACCCTTCTCCATGCCGGTCGATTATCTTTAAATTACGACGTTCCTTTTCAACCCTATTCACCGGAGGGTGGTTTTCGGAGTTTCCCCGCGCTCCTGGATATCCTCCACGAATTCGACGGGCTTAAGTCTTGGGCCAAATTTATCGTACTCACGAGGTGAACCTCGCGATGGCGGAGAAGCCTAATTTGAAGTCTCAAGAGCTCAGCAGAGAGGGGGGGGGGGATGGTGGCGGTAAGAGGGCTGCTCTTTTCCCAGGATTAGATCGAGGTTGCGTCGAGGACTGGGTCACAAAACTGCGGCGGAGATGACGAGTGAATGAGACGAACGAAAAAAAATCTGGGGGTGAAGAGAGAATGGAACAGGCGCGCGGGATCCTTAGGGTGTGTGTGTGTGTGTGTGTGTGTGTGTGTGTGTGTGTGTGTGTGTGTGTGTGTGTGTGTGTGTGTGTGTGTGTGTGTGTGTGTGTGTGTGTGTGTGTGTGTGTGTGTGTGTGTGTGTGTGTGTGTGTGTGTGTGTGTGTGTGTGTGTGTGTGTGTGTGTGTGTGTGTGTGTGTGTGTGTGTGTGTGTGTGTGTGTGTGTGTGTGTGTGTGTGTGTGTGTGTGTGTGTGTGTGTGTGTGTGTGTGTGTGTGTGTGTGTGTGTGTGTGTGTGTGTGTGTGTGTGTGTGTGTGTGTGTGTGTGTGTGTGTGTGTGTGTGTGTGTGTGTGTGTGTGTGTGTGTGTGTGTGTGTGTGTGTGTGTGTGTGTGTGTGTGTGTGTGTGTGTGTGTGTGTGTGTGTGTGTGTGTGTGTGTGTGTGTGTGTGTGTGTGTGTGTGTGTGTGTGTGTGTGTGTGTGTGTGTGTGTGTGTGTGTGTGTGTGTGTGTGTGTGTGTGTGTGTGTGTGTGTGTGTGTGTGTGTGTGTGTGTGTGTGTGTGTGTGTGTGTGTGTGTGTGTGTGTGTGTGTGTGTGTGTGTGTGTGTGTGTGTGTGTGTGTGTGTGTGTGTGTGTGTGTGTGTGTGTGTGTGTGTGTGTGTGTGTGTGTGTGTGTGTGTGTGTGTGTGTGTGTGTGTGTGTGTGTGTGTGTGTGTGTGTGTGTGTGTGTGTGTGTGTGTGTGTGTGTGTGTGTGTGTGTGTGTGTGTGTGTGTGTGTGTGTGTGTGTGTGTGTGTGTGTGTGTGTGTGTGTGTGTGTGTGTGTGTGTGTGTGTGTGTGTGTGTGTGTGTGTGTGTGTGTGTGTGTGTGTGTGTGTGTGTGTGTGTGTGTGTGTGTGTGTGTGTGTGTGTGTGTGTGTGTGTGTGTGTGTGTGTGTGTGTGTGTGTGTGTGTGTGTGTGTGTGTGTGTGTGTGTGTGTGTGTGTGTGTGTGTGTGTGTGTGTGTGTGTGTGTGTGTGTGTGAGTGCGAGAGAGAGAGAGAGAGAATCGAGGGGATCCGGAAAGAAAATCCGCGCGCGCAGATGCGCGGGAAATTCTACCCATGCGTTAGGAAAACGTGTCTGGGGTAATTCCTGCCGCGTCCTTGACCACGATATTTCATCTAGCTCTCGCGCTCCTCCTCGAAAAACCGCACTCGTCAATAAAGTAAGTGCATCTGCGCCTGTTTATTCTGCGAGGCATTTGCAGTGCGCACCTTGACCGAGATTCCACCCCACATACGCCAGAAGAGAACGATCCATAAATTTCAACTTCGCTCGATTGTTCCCGACAATATCTTATTCAGCTTGTTGGGCATTATTAGAGGCTCATCAATGTAATTCATGTTTTGTTGGACAGTTTCAAACTCATACTCGTACACAGATATGACTTGTATTTGTTCAAAATGAGGATGTACATTCATCATTTTGAGTATATGTGAATATTGGACTTTTGTCTTTAACTTTTTGCACAATTGTCGAAATCAATATTGGTTTTAAATTAATCGGGAGCCCAACGACGTTGAAGTCTGCATCGTTGGAATTCAACTGTTGGAATTCAAACGTTTTTATGGATTCTTGGTAAAGATTTACAACCGTAATTTACAAAGAAGCCTTTGGATAATGAGAGAAATGATGGAATAAAAAATGGAAACAAGAAATCGTTGTATTCCAACGATGCATGCAGTTACTGCATGATATTTGTTAAATGTCTCTAATTATCCCAATGACATTAACCAATCGATATAGTTTATGCGATACAACAGATAACCCTAGGACTTAATTTAGTCTCTTATGCCATATCTGCGATCAAGACGCTGCAAACCTTGGAAACGTAGGGGCAGGGTGCGTAGTGGAGGCAAAAAGGTTGTAGGTTCAATTCCATGTGCAGCGTATAAAAAAATATTCAGAGAACACACCTAATACGCATAGAAATAATTCTCTTAAGTGTATAACATAAAATGCATTAAGGGGAGATATACACCCAGGAGCCGGAAAAAAGATCATTTTTGTGATTTTTTTCAAGGAAAACTATTTAAAATTTCGGATTGGGGTCTTAATTATCTAAAAGTATATACATTCAAAAATATGTTTCATTTTCTTTATTTAAAAATATCAAAAATATACAAGGATATTGTATGATCCTTGGAGCGTCGTAAAAAAATCTGCGTATACGGTACCCACTGGCGTTTCTTCAAAAATCATCTGAAAAAAAAACCAAAAAGATTATTAAATTAGATACTATAATGTAGTACTTGTCATAGCCGATTTTGAAAATATCGATTTATGACAAAATGGCGGACGTTTGAGCATAAATAGTGATTTTTGGGCCAAAAATTAGTTATTATTTTGCCTATAAAACAAAAACTAAGTAACGGAAAAAAAATCCTATGACAAGTACTAGGTAATGGTGTATAGAATAACCACAAAAAACCTCAAGGCAATCGGTTCATTGGTTTTCGAGAAATTTTGGGTACCGATTTGAAAAACGTGGTTTTGAGAAAAACGCGTTTGAAAATTTGGGAATGAATAAATCATGAAATTTGTCAACATACATGGAATCATCGATACCAGGCCCATAGGGTAGGTCTTCCATGGTCGACGGAATGTTCATAGCTTTTAAATTACACACTCGGAAATGTGTAAAAAGTGACCACAAGATTTAACTCTTGTTAATTTGGATTTGCAGTGATTGCACTCTTATCGGATAACTTAAAAAATAGCGAATCGTTTGACTAGTCTGTCGTAAATGTTGCACCCAATATTGCACACTTGGTTCGTGAAAGGGTTTTTGTTGCATAATTCAAAGAGCTGCAGATCCGGGAAGCAAAATTGTACCGGCCCCTTAGGTGTACGACACATTAGGTATGCGATCCACGAATTCGCGTGCGCGTGAATTAGTGAACGAGTTCGTAATCCTTTCGAAGCTGTAGGGCAATATTTTGTCTCGCCTGTATGTACACATCGGGTGAAAAGCCGTAACCCGAATTCCTCCGTATCTTTAATGTGTTTGCACGTGTCTACACTTACATCTATGGATGTGCGTACATAGATATACAGGGTGGACCATTTAACGTGACCACCCATATATACACGTGTAAAAACCTAAATATTTCGGTGAAAAATCATTTCAAGGTAACCATATCATAGATCGTTAGATTCGTCTGAATGCCAGCTACAACGTCTTAAGGGGAGGTACCTGAGTAAACGGCGAGAAAAACAGGTAAAATTTGGGAATTTTTATCTCAAAAACTAATGTTTCGATTGGATCCGGGTTTTTTTTATTGGAAAATATGTACACGGAGGTATGTTTAGGATTTTTTAAAAATAAATTCGTTGACTGGAAGCGATTCAAACGCGATTATCTCGAAACATAGTTTTCAAAGTCGGTGCCAGATGTATCTCGAAAACGGCTTGTCCGATTTTGTCCAAATTTGGACACAATATTCTGCGATAGTTTTTCTCGTTCGCCACGTAAGGGTTTTTCATTTGATTGAACCCTTGCTTTTTATGCATTGTGTATGCAATCCAAAATCATCGGAAATTGCGAACGAAAAACGAATGTTAAATTAAAACGGTCGCGGTTCCGTCAAAAATGAAAATTTCAAAAATATCCTACCTGGCGAACGAGAAAAACTATCGAAGAATATTGTATCCAAATTTGGACAAAATCGGACAAGCCCTTTTCGAGATACATCTGGCACCGACTTTGAAAACTATGTTTCAAGATAATCGCGTTTGAATCGCTTCAAGTCAACGAATTTATTTAAAAAAAATCCTAAACGTACCTCATTGTACATATTTTCCAATAAAAAACCCGGATCCAATCGAAACATTAGTTTTTGAGATAAAAATTCCCGAATTTTACCTGTTTTTCTCGCCGTTCACTCAGTTACCTCCCCTTAACAAAATAAACACTTGTTCCCATTTGAAAAATCATTGACCTTGAAAACGCAAAAACTATGACCTTGACAAAAATGAATTTTTCACCACTGTATCAGCCCTTCGAAATCAATCGAATTACCTCCTGACATTTTTTTCGTCACTCCAAAGGCAACGGAGATATTTGGGGTGGTCACCTTAAATGGTCCACCCTGTATATCTACATACACACATGTGCACACAATACGACCTGTGCAGAAAAGTAAAAACGTCGGAATTGTGTTAGTCGCGCACTCGGGGACAAGAGCCCAAGAGAATGGGACAATGAGCAATCAAGAGGCTTTAATACTAGTTGAAACGGGATCGTGCATGTACACCCTTATTTTAAAACATGAATACGTATGACGCACCAATACACGAAAAGACTCTGCGTGCAAAGCTACGCGTCCTCTATCTCGGGAGTTAGTCCCTTTTGGTTGACAGACTTGGATATAAATATATATATATATATATATATATATATATATATATATATATATATATATATATATATATATATATATATATATATATATATATATATATATATATATATATATATATATATATATATATATATATATAACAAGCCACGTGTGTGAATGAGCTTTAATTCGCAACCGGATACAAGAGCGAGTATAACTGCAAGATCCGGACACACCGACCAGTCCTCGTCCACTTTTATCGTTTCCAAAATGTTTCTCCCTTTGAAATAAAAAGGCCATAAAAGAAATCGATCCGGGGAAAACATCGTAAAAAAAATCGTAAAGCTTTTGTAGAGCATCGGTGAAAACATCGTTTCTATATTCATCGATCTTTTTCAGCAAGTTTTCACAGCCGTATCGAGGGATGAACTCCTTAAGGGGACATGTACACCTAGGAGCCGGAAAAAGGTCATTTTTGTGATTTTATTCAAGGAAAACTATCTGAAATTTCGGATTGGGGTTTTAATTATCTAAAAGTATATACATTCAAAAATATGCTCAATTTTCTTTATTTAAAAATATCAAAAATATACAAGGATATTGTATGATCCTGGGAGCATCGTAAAAAAATCTGCGTATACGATACCCACTGGCGTTTCTTCAAAAATCATCTGAAAAAAAAACCAAAAAGATTATTAAATTAGATACTATAATCTAGTACTTGTCATAGCCAATTTTGAAAATATCGATTTATGACAAAATGGCGGACGTTTGAACATAAATACTGATTTTTGGGCCAAAAATTAGTTATTATTTTGCCTATAAAACAAAAAAAAAGTAACGGAAAAAAAATCCTATGACAAGTACTAGATAATGGTGTACAGAATAACTACAAAAAACCTCAAAGCAATCGGTTCATTGGTTTTCGAGAAATTTTGGGTACAGATTTGAAAAGCCTGTCGGCTCGGCGCTGCAAAACTCGTTTCACTTTCTCGGCTGTAACTGGCTTATTTATCGAAATATTAAGTTGCCGTTTTCACCAGATATTCTGGAGACCTCAAACTTCAAGAAAATGCAACAAAAAGAATCGATTTTTTTTTACCATCTAGGTGTATATCTCCCCTTAACTTGACTGAAAAGAGGAATGAATTTTCCATTGGACTGTTTTTGATACAATTTCTGATACAGCATTTCGTTGTGAACATTTCATCACAAATTTGAGCAATTAGGGTAGGCTGGGGTCGATCGTAACAAGTCGAATAACTCGAAGACGGTTAGTGACAGCAGCGCGGCCTCGAGGGGGGAAGGGACTGCTTTGCGTATCGGATCCTGTCGCTCACAAGGAAAGGTTGCGAGCTGGATCTCTCCGATTTCGATTAAATTTGTCATGCTTGCAGAATGGGTAAAAATAGGCGACACGTATTTTTTTATATCTTCGGAACCCGATTTTTAAGGGTTGAAACGCACCCCCGAAAATAGGGGTGTTTTTCGTTTTTAGTTAAAAACTTTTTAACGGTACGGGATATGAAAAAAATTCAAATTGCGACAATGTTTATTTTTTCGCGTACTATACATTGGAAATGAGAACGATAACGTTATAGACGAAAAACGGAAAACACCCCTATTTTGGAGGGTGCTTTTCACCCTTTAAAAATCGGGTTCTGCAGATATAAAAAAATCGAGCGCGTCGGACATTTTTATGTGGCTGCACAGCTTTTTCGACATAAAAAGTAAGTTTTGTGACTATTAGCATCTTGCGTATTGCCCCAAAACTATTGATCCTTCTTCAGCGTTGATTACAATCATCATTGCTATGATTATCCTAGTTGACTTTATTGTGGTCAGTGACCTGCAACATTCAGGTTTTTCGCCGTTTGATAAATTATTTGAAACGAGGGTGTGAGGGCAGTTGAAAAAAAACGGTTCGGGGTCAATTGAAACCTGTTTCTATTGACCCCGAACAAACATTTCATACGCAAGAAAGTTTTCCAAATCTTGTTCTATTTTTTAGAGGCCAATAAATCGTCCGAAAAGTAAAATAATATTAAAGACCCTTAACATACCTTCAGGGATACTCAAACTGTAATGAAAAGCAATAAAACTGATTATTTTGATTAAAAGTATTTTTTATTCACAACAAATATATTTTATCACTTCATACACATCATTAACAGTACCTGGGTTTGATAGAAACATTACTACAATCAGCTGAAAATACCTATTTCAATTAACATAAAGCACTGTTTCGATTGAACGCAACACAGGGTGAAATGAAATGTTTTCCGAGGGTTTTTAAATAGCTTCTACCTAAGTTAAGGGCATATAAGAAACAATAATTCTATCATATAGCCAGATAATCTAGCTATAATTAAGGGGTTACGTGGGTTTCGAAGCCAAAAAAAGCATATTTTCTTTATTTAAAAAAATATATATAAATTATTTTATTTAAAATGTTAAGCACATAAAAGAGCAACATTTCGACAATATTTTTAAAAAATATCATCCCCAAAGTCGGGAAATTCAGCCGGTGGAACCTGGTTTCCGGAGACCCCTAAAAAAGTGTCCTCGCGGTGGTCAGGATACCTCATGATAGCTTTATCGGAAATTAAAAAACCAAATTTTTTCAGTTAGTAGATCAGTAGAGCTCATGAGTGGACGAAGGATTTTTAAAAAATTGAAATTTGAATTTTTGGCAGAGTTGTATGCAAAATAGTTCAATTTTTTGTACAATTTACACTACGTATAACCTTGCAAAATCAGTTGTAATCGAAAAAAACCTTAGTTCAATCACTAGTCAATGCTATTTTGAAGACGTGTGCAAAATTTCTACAAGATCGGTGCGTTCGTTTTTGAGAAATCGTGTCCACCGACTTCAAAAATAGTGTCTTGAGAAAAATGCGATCAAACTTTTAAGTAGAAATAAAACGACGATTTTTTTTTTAATTCACATAGAATCGTCGATTCCAGCTCCATAAAGCAACGATCCTGCTGCAGCTGCGATGTCCAGGGCATACTTTCGTTTGGGATTGTGTGGTTGAATTGATTTTTTGAAATTTTGATTTTTTGAAATTTTCCAACCCACGTAACCCCTTAAAGCCCATTACCAAACAGATAGGACATAAAATAAATTCACACCAACCGATTTTCTCAAAAACGTTCCAACTGACCCCAGCCTACCCTACTCTTTTCGCTCGCGCTTGAATTCCACATTGAAAATGAACTTCCAAAACTGCACCGTAAAAACAATATGTCTGGATTTACAAAAAATATGTAAATCACAGTCACTCTCCACAAGTGCTATAGCTGATATATTTTTCTTCCACATCGTACCCCTATGCCCTTTCATCCCTTGGGAACCCCGCCGTTTTTTACCCCCTTCGCACACAGCCGCTAAAAAAATCTGTCGGAGACTCGTTCCTTTTTTGGCCTCCTCTTTCCCTTCCCTCCATCTCGCCGTTTCTCTTCACAGACTCACGTACATCTACGAGCCCCATCGCGGCGCGCAGACGTGTCACGTGCCAACTGCCAGCATCCCGTCTCTCTTCCTTCGCGAAAAAAAAACCCGAAACCACAAACGCATTTTTCAGTTATCGCCTCGGTCGAGAAGGAATGAAGTATGGAGGAAAGGAAGCAACGACAGAACGGAGAATTCGTCATGTCAGGGGAGGCGAATACAGTGAAAAATCAGTATCATCGCGATTAATCGATCAGCAGTGTCCATGTATAATCGATCGGATCCCGGAAAAATCAATGGCAGATGCCGCAAGATTTTCCGTTCGTCTTCCTATAGGAAGACGAGGGAAAGGTGGAGTTTTATGAACTCGGTGACCCCACGACCTATCGTTCCTCAAAGCCTCGATGTGTGCGTCTCCTGGCCATGGGAGAGAAAAATAGAGAGGGAGGGAGAAGGAGAAAGATTGTGTTACCATTCACCCATCGACGTCCCCGTCATCTTTGCCCTAGACTCCCGGAAGCGCCGGGGGCTTCGGTACACTTTTTTTCCTATACTCCGATCGACGACGCGGACTACACGGTGCAGTGGAACTGACAGCGATGTGAAGGGCGTAGCTGAGACTCCTTTGCAGGCAAAGTTACGAGGGTTTTACGCCGTTTTGCTTCTTAGAATATGATATGCACATGTTTACGTATCATCAGGCATAACAGTAAACAAATTGCGATGAATTTGGATCCCTTGAGGACTTAGACGTAGTTGACATTTTGGAAAATATCGAATTATGGTGCTCGACGGCGTTTCAAAATATAACGTGGCAAGAATATCATCTGAAAATTTCAAGTCGATTCGTTCACAACTGAGGGTCTTAAGGGCCCTCCACATATTACGTTATCGATTTATGCTAATCCCCCCTCCGCAATCTTCCTATCGGCATAATCCAATTATCGTTACCGTCATCCAACGACCAGACCCCCCTCCTGTTTTAAAATGACGTAATTTATGGACGTTTATAGGTAGGTTCCGCGAACCGGCGAACTTTAAACGCGTTTTTATCAAAATCTCTTTTTCAAGATCGGTAACCACGATATCGTAAAATCACTGCACCGATGGACTCCAAATCTTACAAGCTTCTTTTACATATAAAAAAGCAGTGCTTTAACTGACGATTTTTTTTCGATGCATGGTTGCTTTCTTATTAAGGCGAGAAATCCCTTTAGAATTTTCAAAAAATCAATTTTTTACATATTTCGAAAGTATGATATTCAAAGAATATACTGACCAAAGGAAAACTCGAAATATTGAATATTTGCGGAGTTATCGCATATAGTCTAGAGCGCGGGGACGGCATGCGGTCAGGTAGAGAGTCACAAGTTGAAACTTTAAACGCGATTATCTCGAAACTACTTTTTCAAAAACTGCTCGTGTTGTAGCTCAACAAGTTATCGACCGATTTGGATGAAATTTTGGGAGGTTACTCTCAGTAATATTATCGGAAGGATATACCTAAAGTTTGAAAGGTAGCGTGTAAATAAATAATTTTTTGGGGTCAAATATGTCGAAAAAATGGTCGAAAATTCGAACTTTGGAGTAAAAAGGCTCCCAAATTTTCAATTTTGCACTTTTCCATCATTTTTTAGGAATATCCTTCCCCTTAATATGTCAGTAAACGAATGACACTTATTAAATCTTTTTCAGATCAACAGAAAAAGAGTGACAACTGCAGCACTTTTCGATGTCGCGGAAAACAGGCGTCCGGAGACCCTTAATAACGCCGCCATTTTGTTGGTCATCCCAAATTTTTTTTTAATAAACTGACGTCCAAATTTGAAAATGATCAGATTATTTTATCCCCTCTAAAAAAATTCCCGAAAAATACTTATTTTTTACGCTCCTAAAGGGATTTTTCGCTTCAACGCAAATAGAGCGTTTTTTACCGAAAATCGATACTTCCACTTGAGCCTGCGGCCATTAAAAAAAATCAATAAATTTATCGAACCCTTCGTCCAAGCACTAGGTAATTTCATGCAAAAACTAGATGCGTTTTATTTTTTTGATTCGGATGATTTGTTTCCGAACGGTAGTGATCATTACACGTGGTAGATACAAACCATTCGTATGTACCACATTTACGAATATTTTTCAATGCAAAAAATACAAATGATACTCAAAAACACACTCTTTAAACTGCGGGAAAAAAAATTGAAAACCTGCACATATTTTCCCAGAAAAAAATTCACGAAAATTGCTCTTTTTTCCGGCCACGAGCTATGTGTAACCCGTTAAAAATTCAATTCTCATGCCTTCTCCCAGGTAGGAAATCAAAAGGCTGACGATGGAAACAAGCTTGTGCGAGCCTTGTTTCACCGAGCCTGAGTGAGACAGACCTGGCCCAGGTTTCATTGCATCGTTTGGAGCAGCCTGGAACCAAGACTGGCTGCTTAGCCTAAACTCAGGGTTATTTCAAGCTTCATTCAGCCGGTGAATTTTGAGGCTGATAAATCAAGGCTGGATGCAGGCTTGTTTCAGGTTGTGATAAAATAAAATAAGTTTAAAATAATATTTTTTCTGTACTTTTATGAAAAAAAAATTTAGCAATAAATTTGTCGGGTGCGACGGCACGAAAAACGAAAGCGAAGGAGGCAGCTCAGAACATTTAAACATATGCTCTTATCGATATTTATGAGGTACACAAAAAAAGTGTATACGAAAATAAAAGTACGCAATAAAATAAAGTATTGTTTTTTAAAATATTTTTTATATATATTTTGTAACAAATAATATAACAAATAATAAATATATATAATAAATCAAATGAATTCTTTACAAATTTATTAAATTTACCCCAATGTCGAATATAGAAAACTAAAAACAGGCCTTATATAGCCTCGGGAAGAGTTTGGGAAAAGCCTGGTCATTAATGCTCGTGAAGGCTTCATTAAGGCTCGTTTTGAGCCTTGTTGTTTCGTCGTTTCAGGCTTAGTACAGGCTTTTCTACCAGCCTTTGGTCAAGCCTGTGTGCAAGAGCCTGAAACCGCGTTATCATTCAGAGGTTCAGCTAGGCCTGAAATCAGACTGGTGCTCAGCCTGAATTAAAAAATGTGAGCCTTGTTTCAGAGCTTGGCGAGCCCTTTTTTCATTGTCAATTCCTACCTGGGCTGCTGTTGAGTGTGTATCGCTTTTCACATTTAGGTTAAATTAAAAACCGTTATTTACTTTTGACAAGTGAATTATCAAAGTGCCATATTAATAATGGCCAAATGGTCGTTAATATATTCTATCTGTACATACTAATTAACAAATGTTCAGCCATATATGAATGATCTTTTTGTTATACATATATATGTACGTAATATATGGACATATAATATGGACGTACACATATCGACGTATATTCACGTACAACAATGTAGACGCAGATTTTTCATTCGACGTCCCGCTCGTGCCGTTGCATCTGCGTCCACCGCTGCTCCGACTTCTTCTTCATCTTCGTCTTCTGGCTGGTGGTGGTTGTATCGAAAAGAATGGCAAAAACGGTCCAGGACGGGAGGCTAGAGAGTGTGAGAGAGGCGAGTACCCTCCTGAGCAGAGTCGCAAGGGTGTAGATTCACGAAGGAACAGATGATGATCCCGTTTAGGAAGCTGCATTGCGCCACCAAAGGTGTCTCCTCTCTCACCGCTCTCCTCGGCTCTAGACTTTTACGGTTACGGGGTCATCATCGTTTGCTTTTATATATATATATATATATATATGTATGTATGTATGTATGTATGTATACAGTGACTCTCATCGACATCTGTCAGTATATTGCATATTCTGGGGTTTGAGTTCGCGATTTTATAAAATCTATTAGCCGAAAGAAATCCGTCTCAAGAGAAAAAATCCAAAATTGTGGTCTTGAGAATCAGCCCACAGTGAAAAAAAATTATACACTAGAAGACTTACACAAAGTTAGAATCCCGAATGGGGTTGTAATAACTGGAGCTAATACAAAATTGATTTTTTTATCGATCGCCATGCAGTAACAAATGAAATTAAATTGAGAACCGACAAAATTCGAGGTGGAGAGCGAAATAGAAAAATTGATGACATTGAAGTTTGCATCGTTGAAATGCAATGTTTTTTTTTTCAATTTTTTAAAATTCGTATCCAAAATATGTTTTTGCAAATTAGGGTTGCTCATTTCTAATAAGAATACGTAGAAACGTTCGAGCGATTTTCATAGTCGAAATAGATAAAAAAAAATAATTTTAGTGATTAAAAAGAATTAGGTTTCGTAGCATTCCAACGAAACTTCAACGTCATAATTTTCGGTTGGACCATAAACGATCGTGTCAATTTTTCGGCCGCCCCTCACATCGTCGAAAAGCCCCGCTAAAATAACAACCGCGATTACGCAGTATACGACGTAAATCGGGATCTTCCTTTACAAAAAAAGCACACTAAAAAAACATGGATCGATGAAGATTCGAATGAATACAGGAATCCTCCAAATCCGATCTAAATCCGATCGCATACTGGCTCCCTTCGGCCTGCGTGCAGGATTTGAAGGGCCCGTTGGCCTGACGCCGAGCCTTCTGAACAGTATGTACATATCCATATAAGGATATTCGGACGGAAAATTGCTCTCGCGTGCGTGAACCCGGGTCAAACGCACTTACGTGTTCGGGTTCACTCTCGTGAACGCATTTTAGCGATCGATCGATACGCATGGAAATTTTTTGATACCGCCTATTATATACGTACTCCATGTATAGTGTAATATAAAGAATTGAGAACCATGTGACAGGTATTACGTAAGTGGTTGCGTGTGCTACCCCATTTCTTCTCTGTATTCATCCTACATTACGCTATGGATGGAAAGAGTTGGGCCTTAGTGCTTTTGTAATATCGTTGCCATCCACATTCATCTCGTATGAATTTACTTATACGTATGTCTAGTAGAAGCCCCTCCCCTCGCCGATATACTAAACGTGGTGGGGCCGGGTTGAAATTCCGAACTTTAAGGAGAGATATACACCTAGATAGTCGAAAAAATCGATTTAGAAGCTATGAACATTCCGTCGACCGTAGAAGACCTACACTATGGGCCTGGTATCGATGATTCCATGTAAGTTGACAAATTTCATGATTTATTCATTCCCAAATTTTCAAACGCGTTTTTCTCAAAACCACGTTTTTCAAATCGGTACCCAAAATTTCTCGAAAACCAATGAACCGATTGCCTTGAGGTTTTTTGTGGTTATTCTATACACCATTATCTAGTACTTGTCATAGGATTTTTTTTCCGTTACTTAGTTTTTGTTTTATAGACAAAATAATAACTAATTTTTGGCCCAAAAATCACTATTTATGTTCAAACCTCCGCCATTTTGGTATTAATCGTTATTTTCAAAATCGGCTATGACAAGTGCTAGATTATAGTATCTAATTTAATAATCTTTTTAGTTTTTTTTCAGATGATTTTTGAAGAAACGCCAGTGGGTACCGTATACGCAGATTTTTTTACGACGCTCCAAAGATCATACAATATCCTTGTATATCTTTGATATTTTTAAATAAAGAAAATTGAACATATTTTTCAATGTATATGCTTTTAGATAATTAAAACCCCAATCCGAAATTTCAAATAGTTTTCGTTGAAAAAATTCACAAAAATGACCTTTTTTCCGGCTCCTAGGTGTATATTTCCCTTTAAATGATCAGAACGCTCAAAACTCCGAAAGAATACTACCTCGAAAGACCAAAACTCTGAAAATCTGAACACCGTAGAAATAATTCGGCTATGAAAGTTTTAAAAGTTTCAAAATTTTCAATAAATCGACGAATTATTTCAATAATTTTTTTATTTTTAGAATTTATTATTTTATTTCTTATTCTTACTTATTTAATTTATTTATTTCAAGAATTTTTTTATTGAGAATTGATTTTACGTCAATTTTGAAATTTGTCTAGACAATGTTGTACGTTCTACATCATTTACAGTAAACTGTGTAGACTTTCGCTGACATGATCTTGACGAACCTTGTAATTTCGGAACATTGAAATTAGGAATTTTAAACTTAATGAAAAAAAAATCTTGAAATAATTCGTCGATTTATTGAAAATTTTGAAACTTTTAAAACTTCCATAGCCGAATTATTTTAACGGTGTTGAGATTTTCGGAGTTTTTCTTTCGTGTAAAATTGTTTGGGAGTTTTGATCCTTCGGGGTAGTATTCTTTCGGAGTTTTGAACGTTCTGATAATTGAAAGTTCAGAATTTCAATCCGGCCCTATCTTGAATTTCGTAATATTAAAATTGGATATTTTAAACCGTCGAAGCATTCAAAATTCGGAATTTCAACCCGGCCCCAACGTGATGTACTCTGTAAAAGGACATTCCAAAGGATTTTTAACTCACTCCCGAAGAGAGATTAATCGTGGTGTTGAAGTTTACATCGTTGGAACGCAACGAAAGTTCTTTTTTGAAAATTTCCTGAATTTTTAATATTACGGAAGATCTTTTTTTATACATTTGCATTATAGATCACTAAATGAGTATCTTAAAAAATGGTTGAGGAATTTTGGTAAGCAAAATATGAGGAAATAAATTGGAGGAATTGAGAAATATAAATTTTCATTGCACTCCAATGATGCAAACTTCAACCTCATGGCTAATCTGGGTTTCAAAAACACTTCCGGTTGTTCCGAATTGTCTCTAATGGATAATTCACATCGAACGAACTCGATCATGGCTCTGCCCAATCGCTTCCAACTTCCATCAATATGACCACAAAGTTCAAACCTCAGAAGTTCAAAAAAGTTCCCCGTGCGATAGAAAAATTCCTAAGTACAGTGAGAGCACATTTCAAAAAAGAAAAGTGACATTAACTTGCTGCACTTTCGAAATTGCATGGAATTCAATGGTTAAGGGGTCTTTTCACTTTAGACGCTAAAAAAGCTATTTTCATGATTTTTTTTATAGGTTTACATTATAGATATTGATATAAAAGTTGTTACACATAATAAATATATTTTCGAAATACGTATAAAAAAAATTATTTATTCTAGTCACTATTTATAGACAAAAATGGTAGTTAAAAAATGTCCTAAAAAATTGTATGTCTGCGCTGTTGATGAAATCTCGGAGATGGATCATCCGAAACAAAAAAAATCAAACGGTTTTAGATTTAGTATGTTAATGGCTATAGTGCATATCAGACGACTTTTGATATATGCAAAAATAACAAAATGGCGGACTTTAAAAAAAAAACAAAAAAACGTGGTTTTCCCCCGTTATTTGGAAAAAAAATAGTAAAAATCAAAATTTTACAAAATCTAAAAAATAAAAAAAAAGTCGTAAAAAAATATGTGGTTAAAATTTCATAACGACCGGTTCAGTAGTTTCGAAGGTTTTATCAACAAGCCGTCGTAAAACGTTGTTTCGAGAAAAATGCGTTTAAAGTTTGTTTGGGTTACATAAATAATTTTTTTAAATGAACTTCGAAAGTGTATTCATTGAGTGTAACAACTTTTATTTCAATATCTATAATACCAACCTATCAAAAAAAAATCATGAAAATAGCCTTTTTTGGATCTAAAGTGAGTAGACCCCTTAAAAAGAGACATGATGTTTAAGTTCGCATCGTTGCAATGCACCAAAAAATGAATTCTTTTCAATTGTTCAACTTTTTCGGCCGTATTCGACTGTGAAAATCCCTCAAACGTTTTACGTATTCATGTCAGAAATTCACGATCTTAATTTGCAAGGAAAAGTCTTTGGATAATGATAAAACTGAAGGTCTGAAAAATAAACTTGAAAAAATCGTTGAATTCCAACGACGCAAACTTCAACGTCATAAAGCGATCTCGTTGTGAAATCATTTTGGATGTAGTTTTATTTTTAATTCGCCATCCCTGATGAGTGCTGCATACTAACGTGCCTCCTGGTTACGTCGAATTGCCCTATACCATGTACCCACACAGCCTCATGCTCCACATGTGCACTGTATTGAAACCGTACCTGCAATCCCAAATGAAAAGCACCTCGATTCGTAGCGCGTGCGCGACCATCCGTGTGAACGCACCGAGCACTAACACACTTGGGTTTACGATCGAGTAGGTCCTACAACACTATGTAGCGTGTGAGTTCAGTGGCACGAACTCACACTTATACGCGCAGGCACATATGCGTTTACGATGGCACGCGCCACGCTCTTCTCCCCCCCACAATGCTCATACCATCTGCACTCTTTCTGACCAAAATCAAAGACCGGCTAACGGCGAGGGTGCGATATATACGCCGATGTCTTCAGGGGATGTCCGGTTGTATGGACAGACGGACATCCTCCTTCGTAACTCAGAACCTGCTTACCGCGTCAGTTACGTATGTCGTGGCGTTTTAATACGATTTTTTAAAATACATATTTGTTTATAAACAATAATAATAATTCGTAATTTACTAATTTAACCTTATTTTCTTAAGGAGCCAGTCCACTTTGGAGCCACGAAAAAAGGCTATTTTCACGATTTTTTTTGAGGATTTTATAAAAGATATGAATATAAAAGTTGTTGGGCTTGATAAATAAAGTCTTAAAATACATTTTTAAAAATTTCATTCATTTTTATTCATTTTTAAGTACAAAAACTATAATTTAACGTAACGCCTCAAAAATAGGTGGGCTAGGCAGCTCCGTCACAACTCGGCAACGGCTTGTCTGAAACGAAAAAATCAAAGTCCATTAGATTCAGTATGACACCAGCTACAAAATGACCCTCGGATATAAAGTTTTATCAAAAAATAAAAAATGGCAGATGCAAAACGAAAAAAGTATAAAAAAAACGTGTTTTTTCGCAGTTTTTTTGCCAAAAAAGAGTAAAAATCAAAATTTTAAAACTATCGAGGGTCATCTTGTTGCGAATCATGTTTACAACATGTGGTTCAAATTTCAAGACAATCGGTTTATTAGTTTTAGAGATACGATGGAGCTAGATTTCCAAAACGTTGTTTCGAGAAAAACGCGTTTGAAGTTTATACTATGAAAAACTCTTACCTAAACTCAATCGGCAATTCCTGCACCGTACCAAATCCCTTCTGATTGCTCATCATCGTCGATTTCTTCAAGTCTTGCTTGCTTTCGATTTTTGGAAATTTTCAAAGTGGACTGGCCCCTTAACCGGTGTTTAATATTAAGTGTAAAATGCCCATTTTTGTCAATTTTTTAAATAATGAGTAGGCCTTTCGATAATCATAATATCTGCTTATCTATTTTTACAGGTGGCCGTTTTTTACATATACATGTAGTTTTTTAAATGAATACTTATTGTGACGTAAATCCGTCCAATTCATTTTTATGAATTTTCTTGGAATATATGCTGATGATTTTCTTTCGTGTAAGTTTAATCGAAATGAAACAAGGATCTTCAAAGGAAAGTGAGTAATCGAATAATTGTATTTCGATTATTCGATTAAAAAAAGTTCGAAGTGTACGCATTCCTGGATCCCTATGCACACAAGTGTCCCTGCGAGACGTCTTCGAAATTATTCTTATCGTCGTACGGGTACGAGGATTTTTACGAATTTTTCCGCGAGCGTAGACAAAAATGACTGGATTCGTCACATGGTGCATCAGCAATTGATCATATGTTGCTGGCCTGTGCCTTGCGCCAATATATGTATATACGCGGATAGGTGTTTCCGATCTACTGTACTATATAACTTTATACGGTGCACAGGCAGCTGTGTGTTGAGGGGGTCGGAGACCCTTACGCCAAGTTTTCACGACAGCTAAAGCAGCTGAGGCCTCATCCCTCCCTTATATAACCCCTCAATCGTACTCACTGACTCATGCAATTTATTTTCTTTTCGCAATCGTCTTTCCTCGCGTCTGAGTCATTTTCGAAGACCACATCGATAATACACAATAAAATACACTCAAAAAAATTAACGGAGCCGAAAAAATTTCAAAAAAATATCAGTGATTTTTGAGAGGCCGTAACTTCGTGAAAAATTGTCGTATCGGAAAAAAAAAGCATTTTGGAGCTTGAAATCTCCAGTTTTAGAATCTCCAGGAGAACATTTTTTTAGCATCACGGTCGGCGCTTTCATAAGAAATTTCGCGAAGCAAACATTTGCGATTTTTTTTCAAAATCGGCCCTAGGCTCAAAAAATTTATTTTCCAAATTTTTTTATCGAGATTTGATGAGTAGTTAATGCAGAATTGTGATAAAAATAACGATTTTTTTCATCTTGAACGACATTAATTGACGTTTAAGGAGCAATAAAAGAGCTCCTTTTATGTTTAATAAAATTTTGACGAATCGGGTAAAACAACGGTTTAACCGAGCAATTAAAAAATGTACAGGGTCTTTAGGCATGTATTGAGCTTAAAAAAATCGGGGAACATTCGATCAATCAGTCAGTTTCGCAATATTTGCAAAGTTGTGGTCGATTTTCCTAAACGGCAGAAGTCATATTTCGTACATTTTCAAATCTATATTGAGCTTAAACAAATGTTTTCTTCTAAAATATAAAAATGAACTTATAGGGGATTTATTTAAGTTTCCGAAACCCACCTTCCATCTGATGTACGATCATTAGTTAGTGAGATATCGATGATAAAAAAGCTGACTTTTCATCCAATCAGCGATATCTCAGCGACAAATGGTCGTATAGAGAGCAAAAAAATACCAAATTGAAGCTAAGAATCAGGCTAAAAGACCCCAGCATTGATTCAGCCAGGAAACTTTTTTTGAGTCAACGGACGATTTTGAAAAAAAAAATTTGCCTCGCGCTTTATTGTATGACAGCGTGCTGCTAAGAAAAATTTTCTTCGCGAGATTCTTAAACTAGACCCTTCAAGCTTCAAAATGCTTTTTTTCCCGATACGACCATTTTTCACGAAGTTACGGCCTCTAAAAAATCGTCAAATTTGTCTGCTTCTTAATTTGTTGGCTGAGTGTAGTTAGATTGGAAACTAATAGTAACAAAAAATATTTTTTTCATGGTAATGCTTGCGAGGATGTACAAGCAGATAGACTAATAATTTGTATAATTATATAATATAGACTATATTTGTAATATATATGTAATATTTGAATATAATTATATGATATAGACTAATAATTTGTATAATTTTCCAATTCGGCTTCGACAGGCCTGAAACGGTTTATTTTTAATATGTACTGAATTTAACGAAAAAAAAAAACGTTTTTATTCGAAACCACTTTTTTCTTGTTAAATGCAGTACAGATGAAAAATAAACCGTTTCTGGCGTGTCGAAACCGAATTGACAATCACAAAATCATTGATAGCATTATTGGAGATTAAAATGATAAAAATCTGCTCAAAAAAATATGATTAATTCGAGAAAAAAAAGAAGGAAAAATGGGCCCACGATAAGACTAGTCTTAAAAATCACAGAATGGGTGACTCTATTTTAGAGAATTTTTTCAAAAAAATTAAAAACGTCTATCATCTTTAAAAAAATAGTTTTCACTTTAGAAGCAAAAAGGTTGACATTGATAATTGATAATTTTTTCACATTTTTTAACGAAAGTACGCTTCAAAGTGAAATAAAATTATACAGTGCCATTTGTCGATATCTCAATTAGTTCAGGAATTATCATCGTTTAAACGTTTCCAAAACTTCCAAAATCGACATTTTTTCGAAAATTATAACTCCTAAAAGAGAAGAGATAAAAATCTAAAAATTGGTGTGGATATTCCTTTCATGGGGTACAAGTTTACAAAAAGAAAAAAAAACAGGAAATCCAAAAATGGTCGGGGCCACGGGCTAGGTGAAATGGCGTGGAATATCCCATATGTAGATAGATTGCAAACATTTGTCGACCCCTCAAGGCTACCGTAGACTGTTTTTAAGATTCTCATCAAAGACCTACAACCTAAATCTATAAAAAAAAAAGATTTTTCAAAGCAATTAGGAGAAAGAAGAAGAATAAAAAAGTATTCCCGTTGTATTCCAACGATGCAAGCTTCAACAGCGTTATACCCCACATATGCGATGTAAAGGTGTAAAAGTACTGTACGGATGACTTTCATATAAGAATCGTCTCGTGGCCCGTGCCCGACGTCTTTGCAGCCTCTCTTGATCTTTCTCTATTGCACACCAGCCATTTGTCGGGCCGTGCCGAATGCCCAGACGACGCAATAATTCGTACTTTAGCCGCGTAAGATTCGATGGGGGGTATTTGGGCTTCTGGCTTTATACACAGAAGCTCGGTCTGCCGCTGCTTCTGCTTTGGCTCGAGCCAAAAAGCATTGTAGGAGTTATACACACCCTCTCGAGGCGAGTTACGTGGAACAATCCCTGTGCGAAGAAATCACCCCTCGATGCGGCCAGAGGGGAGGTTTTTCGTCGCAACACCGGCCCCCTCGTCTCGTCAAAGAGAAATCTTACACACAAATACGAGCGGACCGAACCCCGGAGAAGGCGATATACCTACGAGAGTTACGCACGGACGCAAGTCTGCGGGAAGGGGAGGGAGATTCTTCTCGTATTCGCTCGCGCGATTAAGTCAAACGACAGCTGAGATTCCAACTGCACGGAGACTTTTGCCTCGGTCCTGAGGACATAAGTCAATAAGTACGTTGGCGAAGCTGCAGGATTGGGGAAGGCATACATGTGTACGGTACAAGGTGTAAGTATAGATATAGGGGGAGGAATACGAGTCTTCCTCAGATCCAGGTAATTCGTTAGGAAATACTTGATGTTCAATCTTTCTGCGATAGGCCTTTTCTTACCGGACCTCCAAAGATTCCCGATAACGCTTCCTTTGGCAATTTGCTGCCAGGCTAATTGCAATTGCCAGGAAAATTACTATCAGTTGCCAAGCTAATGGCAAATACTTGCCAAGCAAAATGCCCAATAGTTACTCGGCAGATTGAAATTAGTTACCAGGTTAGTTGCAATTAGTCATCAGGTAATTCATAATTACTTACCAGGAAAATGGCAATTAGTTACCAGATAAACCTCAATTAGTCCCCAAGCAACTTGCAATTGATAGTGAGGCGAATTACTGTTAAAAGCCAGGCCAATTAGTTAACAGGATGATCGTAGCCAGTTGCTAGACACATTATCATCACTTGCCATGGTATTGAAGTTTTCATCGTTGGAATGCAACGATAATATTTTCTTTCGTTTGCCCAATTTGTTTTTCGGCACACTAGGGCTACACAAATCATCGAGACAGTTTCAAAGATCCTGCTAAGGCATTCCTAACCTAAGCCTGCACAAAAGACTTTCGGTAATAACTACAATAAGAAAGGAAACAATAAAAAAAGGTTTTCCGTTGCATTTCAACGATGCAAACTTCAACATCATCAGTTGCTAGGCATTTGAAACGTACCAAACATTATTTGAACAATTTCCAATGACAGCCCCGTTTCGTGTGGATCGGTACGAGGAACCAAAAATGGTGTAAAACCTGCCGTGCTTAACTTGTTAATAATTCTAACATTTCGCCCCTTTAAATCGGCCCTGATGAACGGGAGTTGCGATTGGAGCAGCTCCTCACCCAGGGCACTATACGAAAGATCCAAATCGCTTCACGTCCGATCCGCGAAGGATTTGGTTTTATGGGGTGTTCTATGTATCGTTCAACATTAACGGGTTACCCCCACTTGTAGCGAAAAAAAGGCCTTTTTCATGAATTTTTTTAAAGAAAACTACAAAACTTTTTTAATCGATCAATATACCATCATATAGAACACATCTTGAAGAACTTTCAGTAATTTTTTGTTGAAAAATATTACATTGTTTAGTGGCAAATGGCCGTCAATGAAAGAATGTTTTTATATACACGGTTTGCGGTGACCAACATTGCGGCGAAGTGGATCATCTGAAAAAAAAATGCGGATGGATTTAGTCAAATATAAGTATAAACTAGTCTTTAATCGAAGGATTTTAAAAAATATTCATTTTTCACAAAATGGCGGACAGTCAAAGTTAATGGTTCGATTTTAACGAAAAAAAACGGCCGTTTTTTGGCTATAAAACGGCCATTTTTTTTTCGAAAAAAAAAATCGAACGTTTAAAGACTACATTTTTTGGTATTAAATAAGCCTGCAAAATTTCAAGAAGATCGGTTCATTAGTGTTCGAGTAATCTTGGTCACCGACTTCAGAAATGCCATTTTGAGAAAAACGCGTTTAAAGTTTCAATTTCAGGTTACACGAAGAAAATATTTTTTTTTGTAAACTTACATAGTCATCTATTCCGGGCCCATACAGAAGTATGGGCCCGGATACTAATACTTCAAAAAAATGCAATAAAAAAAAATCGATTTTTTCAAAATCGCAAGTGGGGGTAACCCCTTAAAACGGTGACTTATTGTTGGCACTATTCCATAGTGATATTGTTTTACTCTTAACGGTAAGTACTAGTATATTTTAGAAGATATTATATCCTCAGTGCGTTTATACGCGTGTGCGGAAGGGCCACTACATTCTCCCTAAACAGATGTCATCGTGCTGATGAATTTTATTATTCAGGAATCGTCACGTTGGGAAATTCCCACTCAAATCGCTACAGGTATTAGACGCTTCCTTATCGTGCACCTGTCTTTTCTGGCATCGGATCAAGTCTTACTGGTCTCCTTCCTCGAGTTTCATGATTCCTACAACGTGCGTGGAAAAACATCGTACATTCGTGTATTTAGCACTATGGAAACATCTGACTAAATATAACGAAAAATTCCGTCACAAAAAATCTAAATCATCTTACATATCTACCTAAGTGGGTGAAAAACTGCATTTTCCATAAATATTTTTTTTGATAGTATCACCTTTTAGCTACTTTCCCGGAAAATTTAATTGAAATGTTCCTAAAATTGAATGAGCTACAGCTTTTAAGGGGTTACCCCCACTTGCGATTTTGAAAAAATCGATTTTTTTTTATTGCATTTTTTTGAAGTATAAGTATCCGGGCCCATACTTCTGTATGGGCCCGGAATAGATGACTCTATGTAAGTTTACAAAAAAAAATATTTTCTTCGTGTAAACTGAAATTGAAACTTTAAACGCGTTTTTCTCAAAATGGCATTTCTGAAGTCGGTGATCAAGATTACTCGAACACTAATGAACCGATCTTCTTGAAATTTTGCAGGCTTATTTAATACATAAAAATGTAGTCTTTAATCGTTCGATTTTTTTTCGAAAAGAAATAGCCGTTTTATAGCCAACAAACGGCCGTTTTTTTTTCGTTAAAATCGAACCATTAACTTCGACTGTCCGCCATTTTGTGAAAAATCAATATTTTTTAAAATCCTTCGATTAAAGACTAGTTTATACTTATATTTGACTAAATCCATCCGCATTTTTTTTTCAGATGATCCACTTCGCCGCAATGTTGGTCACCGCAAACCGTGTATATGAAAACATTATTTCATTGACGGCCATTTGCCACTAAACAATGTAATATTTTTCAATAAAAAAATTACTGAAAGTTCTTCAAGATGTGTTCTTTAAGATGGTATATTGATCGATTAAAAAAGTTTTGTAGTTTTCTTTAAAAAAAATTCATGAAAAAGGCCTTTTTTGCGCTACAAGTGGGGGTAACGCCTTAACAGTCGGCCGAGCGAGCGGGAGCAGCACCATACTTTAAGGGGAGATATACACCTAGGAGCCGGAAAAAGGTCATTTTTGTGAATTTTTTCACGGAAAACTATTTGAAATTTCGCATTGCGGTTTTTATTATCTAAAAGTATATACATTCAAAAATATGTTTAATTTTATTTATTTAAAAATATAAAAAATATACAAGGATATTGTATGATCCTTGGAGCGTCATAAAAAAATCTGCATATACGGTACCCACTGGCGTTTCTTCAAAAATCATCTGAAAAAAAAACCAAAAAGATTATTAAATTAGATACTATAATCTAGTACTTGTCATAGCCGATTTTGAAAATATCGATTTATGACAAAATGGCTGACGTTTTAACATAAATAGTGATTTTTGGGCCAAAAATTAGTTATTATTTTGCCTATAAAACAAAAACTAGATAACGGAAAAAAAAATCCTATGCCAAGTACTAGATAATGGTGTATAGAATAACCACAAAAAACCTCAAGACAATCGGTTCATTGGTTTTCGAGAAATGTTGGGTACCGATTTGAAAAACGTGGTTTTGAGAAAAACGCGTTTGAAAATTTGGGAATGAATAAGTCATGAAATTTGTAAACTTACATGGAATCATCGATACCAGGCCCATAGTGTAGGTCTTCTACAGTCGACGGAATGTTCATAGCTTCTAAATCCTCGACGTCGACCATCTAGGTGTATATCTCTCCTTAAACCCGTTTTTCTCGAAACACTGTTTTCAAAGTCGGTGGACATGATATCTCGAGAACCACTTGATGGATTGTTTCCAAATTTACAGGAGATACGATGAGATACATTTAAAGGTCGTTGACGATCTCACTTTGTGAAAAACAATCTTCATTTTTTTTAAGTTACGTAAAAATGACGACTTTTTTCATAGATCTTGTATGCTCGAGTTTCAATTCGTCGCCACGTTGCTTAAAAAAATGTTTAAGAAAATCGATGATCGTCAACGACTCGTATTTATTGTTAACTTGAATAACCCGTTCGGTTTTCAGATTTCAGATGTACCGTTTAAGGTGGAGAGCGGCCACCGCCAAACGTCGCGAAAAAATTTCATCTGCCGGTGGCCATGTTTTTCTGTATTTTTTGGTGATTTTTTTTAAGCTCTCAATATATGTACCCTTGTGTAAAAAAATGCGTTTCTTCACCAACCGTATCCCAAAACAAAAATTCAGAATTTGACCATTTTTTTTCGGGCTCTAGGTAGATGCAGCCCCTTAATAAATTGAGTTTTCTAATTACCGAAAAATATATTTTTAAAATATAAACAGACTTTTACCGATGTATAATACCAGTTGCACGTATTTTATTTCTGAATGTACCTTGAGAAGTGGCGAAGCTGAATTCCTTTGCGTTTAACGCTAATTACTCTCTGCCCCTTCTTTGCCGTGTCACATTACCGATAGAAATGGATGTGCTCAAACCCGCCTGCGACGACCTTTACCCCAAATGGCTCCTTATGATACACGACGTGCTTTATCTATATGTGTAAAAGTGCATTGTACGTCTGAAATATATCCTTCGATACATGGAGGAGGGAGAAGGGTGACGGAGGATCAAAACGCCTCTTAGGGCCAGAGGCGATCGGAAGAGGTTTCATCTCCCTAGGATTTCCGGATCCGCATTCACACGCTCGACCTACCGCAATATTCTACTCCATGGCAAAATACGTACATAAGCATGTGCGTGCACACACACACACATGAGTACGAAAAAAAACGTGGTAGAAGGCGTTGTACTTTATATATAGGTATATATAAAGTAAAACGCCTTCTACCAGGTTTTTTTTGTACAATGTACCAATACGATTGGATCGACGTATTTCTAGTGATCTTGACGAAGAAACCTTTCCCACTGGGAAGCCACAGTTTTGTGTGTCTCGAGAACCACCCCAAATGATCCTCACCCCTGCGGATTCACACGGGACTTCCGATATATCTGCTCCGACTCCCATAAACATTTCCCAGGCAAAAGGGCAGCTTTGTACATATATACATATATACATACATACATACATACATACATACATATATATATATATATATATATATATATATATATATATATATATATATATATATATAAATTTACAGCATATGACGGATTCCACCCCAAGAGACGTATATTTGACCCTCATACTGCGAGATTTGGTCCACGGTTGTTTATTTAATTTCTTCCAATCCTCACAATTGGGAGATTCTCCAAGCGGCCTGCTGCTAATTGATATTTTCTTAAAAATGGATAGAGGCCCGTGAAAGACATTTTTGAATACTCTCCAGTGTGCCATTACTCTGGACCTATCGATTGTATTGCTGGTATGTTAAGGGCGGAGTGAGGTTAATACGGTGAAGAGAAGCATATTTTCAAGAATTTTTTTAGACGATACAGGTAATGGTGGTTTATTTAATTAATTTCTATATAATAATACAACATGTGAACTATATTTTCCTAAATTTTCATTGCAAAATATTGATAAATAAGCCGGTTGGGAGCAAATCTCCGCAGGTGCCTCGAAAAATAATTGTTTTGCGGTGTACGCTATAACTCGTCACTGGATCATCTGAAACAAAAAAAAATCAAAATGCGTTTATTAGGTGAGATGTTTCTCGAGGTAGCGCTGCGGAGTTTTTTTTTATCGATTTTTCTATTTTCGATAGCACTTGGAAGTCCAAAACGTGATTTTTGCTGAAAAGATCGACAAATTTGTTATTGTAGGATAAAAAATAATTAAAAAAAAAATTCGGCAGCGTTTCCTGGTGATTTATATGTAGAAATAGTGTACGAAATTTCAAAAGAATCGGTGCATTAGACTTTGAGTTACAGCGTACACCGATTTTAAAAATGACAAGTTTCAGAAAAACGCTTTAAAGTTTTGCACACTAAAAAATCTCAAATTAAGATCGACAATTTTAATACACTCATACAGAGTCGTCGATGCCAGAACTTTCAAATACACAGCAATGCGGAAATAAATGTTAACCTTACCCCGCCCTTAAGGGAGGATACCTGTGTAGCGCGCCAAAAATTGTCGTTTTTTCCGATTTTTTTGTCTAATAGATTATTTATTTAGAATTTGGAAAAAAGGTATGTAATTAAGCACACATTGAACTTCTTTTGTGTAAATACGTATTTTTGAAAATTAAGAACTTTATTAACGTATAATAGAGCCTCTGTATAAAAAATGTCGTCCAACAATGGTCGGTCTGAAAAATAAAAAGTTTCTCGAAGAAAAAAATTGTAAAACGGCAGGTCTTCAAAAAAAGCGTGTAATTTTGACGAAATTTTCATTTATATTCGGGGGCTTAAAAAATACAAAATTTCAAGAAAAAAAAACGGCTACGTACACCGACAGCTAATGCAATTACGGAAATTTTTTTTTTTTTTTTTTTTTCAATTGAAAATCGGACAGTTATTGCTAGAGTTATCATTCCGGCCAGGTCGAGAAAAGTCGTTTCGAGAAAAACGCGATTAAAAGTTTTAGTGTACGCAAATCGTTGCGTCACCTACTCTCACTAAATCGTCTGTAATTTGGCCAATTAATGATTTTGAAGTTTGCATCGTTGTAACGCAACGAAAGCTTGCGTTATCCAATTTTTTTGCACATTTAGCCCTCAAAACCCATCAAACGTTTTTCAGAATTCTCATTAGAGATCTTCCGCCTAAATATGTACGAACATTTTTGGATGATAATGAAAATGAGGAAATTGAAAAAATTAAAAAGAGTTTTCGTTGCATTCTAACGATGCAGACTTCCACATCGTGCCAATTCTCAATATTTTGTCTTCAAATTTTATTCACATTCTTCAATATGTATACAAGGATGTATACATATTCATGACACAATGGTGTCCCGCCTTAAATATTTTATGGCGTTAAAGTTTGCTTAATTGGAATGCAACGAAAATCCTTTTTGCTGTATTTTTTATTTCATTATTTCCATTACCATTCAAAACCTTCTATGTAGATGAAAGTTGTAGATCACTGATACGGATACGTTTGAGTGGGTTTCGAAGCCCAAAAAGCCGAAAAAATATGAGCAATGAACGAAAGAAAATTCCGTTGCATTCCGACGATGGAAAATCATGTTTTATTATGTTTTCTCAGTATATTCAAATCGAACTATGAACGGGTTGAAACGGGGAAAAAAATAATCAAAAAACGCTATTAATTTGTTATAATTAATCGGACATCGTTTTTGGTACGAAAAAAAATAAAGAACGCTATTAATTGATTAAAATTAATCGGACGTCGTTTTGGGTACGAAAAAAAATCGCAAAATAAAAAATGATAAGTAAATATAACAGGGTCATAAATTATATGTAGTCGATTTGACATGAACAGCCGTCTGCATACGTTCCGGTACATTGACTACGAAAATAAAAAAATGCAGTATCCCACACCATTTTACATAAAAGACTCTCACATAAGTTTTTCCATTTCCAAGCAATACACATATCAATACGCGTGTATACGTAATATATACGTGAGAGCAGATGAAGCTGACTGTCTTGAATTATCGTCGATCTCTCTCATCACCGAGCAAAATCAATTTATTCGGTTCTCTCTTCAGCGGGCGATGAATCGTCCTGGCAAGTTTATCGACATTTATCACCAAGGCCCCATTCGCCCCTTTTCATTATTTCCGCACGTAAAGACATTCTTCCGTCCACGGAGTTGTATCGAAAAATTTTCACAAGAACGTATAATTCGGAAATCTCTTACGATTCTCACGAGATTACCGGCGCGCGTGCAGCTGATGATGACCGAAAAAAACAGGATGATCTAATCGCAATTGGCCGATGGTCAGCTGCTTGAATTTCTTCCTCCCTTCATTGAATTTCGATTGAATAATCTTGAATGTTCTATGGAAATTGATCTTCGCGTTTATCGCGCCCGGAGATCAATGAATGCCAGTGTTGTACTCGTACAGTCAAGAGGCTATGATGAATAATAAATGACGAAATTATGTTTTGGCAGTATATCGTGAATTAAAAGGACGTGAGTTTTAGTTCCCTGAAATGGCGTTTTTCATTCGTTACGATTTCCGTTACGCGGGATCAGTACGGAAAAAAAAAACAGTTTGGAAAAGAATGTGTGTAGGGTAAACCGACCAGTGAATGGGCGAATAACGACACTGTAGGATTCAGATAGGCTGTAAAATGGAAATATTATCAAAACAAATTTTTCAATGGCTATAGCTACCAAAAGATATTATTCCGATAGCAGAAAAAAATATTCGAAGTAATAGCAATAAATCATTCTGAAGGAATATCAATTCCTTCAATATTATTTGTTGCTATTACTTTGAGTATTTTTTTAATTTAGTCGTTCATCGGCGATTTAGAATTTTCGCTACTTATCTATCAAGATAAGTTGCGAAATGACTAAAGGCGGGATATACATTTAGACAGGAAAAAATAAGCAATATTGAGGGACTTTTTAAACTAAGAAATAATTATTCTACAATTATCGAACTTTAGGTGTACTTCAATAGTATATTTAAGTATGCAAAACAATTTTTTAAAATTAATTCACCATCAAAATGACGGTGCTGTGGCAGAGTGTTACAGCAAGGTTGCCGCGGGAGCTGCGAATCGGCGTGCAGTGTAGCTTTTGATAGACTTTGATTTGCAAAAAAGTTCAAACATTTTTTCAGTTCGAACATGTATAGTTTCTATGTGACGGTGATTAAAATGAATAAAATACAAATTTAAGAAAATGGCACGCATTTACAAGAAAATCAACATTTCTGTAGAATGTGGATTAACAAAGTAGTTTTGTTTTTCAATTTTTAAAAAACAATTCTCGTCAAGTAGAAGGTACCAATATTATCAATATTTCTACCAAGTTTCAACTCAATCGGCTTAATAGATTTTGAGTAATCCTGCACGCCAATTTCGATAATGCAGTTTTGAGGAAAACGCGTTTGAAGTTCACGCCCGCTCCGAATCCGAGCGGCGAGGCACAGCGTTGACGGGCTGTAACGTACGAAGTTTTTCGAATTTCGCTTTGAAACTTTAGGAAAATATTCTACATATGAGGCGATCCATGTCACTTCATCCAGTAAAAAAAAAATCCACAAATAATTTTGAAAAATCGAGTTACTTTATTGAAAGATATGCGCCGAGTGTCGAAATTACCAAAAAAATTCTGACGTTTGTCTCGTTGATTACCATTTTTTAACATTTTTCCATTCAAATGGCTGTATCTTAGGCAGGATTTGACGTATTTACATTCGTAAAAAACGAAAATGTGCGTCTTTTTATGGCCTTCCAGAAAAAAATTAATTTAGATTTTATTGAGCAAATCGAACGTCCGTTTCAGGGCAAAATATGCAAAAATATCTTTTTCTCAAGGAAAGACACTCGTTATTTGATTTTTAAAAATTTCCCCGAATTGTGAATGCGAAAAACGGGTTTTTGGTATTTTTTATATCATGGGATTCCTAAACACCGTGAAGTAACAGCTACTTTTTTTATTTTTTTTTTTTAATTAATATTCGATTGAAGAGTATGGAGCACTCACTGTATGTTTACCAGGCTTTTGGAATACATATGACATATGTCATATGTATTTCAAAAAACAATATTAAAAAAAAGCTGTTGCTTCACGGTGTTTAGGAATCCCATAATATAAAAAATACCAAAAATCCGTTTTCCGTAGTCACAACTCGGGGAAATTTTTAAAAATAAAATAACGAGTGTCTTTCCTTGAAAAAAAAAATTGTTGCATATTTTGCCCTGAAACGGACGTTCGACTTGCTCAATAAAATCGAAATTAATTTTTTTCTGGAAGGCCATAAAAAGACGCACATTTTCGTTTTTTACGAATGTAAATACGTCAAATCCTGCCAAAGATATAGCCATTTGAATGGAAAAATGTTAAAAAATTGTAATCAACGAGAAAAAGCGTCAGAATTTTTTTTTAATTTCGACACTCGGTGAATATTTTTCAATAATGTAACTCAATTTTTCAAAATTAATGGTGGATTTTGTTTTTACTGTCTGGAGTGACATGGATCGCCTCATACATAGTTCTATCGTTTAAAGGGGGAAAAATCGATTTTTTTTATCGTTGTACATGTATATCCCACCTGAATCGCCAGTGAATCAACGAAAAGACCAATAAACGGACGTATAGTGTAGACGAACGCTGTCAAGAAAAACGATTTATTTTTATTAAACGCTAGATTCGGGGACCACTGTGTTGCACAATAATTATAATATTGTTTTAGATATGAGTATTATATTCGTTATTACAATTTCGAAGAAAATACACACAGCTTTTTTGCATTTTAATTCTCAAACAAAACTACCAAAGTTTGTTTCGACAGAGAAATAGAAAATTAAGTTTTGCCAAAAATGAAAAATACGAATGAATTGATTTTATGACAACACTAAATGAAACGTACATTGTCATATCTCAACAATGATTAATTTAGCATTGTTCAGCAGATAAGCTAAATGTTTTACTCTGCTTCGAGAATAATGAGAACAGAGCCCATATGTCCATTCACTGGAAATAGGTTAGAATAGAGCACCAGTGAATAAACATTTCTAATTCCGACCTATTATGACGAATTTATTTTCAAATTTTGCAAAGAATCAAAAATTGATTCTGTCTCAAGTAATGAAAGTAATACTCATCCTCAAATCTTATAAAAACTGTCATTTTCGTGTTTTGAACACCTACTGTGCATAGCCGTATCGTAACTAAGTTGCGCGGTGTGCAAATACCACGGACCAGAAAAATTCCTTGTAGCCTCAAAATTCGATATTAAACTGAGAAATCGGTTTTAACAATAACTGTGAGTTTTTTTGCTAAATTATAGTGATTCGAGTTTTTATCAACAATTGAGTCATTAAATGATTTTTTTTTCATTGTAAAGATCATGTGTGATTTCTAAAGCAAAGTATTTTTCTTTTTTTCAACAATTATCAACGATATAGCACTTTGAAATTGTTTTTCTGTTCGGCTCGGCTAAAACGCGCCGAGAGCATCCGAAGTTACCCGAGCGCTCCGTAAAGTCACCGTTCGAACGCCGGTACACAAACTACTCGTGTAATACGAGTTTTCTGTCAACAATGGCAACGACAAAATCGTGTAAGGGTTGTTTCACTCCTTTTAACATAAATACGACGAAAAGTGGCCCTAATAAGGTATTTCTGAATGTGCCACAAGACGTGAAACATCGAAGCCGGTGGTTCGATGCAGCACGACGTGTTAAGGCGCTACCCCCACTTGTAGCGCAAAAAAAGGCCTTTTTCATGAATTTTTTTAAAGAAAACTTCAAAACTTTTTTAATCGATCAATATACCATCTTAAAGATCACATCTTGAAGAACTTTCAGTAATTTTTTTATTGAAAAATATTACATTGTTTAGTGGCAAATGGCCGTCAATGAAATAATGTTTTTATATACACGGTTTGCGGTGACCAACATTGCGGCGAAGTGGATCATCTGAAAAAAAATGCGGATGGATTTAGTCAAATATAAGTATAAACTAGTCTTTAATCGAAGGATTTTAAAAAATATTCATTTTTCACAAAATGGCGGACAGTCAAAGTTAATGGTTCGATTTTAACGAAAAAAAACGGCCGTTTTTTGGCTATAAAATGGCCATTTTTTTCGACAAAAAAAATAGAACGATTAAAGACTACATTTTTATGTATTAAATAAGCCTGCAAAATTTCAAGAGGATCGCTTCATTAGTGTTCGAGTAATCTTGGTCACCGACTTCAGAAATGCCATTTTGAGAAAAACGCGTTTAATGTTTCAATTTCACAACAGATTCTTCTCTTTCAACGCTCATATCTCAGTCAATTTTGTTCGGTCGACTTGAAATTTTCAGGACATATTCTCAAATACTTATACTTCAAAAAAATGCAATAAAAAAATCGATTTTTTCAAAATCGCAAGTGGGGGTAACCCCTTAACCCGAAATCATCGTCCACTTATTTTCGCTGTGAAGACCAATTAGATGAAAGTGTAAACGTCTTATAACATAAACTTGAGTGATTTTTTTGTTTTAAATACGCCTCCCTAAATACGCTTATTATACGTAGCGACAATAAGTGACACACTTTATCAAGCCTCTCCTAACCTAAAAATCCACGGTCGACAAATTACTCGAATTTGCTTTCACAAATCCACTTTCGCACATCGTTGCACGGAAATAAACTAGTTTTCGACTTTTTGAAAATGCTCGAGATGTTTTCCGACATAAAATGACACCAAATTGTACACTGGTGCACACTCGCGTGTAAGCCGTATGCATAACCTATTCGGTCGCGTTCGAGCGGTGACGTCACAAGCGCCAGCGCCGATAGCGTGGCGTTTTGGCGCCAACATCTACAGTTTAAATTATCGTGATATAAAACAATTAAGGGATAAGGCCACAGTAGAATTTTCAAACAATCGATTTTTTCCGCTAAAACGGTGCTTTATCATCATAAGAATAAGTTACTGTTCGATTTATAGCAAGACATTTTTTTTCACCTACTTTGAGCGTATAACGTAAGCCCACCTCTGGCACGGCCATAGAGGACCTGAGTACTTAAAACGCGTTTTTCTCGAAACAACTTTTTTCCTATTGGCGTAACAAATAACTTCAACAATTTTCACTGGATTTACTTCAAATTTTTAAGTTATTTTCCTAATTGCATTTCGCAGAGAAGTGCATACGGAATTTATGATGAATCGAAAACTTTTCATTTTGTGAGCAGTTTTATACAAAAATTTTTACACACCTATATTTTAAAAAAAAAAAAATATTTTTTAAATTTCGTACGTACTTCTCTAGGTATTCTAATGTAGATTGACGAGAATTTTTGTTTTTTGTTCTAGGTAAAAAATTGTGGATGCTAAATGTCACGACGCGGAGCGCCTAAAAAAATATAACAAAAGAAAATATTAGTATCCGACCATTTCGTACAGCGAAAAAAAAATTCTAACAGCTTGATATTCATACTAAATAGATGTGCAATTAATTTTAAGAGTGAATCACTTTTTAATACGAAAAAATTGTTAAATTCACATATGATTTTATACCCGTTACTGTGGCCTAACCCCTTAATAATTATCTTCAGAATTTTTTCAAAGAAAAACCCTTTTAACTTTCTGTTTTTTTTTTCATCACAAAAGATCAAATGTGATTTAACAAATCGAACATTTTTTTTAACAATTCAATTCATATTCTTTGCTGATTTTGAATATAAATCAGCTTTTGTCCATTCACTGATCCCCATCCATTCATTAGTCGGTTTACCCTAGGAAGGGGCAGTCAGAACGAGCATTTTTCCATGATAGCGCTTTTTTTATATCACTACGTGCATACAATATGATTTTTAACATTTAATCCGACTATCGCTGCACTTTCGTAGTGAAATTAGTGTATTGATTTATACATAGATTGAATGCATCGCCCATCTACTTTACAGATTACTGTGGTATATGCCTATTCAGGGGTTTCCAGGTTACAATAACGGTTCGGTTCGGTTTACCTGGGCCTCCGGTTTGAGTGGCACTTTCGGATATCCTAGCACTCAAAGGGACCACTATATATATATATATATATATATATATATATATATATATATATATATATATATATATATATATATATATATCGGCATATAGATATAGATATACGTGAGTATAGGCTCCATGTAACTCATCCGAAGAGTTCACAGGTATTCGCGCAAGTCGAGGTTAATCCCTCAATGTTTACCGACCAATTATGCGATTACGATCATTCCTTATTTATTCAGCCTTCCAAAAGAGACAAGAAACTCTCCCTGACACACAATACTGCTGTCGGGTGAAAAAAAAACCGTGTGTGATGTAAAAAAGTATCGATAAAAAGAAAAGAAAATTGGGACTCGAGAGACGGAACTCCTCCTCGGCAAATACGCTATCACGTGTACGCGCGGAGCATTAATCTTCTTGATCGCTTGGCCCATGTGAGGTATTTTAATGAGAGCGCTCTCATAAAAATGTATCGCGTAATTAATTTGACGTCCGACTTAAAAAAGCCCGAAGTTCCGAATCGTCCTTTTAAAAAACTATGTTGGTGAGCCTAAATGTACTAGTTGTCGATAAAGTTGAACCATTCAGACGCTCTTCAAAAAAGTCCCGATGTAAATTTACAATTTTGACATGGCCGAAAAAAGACCGAAAGGTGCGATTTGGAGAAAAATTAATTCCAGTAGGTTTTCGACGATTCTATATGCAATTCGACATGCCTTATGGAGGGTGAGGGCTCTTTTTCGGTTTTCGACTTTCCACCATTAAACTACATACATATGGTAAAAAGTCGCTGGGGACTTTCTCAGGGACGTTCGTGTGGATAATGTGTCATTTTTCTTGGTCACTCCGTGGCCCCTTTTGGCCATTCGCCTTTTTGGGCATTACTTCGGCTGCGCGAGGGTTGAGAGAAGCAATGGAAAAAAAAATTGTTTTTTCAGATTTAAAAGTAAAGGAAAAGGGGGGAGGGTGGAAGAATATTTTCTTTCGTAAAAAATCAAGAATTACTACGGCTGATTCGACCCCACAGATATACGTGTGACTAAAGGGACCATCCTATGCGACTGCGTCTTTGCTATTTATTCAACGAAAAAAAATGCTGTCAGCTTTTTGTCGGGTCAACGATCACTGCGCCCCCCTTGCATATGGCGGTGAAAATTGAATCTTCGCAACGACACCACCAGAGTCCCCTCGTTCGACTTCGACGAAGTCGCTAGCTCATCGAAATGGGAGTATTGAGGAATGCCACCTCGCGTTTTTATTCCTATACCTGCCACCTAACATTACCTCAAGACTCGACAAGACATACATTCGGACGGACGGGTTGATAAATTGTTATATAAAGATTCACACGAATGTGAATTTCTTATATAAATTGGGTATTCAATCGAAAACGATGGTCCCAACACTGCAAAAACAAGTGTGTTGTTTCTACACACTTTAGGTGTGTAAATGGCTGTAGACACGTCTTACACGTTTTAACGTGCGTGAAAAATAGCACGGATAGATGGGTTCATACAACACACTTATGTGTGTTATTTTCTTACACACATTAAAACGTGTAAAAAGTCTCTTACACCTAAACTGTGTAAAGAGTTATGCTTTACAGTAATTATAATAGAAATAAAATTTTGAAAATTAATAATATATATAATTAATAATATACATATACATGAGCGGTGTGACTATATTTCTTGTCTTCGCATAGGCTGAGTTCTTATACAGCTTCACGATGACGGCCGCTTTTTGCTTTTTGGCAATGGCCTAGACACAAAAATACGTCGCTAATGATTCAAATGCAGCTAACGAGACTTCGGAAAATAGATATGATCAGTAACTCGCAATTAAGGTAGTACCTCCACAGAAGAGTCGAATTAAAAAATGGTTGAAATTTGACATATATGTTATTTAATACATTATCCAAACATCTGTGCAATTTGAATAAGTTTGAACACCCCAAACCTGAGATATTTACACTTAAAGTTGGCTTGGTCTACACGTAACAAATGCGTTATGATGGGTAAACAGAGCATCATTAATTCTACCGTCAAAACTAAAATTAAGAAATTGATAAAAAACGAGGATAAGCTAGAGTAAGATATCACGAATAATGTGAAAAAAATGAGAATGATTCACCATCTAGTTTCCAAGATATAACCATGAAAAGCCCTCACAATTTTGGTGCAAAGCCTGGCAAAGCCTGAAAAAAAAAACAATTGGGGCAAAGCCTCGACAGTCCCGGCAAAAAGTTTACTGGCAATGGTAGATCAAAAACACAATATAAAATATATTTTACGGCAATAAATGATATCCATCGTATTATCTACTAGTACCGAGTCAATATTGCGTAGTTTTTAATTTTATTTATTACTAATTAAACCAATTATCAATCTTTTAAACACGAACACAGTATGTAAACTTTTGGTTGACATTTTCGCAGAGGAACTACCTTAACATACTTAACCCTTAGTAGTCACACTTAGCTAGAATCACGTTATAGTCATACTGGGTCCATGGGACCCAGGCGTTTTTAAATTGTTATAAACAATGAAATAATCCATTGAGCGATATGAAAAAATAGTGAGGTATAATTTGAACCTTGTTTAATGCAAGGATATTGGTTAGAAATCAAAAATCCAATTTTATATATGTAAAAAAAAATTATGCAAAAAAAACGTGAAAAATGACTTTTTTACAAAAATTGCTGTAACTCTTGTAATTATTGACAAATAATTGGTTTTATAATCTGGAAACAATGTACTGTGAAATAGACATAGTGGTTTCTGTGGACTTTTCAAAAAGTATATTTATTCCATCCAACGCAGGTGCGATTTAGAAAGAAAGAATGTAACGCTTACGCATATAAAAAATGTATGTTTTATTGGAAAAAGAAATTGTACGGCATCAAAATAATTTGTTTGGGTCCCGTGGACGCAGTGTGGCCATTAAGGGCTAAACGGTGTTGTTTTTTCCTGTGTTATTATTGCTCGTGTGTTGCTATCAATGTGTGTGTTTAGTCTAATGTGTGTAAGTATGCGTCTTGTATGTTGATTCTACACGCTTTATGTGTGTTCGAATAAACGTGTTGTTAATGGGAACAGCTACGAAGGTAACAATCTAATGCTTGAAAAATGCACACCCACATGTATAATTTTAACGCATTCCGTGTTACCAAATGCATAAGTGTGTGGAATCAACATGGCAACGCGTGTTTAGCCTTTACGTCGTGTTACTTCCGCATACTTTGAACACACGTCAAACACGCCTAATTTTTACAGTGAAACCTAGACCGTCGATTCTTCTCTATCTATAGCGGATCAAAGTTTGCCAGAGCTCTTTTGTTGGTTGCATAAATGTTAGTGACTTTTTAAATCAATCAAATCGATTTTTTCGAAATCGTACTCAAAATTTCCAGCCCATCAAAGTAAAGATTGTAGTTCACGATGTTTTCCTCGAAATATTTCATCGAAGACAATGGTCTCCAACCTACATCTTCAATCCCGCTCTATCTTTAGCGGATCAATCTTTGCCCGAGCTCTTTTGGTGGTTGGATCAATCTTATGGACTTTTTGAATGAATCACATCCATTTTTTCAATATTCTACTCAAATTGGCAGCACATCTTAGCAGCCTAATGGCCAATTTGTTAATAAACAATGTATTAACAATGCCCTAAAAACCAAAGTTGTCCATATTCGCAACAGCTCTTTTCCATGTGTGCCTCTAATATTTCGCTTATGCAGAGAGAACACTGGCGACTTCCGATATGACGGGAAACACATACATTTGGCTGACGTGTGACGAAGTGGCTCGAAATGGTTAGCATATTTTTCTGAACCTTCCAACCTTCCCTGTACGCGTATCTTAACGATCGATATTTGGACAGATGTTCGAGAAGGATAAGATACTTGGGATATTTGGGATTTCACGCGCCCACCGGAAGTTTAAATTTTTTTTTCAACCCACAACGAAAAATGCTCGAATGCTGCAATAATTTATGTAAAATTTCCGTACAACACGAACATTTGGCCTCAATGCCAAATCGCGCAAGAGCTGTCAATGTTTCGAAATGTGTCGATTCGTTCGGAATACTTTGTCGTGGCCACTGTTCTTTTATCGTAATTCGTATGACGTACCTTTTTATGCATGGAATGATGAAGGTGGGCCCTAAGCGAGTTGAATTTATGCGAATCGGTAGCATCGTCCATCAACCTTTTTTTCGTTACTCTGTATACATTCGCAAAGTCCTATGTCGTAATTACAAAATCTTAAGGGGTACTAGAGTGCGTTGAGGGAAAAAGTGTTAGGACCACATAATTATCCAAAATTTGTCTACCGGCATCTGAGAAGCTTCTTATGGGCTGATGGTAGTTTTTGCCAATTTTGCAAAGGAATGCCTGTGTCGATTGCAGTTCTTATGAGGAAATCCAGAAACTTCAGCGGCGACATATACACTGTAAAAAATGATATGAAATTTACAATACATTTAAGATACAAAGGAATTGAATTTTACGAACTCGGTAGATGAAATTAAATTTAAAACACTTGTACCGTAAATTTAAAACAGGAACATGAAATTCTAACGTGGATATAGAATTTAATAAATGCAACATGGAATTTCAAAGACAAGTTTGTAAATTTGTGGGAAATGTATTGTATTAACCCGTGTCTTCAATTGAAAATTACTACAGATGTATAATAAATCAACTATAAAAAACAGAGTATTGAAAATACAAAACAAGTTTGAAATTTATTTACGGCTGCCTGAAAAATATAATACGTCTGGAACTGAATTGGAATTGGAAAGTATCGTGATTGTACCCCTATCTGATATTATTTCTCATCGACGCTGAGTTAAATATAAGACAAATCTTTAGGAATATCGATGATGTACTTCTCGGAATAATACCATCCAGTACATGAATACTGTGATTCGATTCAGAAATTTCCAAGAAGCCACTGAGATTAACAATTGTTTGTCAAAAACAAATCACAGATAAGTTGAATGTAATGTGTTCGTATATTAATATTGAAGAAACATTTTATGATTTTCATAATTGTTGACCCGGACGATATATCAGAATCACATGAATTTCAAATACATTCGTGCAGTGGACAGAGATGGGCGCGCGGTCGGTGTGCGGGCTCGGCGGTCACTGAAGTTAAGCAGCATTGGGCGCGGCCAACACTTGGAGCGGTGACCGTTTGCCCGTGCACTGGTTTGCGCGTCAACCTCTGAGTGGGGAAACAGTTTGTCTGAGTTTCTCGTGGTAATACAACTGAAACTCAGCCGAATATGGCCGCCTGTATCGGCCCAGGTTTTCCGTAGTTTCCCTGGGCCCTCGTGCAAATGCGATACAGTAGTGCATTAGGAAAGAGTGGATGCGGTCAATACCCTGGGGGGGGGGGGGGGGGGGGCTCTGAAAGGAATGTAGGGAACTCTGGAAGGATTGTGAATGATGGAAGGAATAAAGGAGAGGATGGTAAAAGAAGAAGAGGCCCCCCCCCGTGCCTCAGGAATACATACATAAAGAAAAAAAATACATACGTGCAGTGATTTCACTGCATTTAACTTTTATTATTCAAGTATTCAATATTAATTATGGGATAAAGCTGCGAAAAAATCATATATACAAGTATCACGAAAGCATCATACAGTATATGAATTGAGTGGTCTTAATTTGATAATTTTTACATAAAAACGTATTGCAATTATCAATTTCTGAAATAAACTTAATACTTATGATCAGTAATTTTAATACACACCCGTATATTGATATTAGCAAATGGTTCTTGAATTTAATATACACTTGTATATTGATATCAGCAAATGGTTCTTGATTTCAATATACTTGGATGTGATTATTTCTTTACACGTGCATTATTTTTCAAACGCACAAGTATATTAATATTACGGAACTACACTTTCATTTTTAAAATAACCTGTTTTTGATTTTCAAAATCCTATCTGAAATTTCATAAGCGGTATCCGCATAAAAACTTCCTACACTTGTATATTAATTTTCATACAGAAATTTTTTACAGTGTATATTCCTGAAGGGAATGGATAATTCAATCTTTGAAAACCTAATGCAGTATTTCAATACTTCAATAATACACTAGGACAAGCCGTTCGTCTTCCTCGTATATTACTGTTATTTGCGTTGACACGATTAAGCCCCTGCTATAATTTAGTCATCTGAATTAGAATAAGACGGACAATTTAAATATCACATTATTTGTATGTAATAAAAATAATATTTATTTCATCAAACAGAAATAAAATATTTCACCATATATATATATATATATATATATATATATATATATATATATATATATATATATCACTGGCCCAATTTTTTTTGTTTGCAATTGAATTTTTTTTTTGAAATTTTATTAAGAATGACAAAAAATAAGTGCTGACCATAGATTTAGCCCTTTATATTAATATTCAGAGGTCCCTCATCGCGATTTACTATTTCCCATTCATTTAACATGGTAAACGCTTTGTTTACCGCTCCTCAGCTTTACAACTCGCCTACGGGTAAACACACGGGAATCCCCAAAATATTGTTTTATAGGAAATTTAACGCTCTACAACAAAGGTCCTTGGCCTCCATACGCTAAATTTACGCGTTTTAATTTTATTCAACGGCAAAAGTTGAATTTATGATCACTTTCATGATTTTGTGAGATTTTTGGACTTTACGACGAAATTGTTGATTTTTTTGGTTATTTTCGGATATATCTGAAATGCATTGTATCCTTTTCAAATTATTCGATAGATAGTTTCTAAAATTCCTAATAGATTTTCATTTATTGTTATTTAAAAGTACATTAATACAAAAATTTATGCTTAGACCGAATTCAATTGCCAATAGCATGATAAATAAATATCTAGGGAATAATTTAAAAAGGATACAATACGTTTTAAGATAAATCAGAAAAAAAAAACAAAAATTAATTACTTTGTCAAAAAAGTCCAAAAATCTCACAAAATCAGGAAATTTATCATAAAATCAACTGTAATGTTGAATAAAATTTGAACAAGTGAATATATCGTATATTTTTTCTAAATCTTATCTCGATACTGATCCTATTTTAACACTTAAGGGGTAACACCACTCGAGCGACCAAAGAGAAGGCCTAACTTTGACGATTTTTTAAAGGAACATAATAAAAGGAATGGAAATTCTTTTTAGAGGAATTATTCAGCATATATTTAACTATAGTATTTATATTTATTTATTATAATTTTTGTCCAAAAAGTCGGTGAGAGGGCCAATCGGCGAAATGACCTTTTTAAAAAGACACCTCCAGTAGCGGACAAATTTCTCGTAAAATATAAGATAAGGGACAAAAAACCAACAAAACAGATTTGATATACACACTATTGGCTACAGAAGTACATAGGGATTTTTTATTTAATCAAATTTTGTAAAAATGGTGCACTTTTGACCAAAAAGTTATATTATTTCTTAAAAAAATAAATGGCAAATTGGTGACGAAATAAAAAGTTTACATTGAATCGAAAAACCCCTATGTACTTTTATAAAGGAGATAATTGTGCAGCTACTGTCGAAATTTCAAACTGATTCATCCAACCGTGTTGAAGTAGTCTGTTCGCTAAGATTGTAAAAAGTGGTTTCGAGAAAAACGCGTTTTATGATGTTTAAGCATTGTGTAAGCAACTTAAAAAAAAAGATTTTTCCAAAATAGCGTGTTGTTACCCCTTAATATCGATATGCTACGTAAGAAGACGGAAATATAGAATCTTTTTTATGAAATTTAATTTTATTAAAAAATTAAAGGTTTTGATAACATTTTTACAATGAGTAAGCTTCTTTTTCGTGATTTTCTTGAGTGAGACTTTTCGAGACAGTCATGCATCAAACTCCAAACGTAATCAGCCATCATGTGTGCGTCGCATGTTCCCTGATACCTATCTTCCATAATTTTGGTGATTTGATGAAAGCGCTTCTTTGCTCTCTACTGAAGACGCCGAGATTTTCTGCGAATTTATCTTCATCATTAATTTCTATCCCAGAATAAGAAAAAAAGCACTTTACACGAGATCTGTAATTGTTTTTCTAAATTGTCGAATAACACACTCTCCGCATATGTAACAAAATGTATTATGGTAGTTCGAACTAGCTCTTCTAGTCCCAGTAAAAGAGATGAAAACCCAGCACCAACGTAGAATATGAATTTTTGACTGAAGGTAGATGGTTGCATGAAAGTAACCCCACTAAAATGTTGCCCCTCAACTCGCCCCAACCACAAGAAATAGTTGTTGAAAGGTTAAAAATCGCCGTATCTCGATAATTGATAGCCCGATCAAAAAAGGTTTCGAACAAAAGTTGTTTGGAATAATAAAATTCGTATAAAGTTATTTGACGTCGAACCCCCTATCTTTGAAAATGGCGGCACAAAAACGATTCGAAAATTCGGGGTTGATGCGTTTGCGAGCGGAGCAAACACATCGCTGCGTACTTGTCTGTGTCAGTGGTGCTCTCGTGTTTTTGTGCCGCTATTTTCAAAGATAGGGGATTGGACTTCGGATAACTTTATACGTATTTGTTTATTCCAAACGATATTTGTTTTAAACATTTTTTGATCGGTCTATTAATTATCGAGATACGGCGATTTTTAGTTTTCAACCCCTATTTGGTAGGGTTGGGGCGAGTTGAGGGTCAACATTTTATTGGGGTTACTTTCAGTATGCAACCATCTGCCTTAGTGCTGGGTTTTCGTCTCTTTTACTGGACTATTCATCACTTCCCTGCCGTCGACATACCACTGAATTAGCTTTTAACAGCAAACAATTTAAAAAATAGAGAAAACATTTCTTAAGGGGTTACCCCCACTTGCGATTTTGAAAAAATCGATTTTTTTTATTGCATTTTTTTGAAGTATAAGTATCCGGGCCCATACTTCTGTATGGGCCTGGAATAGAGGACTCTATGTAAGTTTATAAAAAAAAATATTTTCTTCGTGTAAACTGAAATTGAAGCTTTAAACGCGTTTTTCTCAAAATGGCATTTCTGAAGTCGGTGACCAAGATTACTCGAACACTAATGAACCGATCTTCTTGAAATTTTGCAGGCTTATTTAATACATAAAAATGTAGTCTTTAATCGTTCGATTTAAAAAAAAAAAAAAATGGCCGTTTTATAGCCAAAAAACGGCCGTTTTTTTCGTTAAAATCGAACCATTAACTTTGACTGTCCGCCATTTTGTGAAAAATGAATATTTTTTAAAATCCTTCGATTAAAGACTAGTTTATACTTATATTTGACTAAATCCATCCGCATTTTTTTCAGATGATCCACTTCGCCGCAATGTTGGTCACCGCAAACCGTGTATATAAAAACATTATTTCATTGACGGCCATTTGCCACTAAACAATGTAATATTTTTCAATAAAAAAATTACTGAAAGTTCTTCAAGATGTGTTCTTTAAGATGGTATATTGATCGATTAAAAAAGTTTTGTAGTTTTCTTTTAAAAAATTCATGAAAAAGGCCTTTTTTTGCGCTACAAGTGGGGGTAACGCCTTAAATGAACTGCTAACAAGACTCACTATGAAATTAAAACTTATTTGAAAACCCTGTGTAGTAAGTTGAAATATAGGTTGGTATGGTTCTTACCAGAAGTCACTTGACAAAAAAAACATATTTTGCCAGCACCAAGATTTTTTTTCTTTCCGTTGACTTGTGCTATCGACGATCACTTTTATCGATCGAATAAGCAATAAAAAGCTGCAGTTTGTAAACATCGTATTGTATAATTTTCCTCCTATACAATGATCGCGCGGAACCATCGTAATGGTGTGTACATTAATGAAAAATCGATAAAGCATTTTCGCATGACAAAAAAGGTTGTCAGCTTTTCGCGCAACGCCTCTGTGTCGGATTTGTTTGGCGCAAACTTGAAGTAGGATTTTCCAAAATATTCTATGGAACATAGAGCCTACATTACGGTAGACTTATTTGCCGTCAGTAGTCGAAATTACGCGAAACTAACCACAGGTAGATGGCATACGCAGGTTTATACGGTACCTTTGTGCGGTGTATATACATATGCATTATATATGTATAATATAATACTTCGAGGTACATGGGTGCGAGGAAAGGCAACCTTTCCCTCCCCCACAAGTGTGATGTACCTGCCGTGTGAAAATCTTTGAAGAATGCGAGGGTGGTCGGGTCTCCTGTGATCAGGTGGAGCATTGTGATCCCGAGAATGAAGCTGCACGGTTGAATAAGGAGTACAAGAATGGGAAAATAGAAAAAGTGGACCGGGCCGTACCTGTGCAGCGTGCCGCGCTGCATCCTAAGGCTCTCATCATTTCCAATACTTGTGTACATAGTCCCATAGAGCTAATAGACAGTAAGCATATACCCATGGACGAATACGTAAGAAGGATCAAGATGGCGGCTAGGAGATGGAAGTAAGATACTTTGTAATCGTCGAAATTGGCTTTGCAGACAAAAAGTAATGCGTGTGCAGTTGAATAGCGTCGTCGAACATGGAGTACCAGTGGAATATGTAAGGGAACTCGGGGCAAGATGAGAACGCTAAAGTCATGTTCAAAACAATACCAATGCATCAGTCAACGTTAATTATTCTTTTAAACTAAACAGCATTTATTAATCTTTTAATTTTGGAAACAAAAAATCAGTCTTTCTGATTGTTAGCATACAATATATATTTTCAATGAAACCTTCATTTTTCCCATCTTACCCCATATGCGGGGCAAGATGAAAATGCGCTGGGACCATGATGGAATACGAATTATTGGCATCTTTCGCGTATAAAAATGGTTACATTCCCAATACCAGCAATTTGATAAGCCAATTGTCTAAGTTCTGTAGTATGTAGTCCGGAAAATCTTGCTTCCATATCCTTCAAATCATTTGTTAGTTCTTCTTCTTCCTCGGGTAGAAACATCGGTTGAAGAGGAACCAAAGGCCCTACTAGTTTCATTTCACCCGTTCCAACGTAGATAGTGGTACGTTGTAACCTTGCCCCAATTAGATGACGGCGAAGTTTGCATCGTTGCAACGCAACGAAACTTTCGTAGCCCACTTTTTTTGGTACATTCAGACCTCCACAATTGCTCAAATGTTTTTCAGGATCCTCATTAGAGATTGTCAGCAAAGTGAGGAAATAAAAAAATGAAAAAAGAATTTTCGTTGCATTCCAACGGTGCAAACTTCAAAATCGCCCCCTTTAGACGATTAACGAATCAACAAAAAAATAACGCAAAATTCTGACAAACTGTTCCTACTGTATTAATAATTAGTACTTTCATTGTGTTTACCTACCCCTCCCCAATCAATATCAGCAACTCAAATGAACTGAAACGATGGTAAACTTTGCCACAAAGTAGCTTATTTTGTTAAACAATCGATATTGTTTTCTCAGTCGAGACGCGTGCTTCCGCCACAGTTGATACTTTCACACGCACTCACCTCCCCGCCACCCCTTCAAACTCCAACTGGAGCACTGTGCTCGTACACACTGTTTAGTAGCAAGACATGATTCATCCACTGTCGTCGAATATCCATAAGTCGAACATTCATAAGTACGAATATCCATAAATCGAATATCCATAAATCGAATATCCATAAATCGAATATCCATAAGTACGAATCTCCATAAGTATGAATATCCATAAGTGAGTATAGAGTAGAAATGAGTGCCAGAAATGTCAGGAGGTAGAGATAAGTGAGTTTGTTTGGGTTTGTTTGGGTTCGTTCAGGTTTGTTTGGGTTCCCCCTATAATCACTTTTCCTCTACCTCCCGTTATTTCTGGCACTCATTTCTACTCTATACTCACTTATGATATTCGCACTTATGGAATATCCATAAGTGAATATCCATAAGTCGAATATCCATAAGTACGAATATCCATAAGTCGAATATCCATAAGTACGAATATCCATAAGTCGAATATCCATAAGTACGAATATCCATAAGTATGAATGTTCATAAGTATGAACATCCATAAGTGAGTATAGAGTAGAAATGAGTGCCAGAAATGGCGGGAGGTAGAGATAAGTGAGTTTGTTTGGGTTTGTTTGGGTTTGTTCAGGTTTGTTTGGGTTCCCTCTATACTCACTTTTCCTCTACCTCCCGCCATTTCTGGCACTCATGTCTACTCTATACTCACTTATGATATTCCTACTTATGGATATTCACTTATGGATATTGGTACTTATGGATATTCGATTACGGATATTCTACCCCAATCGATTTATCTTACCCCTTACCTTCGTCTTGCCCGAGTTCCCCTACCTGTACATTTGAATTGGTTGGTAAATTGATTGTTCTGTTACACAAAACTAGGAATGGAGCTGATGTAGTCAACGAGTCCATCTTATACAATTTATCAGAAAATCAACTAGGGCAACTTGCTAACGTTTGGGATCCAACGTAATTTGGAACGTTTTCATTATTGGCTCATTGATAGCCGCTTTGTGATCAAGCTGCACTCACGTACCTCGGCTCGGTTTGCAAATATCACATTGAGCAACACCATCGTACCGCGTAACTACCGACAATTTTCAAAAAGCAAATAAGTGTGTTGAATCAAGTGACAGCGACAATAATGTGCCTGACACACTTCGTGCGTACTTGTTTCGCAAGCATTTATTGTGCATACGCTTACGTAACATAAGCAGGTTGCATAACAAGTTTTTACCCAAACATAAAACAATATTTTCAAGCTCTTGTATTACATACAAAACGTTGAAGTCAACACGTCATTTCCAAAGTCGAATGGACGTCAAAATTGAAGGTGTATCCGTTGCTCGTTTGGCTTTACTCTACATCAGCCGAACTTTTAAAGCGCACGATCGGCACTACGATTCAAAATGTCCCTGGAGATTTACCGCCGGCGACAGTTTAAAACCCAAACAAACCCAAACATATTTATTCCATGAAAAAATGTTGAACTAGTTTTAGAAAGCTCTCACAGAAAATGTTGGATCAATGAAATAACTGATCGACCACGGTCGACGTCTTGGCCACTACTGCTCTACATTTACTAGCTAATGTTATTTAGTATGGAAAGTCAAAACTTCGCCAGAACGGGTTCAAGTGCCATCCTCAAGCTTGGTGCTTCGCGTATGGCGCATGTTGGTGAAGTTTCTTTTTGTACCCTTTAATAGGGTAAACCGAGCAGTGAATGGACGTGGACTAATGAATGGATGAAAACTGATTTATATTTAAAATGAGTGAAGAATATGAGTTTTCGATAAAAACTCGAATTACTATAATCCGAAAAAAAATCACGGGAGTCGTTAAACCGATTTCTCAATTTAATATCAAATTTCAATTAGTTACGATAGGGCTGAGCACAGTAGGTGTTCTAAAGGCGAAAAAAATAGTTTTTATGAGTTTTGAGGGTAAGTATTACTTTTATTAATTAAGGTAAAATACGTTTTTAATTTTTTGCATTTTATCGAAATAAATTCGTGATAATAGGTCAGAATTAGACATGTTTATTCACTGGTGCTAGACATATGGTCCCTGTTCTGGTAATTCTCAAAGCAGAGTGAAAAATTTGGCACATCTGCTGAAATCTGCAAAATTAATTAACCCTAACAGATAACAATGTACGTTTCATTAAATGTTGTCATAAAATCGTTTCATTCGTTCTTTTTTAATTTCGACATGTCATTTTCTATTTCTCTCTCGAAACAAACTGTCGTAGTTTTTCGAGAACGTCATGTTAAGATGCAAAAAAGCTTAGTGTATTTTCCCCGAAATCGGAATAACAGATACAATAACTCATATGTACAAGAACATTATAATGCTTGTGCATCCCAGTGATCTCCAAATCTAGCATTGGATAAAAATAAATAACAAATCGTTGTCCTTGTCAGCGTTCATCTACACTACACGTCCATTTACTGGCGGTCGAGTGTCCATCTACTGGCAATTACGTCCCTCCTCTGACGATTTGGTCATTTCGTTACTTATTTATCATTCCCTCCAATATCATTTATAATCGAACCTCGATATAACGAAGATCCATTCCCTTCCGATAGACACTCGAAATTTTGATACACCGACATAATTTAACATTATGCTCCAATTGCTAATTACTTGTAAAAAATGCTCTAATTTAAAACGTCCTTTCATTAAAAAATACCCCCAGATTTGTAATACCAATATATATATATATATATATATATATATATATATATATATATATATATATATATATATATATATAAAGAATATTTTAAGGATCATGACCTCGGTACAACGAAACCTCAATATAACGAAAACTCCATATAACGAACTTCCCTTCAGATTCGTTATATCGAGATTCGACTGTATTGCGATTCGAATATTTTGTTCTACTACCCCAATAATATCTTTTGTTAGCCATAGCAATAAAAAAGTTTTCATATTTTCATTTTACAGTCCATCTGAATGTTATTCGTTCATTCACAGGTCGTTTTACCCTACGACAGCGAAACGGCGAATTTCGCAAATATTACGCATGTAATAAAAATGCTCGATTGAATGTTGTTTACTATCCTTTATGTGCTCTCTTCCCGTTCGCGCCGTAAACATCGAGCCAAGGTTCGAAAACATTCTGTTACCCCTTTCCGTCCCTCCCGCGCCGAGTTCTCGGTCGCCCTACGAGATTCCTCGAAATTGCACAGGGTATTACGACGTATCGAAGGCCAGTCGGGAATTCGAGAGGGTATGGAGGAGGGGGGAGACGCGGTGGAGGGACGAACGGTATCGATCAAAGGGTGCGCGCACTGGGACCCCGAGGGAAACCTCCCCTCTCTTTTCCCAGGCCTTAAATCGCGTATAACTAAGGGCCCCCCACAGTGGAACCCCACGAGTGAAACTCGAGAGGGGAGGGAGAGAGAGAGAGAGAGAGAGAGAGAGAGAGAGAGAGAGAGAGAGAGAGAGAGAGAGAGAGAAAGCGTAAACGAGAGCAAGAGAGACGACGTACATGCGTTACTGACCATCGCGCACCCAAGTCCCCGACACTGGTGGCGCTCACGAGCAATGCACTTGGCAAAAGTGTTGGTGTCGATTGAGCGCGCGAGTGCTGCGCCCTTTGGGACTTTCGGCGGGACTCGGAAACGCTCCTGATTGGTCCGCCCTACGCCCCACCATTCTACGCTCCTCTCGGTATAAATGGGCATTCACCCTCTTGCGGAGCAGCATTCCGAGGTCTGAGCCTGCGGTTAGTTCATCGAGAACTCGATACGGAACGGTCGTGGCTCGATTACTAAAATAAAACGTGTCTTTCGCGGTCGTGTACTCGTTCGTTTCTCGAAGTCTGCATTCAATCGGTCTCCTGACTTCGTCGCGTACAGTTCGTGCTTTGGCGTTGATAAGCGGCGAGAAAGAGCTTTCAATTGAGCGAATAAAAAAAAACTGATACAATTGTTCGACCAGTTCTCGCTCCAGTTCTTTCGTCCAACGGATACTCAGTGCTAATTTTAATGTGATTTCATTCATTGAGAATCTTCAAACTGGAAAAGTAGCTTATAATGCTGTGGGAAAGCGTTACGGATTCTTGTGATGTGTTGCAATGTACAAGGTATGCAATATACGTACAAGACGATATATTTACTTTGATTATTCGATTGCCAATATTGGCAACGAAGAGAGACAATTTTGCGCTCGATAAAAGCTTCTCTCGGACTTAAGATCGCTCGGAAGAACGTCTCTTGAAATTTGCGACTGTAAAGTCTTAGGCTGTTAGACCTTTGAACTTGACATCTATACAGAAACTATCGTATCGTTTAACTTGAGAGAAAAATTTCGTTCAGTTTATCTGGATTTTCGGAAGTAGGGTTTTTTTAGCTTTCCCGTGTACGTTGGTGTTTTGTAGTTTTCGTTCAACGACGATGTTTTATGATATACAAATTCTTGTGCGAGGATCGTGCACGATTTCAGTTATACGTCAAATGTCTCGGAACATCGTGTCATTCTTGATGCAATTTTGCATCTTGTGGATTTTGATATTTACTCACGGGAAAATCGTTTTTGTTTATAAAATTGTGAGCGTTTGGTATTTCTATATTTTTTTAGTGAATGACAAATTGACAAAATGTCTCATAGAAATTAGAATTTTTTTTAGTAAACGGAAAATTGACGAAATGTCTGATAGAAATTAGAGCTTTTTAAGTAAACGAAAAATGGGAAAAAAGTGTCATAAAGATTAGAAAATTTTATTTGCGGTTTGAAAATTTGTCAATCTCTCTAACAAGTAATTTAGATCGATTTATTTCAATCGCAATTGTACAATTTGAAACATCGAACACAATCGCTACGGTGGATAATAAACAAAACATACGAATATAATACCAATCGATTTATACTCCAAGATTCATTCTTTCGCACGAAATCTTATTATAGTTCGAAATATCTCGCATAGCTGTTACTGTTGAATTTTTCTTTGTTTTTTTTCCACGAAATATATATTCAAAATTTGGCGGGTCAAGAGGCGCTTCTAACGGTGTAAGCGGGAACTAATAAATGAGTGGGCTACCTCTCCCCCACTTCTCGTAAACTCAGTTGCGCGCCAACGTTCGCGAGGGAAGGATATCGTCGCGTCGTTGAAGAATTTTCCCGTGAACGACTTTTGTAAAATATCGTGTTTCCTGAATTAAAACGAGGATCTCATGAGGCTAATCTTTGCGAAAGAAAGTCAGTCCATTGGTACGAATAAAACGAATAGAGTGTTTCTTTTGTGTTCGCCTCCTAAATCTGTCTAGATGATATGTCGATACTGTTGACACGCACAATTTACTTCGGAGCGCGGCATAACGCTCCTCCCTGCACCAGTCTCTCTTTCGTTTTATCTTTCGCTCCGTACAAACCGTAATTTCCTCTGCTGCATTTTCTTCTCTATGCCGATTGTAGCTCGTGACGGTACCATTGTAAGGGGAGTCGAGAAAAATGTGGGTCAGCTTGGTTTGAGCGCGAAGTATTTTAGTTTTTTTTTTCTTCTTTTAAGGTTATGTACGCGATGCACGCTACAAATGTTTCGTTTTTGTTTTTTCCTTGCGTTTTCTTTTTCAATTTAAACGTTTATCACTCGTACGAAGCATTTTCGATGCGTGGAACGATCGATTAATGGTTTTTTTTTAAATTATTTTCCAGGCTCTTCAAAAATGCCTTCAAAATACGAAGTACGCCCGAGGGTTCTGTGAAAAATAAACCGCGGGCACGACGTCTCCTCACGATGGCGTCGCGACGCCTGGCCAGTCCGGATACTACCTCACCGTCAGTCGACAAGGAAAACGGCAGCTCGAGCCCCATTACCCACAGCTCCAGCCCCCAAAAGGTAGGAATTCATTAATTTTTTTTCGAAAAACAAGCGACGTCTAATTTTTATACAAATTAAAATTTAAAAAATCCATGATTAATTCAAAAGGTTATTTTTTGAAAAATATCGAGCACATTCGTGCGAAAATTTTATCGCCTTTATCGTGAATTTAAATTAATTACATTTGATTTAATCGATTGATGAAAATGTTGCTTGATTGAAATATATTCACGGTTGACTTAAGGTATACTTTTCACAAACCAAAATATTTAATAATTAACTGATTTTCGTCTATAATCAAGTGAAAAATACATCTCAGTATACCGGTGAAATTCAAACCCAAGTTACCGAAATTTCAACGAAAAACAAACTCCAAAAGTCGTTTCATTTATACAGCACTTTATGTGAGGAAACAGCATGCCAGTCGCAATTCTATCTAATGATTTATCTACTAAATAACTCTAGTTACCTGATACAAACTTACCAACGCGTGTAAAAAATTCCAAAGATTACCGAATGTTTGAAAAAAATATCATTGATAAAACTGAGAAAAATGTCACTAGCAGAAGAATTTTCGTAGCCGCGACTTTTCCGAGAAAATGTAAAAATGTTTAAATCTACTAAATTCGCGAGAAATTCTTTTCTTCCGGTTTATCTTTGGGTATAATTGATAGTGACATTTTTATTAAGCGCCACTGTAATTTACAAATGATTCAGAAGGGCCCTGCTCTTGCCCCCACAAAATACGGCCCTTCGCGAAAGGACTACCTTAATTTTTCGTGCAGCAGTGTCAAGGAGGAATTCTTTTTAAAAATGGTCAATTCTCGTAATGACTTTTTGGAGCTCGTAATATATGGTGCTGATATTGCGTGTGTTCTTATATCGCGATTGGTTTTTTTCACGTCGTGTCACTTAGACTTTTATCTTACCTTTTACCATTTCCCGCCTTGTGGACATATTTCCGTCTCTAATGCCTGCGTAATGTACAGGACAGTAAATTATACGTATACACACACACAAGCTGCATTATATATATATATATATATATATATATATATAACGCAGCTTGTTCCTGTTTCTAATGGCTGTTAAATCGGAGCACATGTCTCGCGCTCCGTTTGCATCTGTTCATCGCGCGTGCGCCTGCGTGGATCCCCGACCCTAGCGGCAATCTTATGAAACGTCGAAACGACCATTTCCTCATTTCAACACGAGTCCTTTATAGTATTTGCATAAAGATCGTAGACAACGACAATCGAAAGTTCGAAAACTGTGTCTCCGATGGCTAATCTTTACCTCAGCTGAAAAATAGCATCACCGTTTCCGGGTGTCGACGATTTTATAACGTGAAATTTCGAATATTGGCCTCGTCCTTTCGGAATTGAGATTTTTCCATAATGCATACCGACACCTTGCGCCGTTACATTTTCCTCCCACCTGTAAGATGCGTACACATCGAGACGAGTAAACAAATGAGATTATGCGTCGATAACGGTTAAGGCGAGAAATCCATTTTGGAGCGTGAAAAATAGGTATTTTTCGGGAATTTTTTTAGAGGGGATAAAATAATCTGATCATTTTCAAATTTGGACATGAGTTTATTATAGCTGTCAAGTTGAAAAAAAATATTTTTTTTTGGATGACCAACAAAATGGGGGAGTTATTAAGGGTGTTCGGACGCCTGTTTTCCGCGACATCGAAAAGTGTTGCATTTGTCACTCTTTTTCTGTTGATCTGAAAAAGATTTAATAAGTGTCATTCGTTTACTGACATATTAAGGGGAACGATATACCTAAAAAATGATGAAAAAGAGCAAAATTGAAAATTTGGGAGCCTTTTGACTCCAAAGTTCGAATTTTCGACCATTTTTTCGACATACTTGACCCCAAAAAAATTATTTATTTACACGCTACCTTTCAAACTTTAGGTATATCCTTCCGATAATATTACTGAGAGTAACCTCCCAAAATTTCATCCAAATCGGTCGATAACTTTTTGAGCTACAACACGAGCAATTTTTGAAAAAGTAGTTTCGAGATAATCGCGTTTAAAGTTTCAACTTGTGACTCGCTACCTGACCGCATGCTGTCCCCGCGCTCCAGACTAAATGCGATAACTCCGCAAATATTCAATATTTCGAGTTTTCCTTTGGTCAGTATATTCTTTGGGTATCATACTTTCGAAATATGTAAAAAAAATCGATTTTTTTGAAAATTCTAAAGGGATTTCTCGCCTTAAGGGCAGATATACACCTAGGAGCCGGAAAAAGGTCATTTTTGTGAATTTTTTCAAGGAAAACTATTTTAAATTTCGTCATGGGGTTTTAATTATCTAAAAGTATATACATTCAAAAATATGTTTAATTTTCTTTATTTAAAAATATCAAAAATATACAAGGATATTGTATGATCCTTGGAGCGTCGTAAAAAAATCTGCGTACACGGTACCCACTGGCGTTTCTTCAAAAATCATCTGAAAAAAAAACCAAAAAGATTATTAAACAAGATACTATAATCTAGTACTTGTCATAGCCGATTTTGAAAATATCGATTTATGACAAAATGGCGGACGTTTGAACACAAATAGTGATTTTTGGGGCCAAAATTAATTATTTTGCCTATAAAACAAAAACTGAGTAACGGAAAAAAAATCCTACGACAAGTACTAGATAATGGTGTATGGAATAACCACAAAAAACCTCAAGGCAATCGGTTCGTTGGTTTTCGAGAAATTTTGGGTACCGATTTGAAAAACGTGGTTTTGAGATAAACGCGTTTGAAAATTTGGGAATGAATAAATCATGAAATTTGTCAACTTACATGGAATGATCGATACCAGGCGCATACACTCGGAAAAAAGATTTATCAAGGACAAAGAATTTTGTCTCCCGGCGAATAAGTTTTCTTATTCGTATGTCGGCCTACTACGATTGTATTAACAGCTAAGAACATTTTTTATTTAACTTTATGTTTAAGATTTACTAAGAATTTTTCTTAACATCTAATACGACATATAAGTTAGAAGAAATAGGTCTTTTATGTCCGACAAATAGAGTTTTTCTTAACATCTAACAGGATTCTTCATAATCCCCCAGCTGGTTTTCTTCGAGGAATTGTGTCATTTCGTCCGTCATTATTTTTTCACTTGATCGTTTTTTTCTCACTCAATATTCTTACTTACACTCGAATCATTCCTCACTGTCGAGTTTCTCACTTCCGAAACGCAACACTGACACTTGTGCCAAACGCATTGGCATAGGAAGAAGCTACATGGTAAGCGTATGCGTGAGCTACATCTGACGAGCGCCCATGTAGGTTTCGCCAATCGAACCGTAACGGCCAATACTTGGACCAATGTTGGCGGGACGATGATCGATTAACCAATTGTACGCCAATGCTCGGCTGAGTATTGACTAGCCAACATTGGTTTGCTGATACGAGGCCAATGTTCGGCCAAATATAGACTCGCTCGCCAAATATAGCATTGGCTTGTCGATACGAGGCCGATGTTTGGCGAAGGATAGACTCGCCAATCATTGGTTTGCCGATACGCGGCCAATGTTTGGCCAAACGTAGACTCGCTAATCATTGGCTTGTCGATACGAGGCCGATGTTTGGCGAAGTATAGACTGGCCAATCATTGGTTTGCCAATACGAGGCCAATGTTCGGCCAAGTATAGACTTGTTCATTATTGGTTTATCGATATGAGGCCGATGTTTGGCGAAGTATAGACTCGCCAATCATTGGTTTGCCGATACGAGGACAATGTTCGGCCCAATATAGGCTCTCTAACCATTGGCTTATCGATACGAGGTCGACGTTTGGCGAAGTATAGACTCGCCAATCATGTTTTTACCGATACGAGGCCAATGTTCGGCCGAGTAACGCATGATCGAACCGCAATTCGTATATTGACGATTCATTGTTTCGCGTTGAAATCATTGAGAGACGAGATAAATACTTTTTACGAGTCCATTGGCCATTTTTCTTAACAAATATACTACCAAATCAATGCACTCATTGTTGGCCGATTCTCGAACGAGCTCATACGCGATATTCTGCCGATTTTTATGAACCATCCTACACTGACAGAAAAATTCTATTAATATTAACTAACCGCGTCTATTTATTTATTTTTTATTTGAATTAACTAGATTTTTCGTGAAATCAAATTTTTCCTATTGCATTCCATTATTGGAATTATTCATTTTAAATATATTTATTTATTCAAAGTAAACTTGAACTAATGAACTAATGGTCTGTCTTTATTGCAACACACATATTAACGGGTTGTGGGGGTAGAGAAGGTGGAGAGAGAATTATATATATAGGTTAGGTTTGAAAATTCTATAACATGTCATTCGATAACACTCTCTAATTATCACAATGATATTAACTAATTGATATAGTTTATGTCATACAAATAATGATCAGAATCCATTTGGTATCTTATGCCATATCTGCGATTCAAATGTTACAAGCACTCGGTAGCATAGGGGCAGCGTGTTTGGCTATGAGTAGGGAAGTTCAAGGTTCGAGCCCCATTATGGGGTGAAATATTTTCTTCGAACTAATCATTTCGAAAGACCAGGTAATGACGAATTACAATACAAAAATAATTAATTTTTTTTTGGCGGTGCAAGCCCAATTTTGGTGATCTATATTGGGTCACAATTATCCGCCAAGACTCGGTCGATAATCGGGCCAAGCTCGAGTGCCAATGATGGCAATCTTGAGGGGGCTTATTGTTGGCCGATTCTCGAATGAACTCCTACGCGATGCTCGGCCGATTCTCATAAGCCATTCTAGGGCCAATATTGATTGCGAATATCGGGCCGCTCTTATCATCCAAGGCTCGGTCGATGATCGGGCCAAGCTCGAGTGCCAATGTTGGCAAGCTTGGCGTCGAGCATCGGCCAATCATTGGCCACTACCGATCACCCTACATGGGCGGCCTGCTGTCGGGCCCGTCGCGTTGAAGGGCAAAGTGCGCATGCGCGCGTTAGTATCATAGTCGCGAAATAAGAGGTTTTCGTGATTGGAAAGTAGTATTTATTTGATTTGAGGAAATATTTATTCAAATTTTCTATTTTAAATATGGCTTTTAATTGATGCGAAAAATCGGCACGTAAAGAGACATATTTAGTGACGCCGAATAAATTCTGTAGTTACAATCACATAAAAACTGTCTCCATACGAGTAAACGTTTATTAATTTCCAAGAAATTATGTTCTAATGTGCCAATTTATTGAAACATAATAAATCTTTTTTCTGAGTGTAGTGTAGGTCTTCCACGGTCGACGGAATGTTCATAGCTTCCAAATCCTCGACCTCGACCATCTACGTGTATATCTCCCCTTAAAAGCTAGAATTCCCAATATTGCTCTATTAGCGCCGAGGATACAATATTTTCCAAATTGTGAACCCGTTGAAGCCGCTTGCTCAATATTTAATCGTCTTTTCCGTCCAATTGCAGATATGCATCTCGAAGACCACGAAAGTATCGAGATGTCCATTGGAGGATTGCGATCCGAACAGCCAGGACAGCGGTTACGGGGCCAGTTATCCGGATCGCGAGGAGACCGTGCTGAAAGCGCGCGACGGCTTTAGATTCGTCGAGCCGTTGGGCGTCGCGCCCCGGAAAATGTCGCTCGAGTCTCGCAGTCCGTTGCAATCGCCGGTGCGTTCGTCGCCGAAAACACCAAAGAGCAGACCGTCGTTCTTTCGCAGCCTATCGTCGGACTACGAGAGCATGGACGACGGTTTCAACGAGCTCATCGACATGGACAGCCTCGTCGAGAGTACGCAATTATTGCCGAACGGCATATCGAATTTATTGTCCGGTCACATAGTGACGTCGTCCGAGAAGCCAATGGAATGCGACGCGTCAACGACCCCCGAATTCGCGAGAACGAAACCAACGATACTGCGAAGATCGTTGTCGTTGCAAAACGAGCGATCGTCAAAGTGCGACTCGAGCGCCGCCACCCCGCCAGCCTCGAAGGTCCGATCGTGCCTGTTCCGTTCGCCGAGCGCAACGTCCTCGACGGCCAAATTGGCCTACAACGACGATCGGCCACGGTCGAGCAAGTTCTATTCACCAACGTGTTCACCACCGGCGAGATCGTTCAAGAGGCCCGAACCGCCCACCGACGCGAGCCCCGTACTAGTCAAGAGATCCAAAAAGTCCTCGAGCCTCCAACAAATACCGGAAGCCCTCCCCTGCCCGAAGCCCTGCCTGCAGAGAAGCCACTCCGAGACCGAGGCTCACGCTCACATCAAATCGGCCATACATCGCAGCACGACCGACAACGATTTGACCGGTGATTTCAGCAAGGCTTGCGCACTCCCACTCGCCGATGGACATCACGAGGACCTCAAATCCATCACCCCCGAGACCCTCGGCGCTCTCATTAACGGCGAATTCGCCGATCGCGTTCATTCCTACAAGATCGTCGACTGCCGATATCCTTACGAGTACGAAGGTGGCCACATCGAGGGCGCCATCAATCTCTACAGCAAAGATCTCATCGAGCAAATTCTACTGAACCCGATAACCCAAACACCCGAGATTCAACCGGCCTCCGACAAACGCAGCATACTCGTATTTCATTGCGAATTCTCGTGGGAACGCGGGCCAAACTTGTCGCGATTTTTGCGCAACATCGATCGACAACGCAACAAGGAACATTATCCGGCACTTCATTATCCCGAAGTGTATCTGCTGCACGGTGGCTACGAGGAATTTTATCGCAAACAGAAAGCACTTTGCTCGCCCCAGGCCTACAGACCCATGAAACATCCCGATCACGAGGCCGATTTGCGACAGTTTCGCAACAAGAGCAAAAGCTGGCAGGGTGACAAATCACGATTGAACGGCGTGACGGCGAGAGCGAATCTCAAGAGACTCGGATTTTGAAGTTTGGCTCGTGGGGAAAAAACACACAGAGACATTTATACATAGTAATTTATCGCGAATTTGGGCTTGTTGCGCTGCAATAATGCCGATGGATGTATGTAGCGGAGACAAAAAAAAAACGTACGTTTGTTTCGAGCAACGGTTCGTGCTCCAAATCGGGGAAAACGAACCAGCCGATCTGAAATACGGAGTTCAATGCCGGTGAGACGATGCGAAGAGGTCGAAATTTGTTGTTTCTTTGTTTTTCTTTTAAATATATATATATATAGAGATTTTTGTTCAATTTTTTGTTTCGACATCTTCGACGCGTCGACGAGCCGACAGACTCGTCATATTCGCATCTTGGGGGATCTCGTTACTCGTGACGTCGAGAGAACTCTCCGAGTTGCCTTGTATATAATTGTAGTCAGTTCTCGAGATTGAGAGATTATCCGTTTAAGTAATCTATACCAATTTTCTAGTACAAGGAAACTAAAAGCGCTTATTGACGACGACAACGACGACGACAGTGAAAACTTAAAAGTGAAAGGAGAAGATACAAGGAGAAATATTATTATTCAGCTTGCCGTGGCGTGTCCCGCGATAAATGTGAATGAACTTTAAAGCCTGTAAATAATTGATGAATGGGATAGTGAGAGACGAAGAAGGTATACATACATACATGTACGGACGTAATAATAATGATATATATGTATGTATGTGTGGAGAGCCTAACCGCATCGAGAGACGACAAAATAGTCGATAATGCAATAGCCCGTGTCCAATCCTAGGGACGGCAAGGGCCTTCTTTTGGGGCCGCTTTAAAAATGGTTGAATGTGTCACAAATAATTATATAATGCTTCATTTGTAATCTCGGGCGGGCATCCCATTTGTACAGACACGACACTGCGACGTATTTTCCGCGGCGGCTCCTAAGAATCTTTTCGATTGAAATTTTCTCAATGTTCAACCCGCGATTCTGATCACGATGAGAAACAAAAGGGAGATTTGCGAAGATATAATTTTTATACGCTGAAAAATGAGTATCGTTACTTCGTCGTTGAAGGCGCGCGAATGTATCACGGAAGTCGATGCGATTTAATATCCGATCCTCGTATCATCTGATGTACAAAGAAAGAAAGCAAAAGACAGGAGAAAGAAATTGAAACGATCTTTCGACGGAAAGCATTACGGACGATGGATAAACGAAAACGATTCAAAGTAATAGATCTATTGAAATGAAAAAAAAAATAGTCGAATGTCCTCTTACAAATGTGCAAAGTTCATAAATGTTATATTGTAAAAATTATACCATGTTATATTCATCTTAATGTATAATATAATGTGACGCAAAGCAAAACGAAAACTACGAATTATTTGGTCTTTATTTATGTTGTACCTGCACCTCTAAGGTGGTTGTAATGGGGTTTTGCATCGTTGGAACGAGACGAGAATTCTCTTCAATTTCTTATGTTCATTATTATCCAAAATCATATTTTCCAAATTTGTCGTAGACAGCTAAATAAGAAACCCAAAAAATGTTTGCGTGATTGTCGTGGATCAAATCTGACGGAGAAAATATTGGAAATTGAAGAAAAAAAAATTCGTTGTATTCCAACGTTGCAAACTTCAACGTCATTAGTTATAACGCTCCGGCTGATTTATGATTTTTGAAGTAGAATTTTATAACGAAACTATCCGAATTTTTTCTACCATTGGAAAATTTATTTTGAAAAATGGATAGTCAAATTGAGAGTATCACTTTTTAATTTCTATCCATTCACAGATTAAGGAGAAATTGGTAATTTGTCAATAGACTGTAGAGAATCTACGAATATTATAACAACGATCAGAATGGAAAAATTAAGTTGAGAAAAACTCGCATTATCGAAAATTACGAAATAATATTTGTTAAAAAGACGCGGAAAAATTTGAAGAATAATTATTAACAATTTGAAAAATGGATTTTTGTTACGTGGTCAAAAGTAAATTCAAAGGAAAACATCCGTGAGCGGCCATATTGCAGTGTTTGCCGCCAATCCGTAGTTGCAGCATTTTACGTTCGGTTTGCTAGTATCGGTCATCGGTAAAAAAGAACAAGACGTAAGGCGTCTCACTAGTCTAATTCTCCTGTCCACGAGATCACCAGAGCTCGACAGGCAACAAGTCACTGATCCATTAATCCTGCTATACAGAACGCGACAATGATCTTCTGCTGATAGGATGTATTGTGTCATGCCAATCGGGCAGTTTAAATACCTGGGTCACACGCCCGGTCGGTAAAAATCCGACGGCCAAGTTTTCTGCTAGACGGATCACATTTTGGACTAATAGAGAGAAAGACATTCGTCGTTCAACAGAGCGCAGTGTTTCTTTTCTTTAACACTTCAGGCGCAGTGTTTCTTCCTTTAACACTTAAAGCAATGCCGCTGTGAAATTTCGACGCGGTTCCAACGGTACGGCAGAACTCGTAGTTTTTGGCTACAAGCCGCCGCAAACCATCGCCAGATGTCGTAGCAATCGTCTTCTACTCTCTACAGCAAAAAGCAGAGGCCTAATAACCGACGGTTGCTGCAAGTCGTGTGTGATGCGTGTACACGTGTGATGTTCTCCATGCGGCATCGCCGCCAGTGGGAAAACCGATGCACTAAATTTTCAGGACTGCCGATAATATTTTGACCTTCGTTGGTACAGTTTCGCTAGTTTTATGTATAAAAAAAACTCTAAACCGCAATTTCTCCGTCATTTTACCATGAAATCAGTTAAGCAACTCTCAAAATGTGTTTTTGCACTGTCAAGAGCCTAACGTTTTTTAAATGTCCATGAATTCATATCAATTAGTAAATTACAATTTATCCTATGGTAACTACAATCTGTAAAGTTTTCCTAAAAATTTTGAAAATCGTCGACCGTCATGCTCTTTCTGCAACAATATCGCATGTACACTATAAATGTCATCTTAATTGATTGTATCGTTTGGGCGAAATTGAAGTTCAAAATTTTCAAGCGGTCTGAGCGTGTGCCTTAAGCGGGAGATCTTATAACTTTTTAGAGAGTATTTTTTGCATAGAATCTTAGCCAAACATGCGTGGAATGTCGTCCTAAAATTTTAGACCGACATTTGCAGTCCTTCCGAAATTTTAGCCTGTGAACGCTATTGACCTCCACTCTGCTTGAGAGCGTGCAGCAGGTATAAACAGATGCTCGGGGCCGAGAAGCCTGCTTTTTGTTAACTCGTCCTCTCATATTAGTTTAAAGCACGGTCTTGTGTACACGTCTCCCAACTCGGTGGAATTTCAATGGTGAGGGTGACTCGCGTATTAAAGCCGTTTTTGTTGTCGCTGGCATCGAGGGATGTTGTTTTGATAGTGAGAACCTAACCTGCGTATTCTGCGATTCCGAGTACATGGTTACCACATAGTATGGTCAGACGAGTGCAATAAAGTTTTAGGGACTTATAATTTAACTTTTCCATGCGAAGAACATGGCCTGGATATTTTATCATACACGGTTGTTTATTATATTAGGTTGCGCATGAGGCAAAATACACTCCAGGAAAATATGAAATAAAAAAAATTTGTTAAAAAAATTATCTAAATTGACAAACCAATAAAATTTTGGTTAGTTCGAAACATTGTACGTCTTGTCTGCAGTTATTTTATACCTGCACAACAGCAATTAATATAAGTGTCTCATTCCGTGATCATCTTGGATTTTAAGGAATAGATAGGTTTTATAGGATTTGTACACTCGAAATTATTTTTGCGTACAAAATATACGGTGCTATCTCCATATTTATTATTAGCGAAAATAGTAGTCAATGCATAAGTGTACATAGAAATACTTGCGACCAGTAACTTCAATTATTCGTGCCATTCACAATTTAGTAAAATTTGCATTCGTTTTTTCCAGCTATAGATGCCTTAAAGAGAAAAAGACCAGTGCACGGGAATTGATCCGAAGATAACAAACTTTTCAACCAGACATTAAGTCATTTAGCTAGAATGTATTATATGCACGAAAGAATCAAATCCATTTATCCTTATTAAATTCCCTTGGATTGATGAACCATTCGCCAATTAATTAATAGATGGATTTTTCTGATTTATACTCGTCAGTTTATGACTTTATGTATTTCTATTTGCATAGGAATACCATTCATTTTTGAATAACTTGTGGAACATTTAAATTCTCAGGTTAGTCTATAACGAGAATGCGTCTATTATTGTGTTGCACAGAACATCCCTCGATTACAGCGACTCTAGCGGGTGGCTTCGCCAAGAGAGCCATCACCCACCATTAGCGTTGCAAGGCCTGTATGTAATGACCTCTGCACACTGCGCGCGATTTGCAACGAGCGATGGGCAATATCCGATGGGAGCTTCACTCACTTTCCCAGGAGGCCTATTCTGTAACTCGTTATAACCCGGTAACGACAGTTTTCGTTATCGTTAGCTTCCGACAGCCAATTGCATGCACGTTCCAAGACGAAAGGGGGTCTCTTATTGGCTGTCGCTAGCTAACGATAACGAAAACTGTCGTTACCGGGTTATAACGAGTTACAGAATAGGCCTCCAGTAGGCCTATTCTGTAACTCGTTTTAACTCGGTAACGACAGCTTTCGTTATCGTTAGCTAGCGACAGCCAATAAGAGGTCCCCTTTCTTCTTTGATCGTGCATACGATTGGTTGTCGCTAGCTAACGATAACGAAAACTGTCGCTACTGAGTTATAATGACTTACAGAATCGCGCTACGGGGGTTTCTGGAATACGTGAGCTCCCATTGGATATCGCTGATCGTAAATCGCGCGCAGTGTGCAGAGGCCATAAGACCGTGGTTTCGCGGAAGGGCGTTATATTTTCTTCGAAGGAAGCAGGGGCAGCTACCAATGCTGCCCCTTGGTAGGTACGCCCTTGAAACCGTGTCTACAGCGACACACGTGTTTGGCTTTGTACCGACACTTTCATAGTCGAGTACGATAATGGTCTTCATTTGAAGAATATTTAACTGCGTTGTTCTCAGTTTTGCTCCGATCTTTGGCGTCTACAGGGAAAATTTCACAATGTCGTCTTATCCCAAAAGTAGAGGAACATCGTATCGTGCAGCAAAGCCACGTAAACGGAAATTCCACGGCAATCGATTCACCGGTAATGAAAGTGAAAGTGCAGAAGAGAGCGAATGTGCAAGAAAACTGCCTACTGCGAATAGTGATGAATTCGTTGAAACGATCTGCATATGTATCGTTTGAGGCCATTTATCACCAGAGAACATAGATTTACACGGGACAACAGGGCTTATGCGCACGCTTGGCACGGTTTTTCTGGGGTCCGTTTAGTACTGACCTCAGCCACCCTGGCGCCGTTGTACACACGCGTGAGCGAACACGGACATTGGGGCCATAGCGCGCGCTCTCTTGCACCCAGGCGCTTTCCATGCTTGGGGTAATAGTACGTTATCGCTCGCACCTACAAGCTATCTCGTACCTGGGGTCCTTGGGGTCGTGATGCGGGCTATATACTTGAGCCTTATTTTTTTTCCGTTTATGGAGCTTTTGTGTTGATTTTGTTTTACTTCTTAGTTGCTCTATAAATGTTTATTTAATGAGTAATAAATGGTTTTTTCAATTTATTTCCGAAATAAAGTAAATAATGAATAATGTTTAAGATCACGAAACCATTTTCACAAAAAAATTTGTGCCCATTCTACACATAAACTTCCGAAAAGAGCGGAAACCCAATTTCGACCTGAAATTTGGCATACGCCTTCCTTTTAATGTTACAAGATATCCCCCAAAAGGATTTTTGGCGACACGCCATTGTTTTCGACATATCGATTTTTGAAAGTTATTTTTTTATCGCGCGCCTGCTATACCTGTAGCTGACGGGCTCAGCTATGGCTATGCCTACATATCTTATCGCGTTCTCCGCTTTGTGCGGATCTTCGTCAGGTGTGCCCCCCCCCGCAGCGCCACCAAATCCAGCCGCACTGTCGTTTTTGGTGTAATGCTGGTTTTTTGTTTTCACTTTCGATGGAGAATTTATTGGTACCCAAATGGCATTAGCGTAACCTAAAACGTACCACGTAGAGGTTGCTCGGTTGGATTTACGCTTCTTTGTGTGTGTGTTCCACACGCACACATTCAAAGAACTGTGATTTCCAACAACTCCAATTGCTCGTCGTGTCATGAAAATGTTCAGCGCTATAAAAAAAAATCTAGCAATTTTTTTTCTATTTCTTTAATTAATTTTTTTGTAAAAAAAACTGTAATTATTTTTTTTTCATTAAACAAAAATTTGTTTCCGTTGTTCAACAATCAACATTTTTTAGCACCGGAAATTCGGATCAGTGCCAAAAAAAATTGTGATTCTCAAAAGACGAATAAAAGGTGGTCGTTTTAGCCTTTAATCGATTTTTGGCAAAAACCACAATTTCGATCATTCGGAACACAATGAAAAAAAATCGCAGAGGTTTAAACTTTTGAGGGCTTTTTTAGGATACTTTGAGGTCATAAAAAACCAATTTTTTTTTATCTATTCGATATTGGCAAAATAATCCTTAGTTAAAAGAATATTCGTAAATACGCCATTTTTCACGTTTTTTTAAATCCATTTTCCCGCATAAAAAAAATCTTGATAAAAAAATGATAAAAGCATCTTATAGAGAATACTTCAAAGTTTCCAAAACCCTCTGGTTTTTTTTCTGTGCGACCATTAGTCTCCGAGTAATCAGTCATCAAAGTCAAAAGAGTCATATTTGCTTTGAACATCGGTAACTCAGCGAGAAAATATCGTACAGAGTTCTGCCACCGCTCAAATTAAAGGGAAAGAATCCAGCTAGATGATCATTTTAATCCGATCATTCAAAAACATTTATTAGTCTGTACAGACTGTGAAAGATGAGCAAAAATTTTGAATTTTTTTTTACTTTGGTTCTTTGATGGCTACTAAAAATTGGCTGGTGCGAAAAATGTTTGAGCTCAAGATCTCAAAACTAGAGATTCACAGCTTCAATTTGCTTTTTTTATTTTGCTGTACGACCATTTTTCGAGGAGTTACAGCTATTTGAAAATTACCCTAAAATTGCCGGATTTTTTCAATATCCTTTAATTCTTTTGCCTAGTGTATATAGTTCGCATCACGATCCCAAGAACCCTAGGCACGAGATGGCGTGTAGGTGCGAGCGAGAACGCACTATTACCCCAAGCATGGAAAGCGCCTGGGTGCGAGAGAGCGCGCGCTAAGGCCCCAACGTCAGTGCATTCGTTCACACATATGTAGAACGGCGCCAGGGTAGCTGGGGTCAGTACTAAACGGACCCCAGGAACACCGTGCCAAGCGCGCCCATAAGCTCTGTTGTTCCATACAAATCTATGGTCTGTGTACGACACAAACACAAATGTCTGCCATGTGAACGGCTCGAACTTCGCCTCAGCGAATAGTCATTTAGTGCGCTTAAAGTAGCGAGGCTTTGACATAATAGTGATTATAGATTATAAATTCATAAACAAGCCGCGGTCTACGTCAATATTCGTCTTATCGTGACACGTTCAGTCTTTTTTAAAAATTTTCTGCATGTTGTGGGTGGTCTATAAGTATCGAGGGCTAATCTCGGCTATATGTAGATAATACTTTATTGTTACAGGATCTGTGGTTGGTGCCAGAACTCTCGTTGGACGTAGAACTCGATTTTCGTCATTGTTGGCAGATGCATTCAAGACGCATGGTGTAGTTCCCGATGTTGTCGACAGTGTACCGAAGGGATTACTCAAGGTCACATATCCGGGTAACCTCTTGGTCGAAATTGGCGAGAAACTCGCTCCTACGCAGGTGAAGGACAAGCCGACGGTCAAATGGGATGCTGATTCTGCTGCCTTTTATACTCTTTGTATGACCGGTAAGAACTATCAATTACAAAGTTTCGTCAGTCGTGTTCGAACGAATCATTCTCTATGAACATAGTTCAGGGATCATCACAGTGTAGCGGGTCGAGGAATAGCCAATTTTTGCGATTTTTTTCGATGGTTGAAATACGCTGATCAATCTGTTTTCTTATGTCAAATCAAAGGACTCATGAACAATAGAAAATAAATTTTTAAACGTTCATTTTTATTTTTTTGACATTTATTTACAGTTGAAAATGTCTAAAAAAGATGTCCTCATGATGTACACGGTTGTGGCTGTAAATATTATCTGAAACAAAATTTGTAAAAAAATGATTAATCACTATGAAAGTTGCTAGCTTGCGGTAGAGGTTTTTTTGTAACAAAATTGACAAAATGACGGCGGTTTGAAAAAAAAGTATCGAATTTAGCCTAATTTTTCGAAAGTTTTTCGTTTGAAAATATATGAAGATAAAAATAGCTTCCATAGGAAGATAAAGATGTGTCAAAATTTGAGACAGATAGTGTGAAAACTCTTCCTTTGAGAGTACTCCATTTTGAAAAAGGACATTGCGAGAAAAAAGCGTTTTAAGTTTCGAGTGCGGAATTTTCATATAAATTGTCGACTTACAATGAATCGCCGATGCCAGGTCCATGTTTATAACAGTCCATACTATCGGGTACTGCAAAAAAAAAGACTGAAAATTTTACACTGGGATCCCTTAAAAGGGCATGTATAACATTGTTTTGTGAATTTTTACATATGACTCATAATCATATCTCACTGGATAATAATGTTTTTCCATATTGGTACTCCACATAGCCTCGTCTAAAATGATGAACGCAATTTGAACAAATGTTCTACTATTTTTTTTTACTCGCCGACCACTCACCTTCGACCTTTTTGATGCTCGGAAATTTTCAGATCCGGATGCTCCAAGCCGGAAAGAACCGACGTATCGCGAATGGCATCACTGGCTCGTAGGAAACATTCCGGGTGACAAAGTGTCCAAAGGCGAAATACTTTCAGACTACGTCGGTTCGGGCCCACCACCAAAAACTGGCCTGCATCGTTACGTTTTTCTTGTATACAAGCAACCGGAAAAGATACATTTCGACGAGAAACGCCTCACCAATACGAGCGACGAGGGTCGCGCGAAATTCGCTATTAGAAAATTCGCCGCGCAGCACAAGCTCGGCGAACCGATTGCCGGGACTATGTATCAAGCTGAGTACGACGATTACGTGCCGATTCTTTACAAACAGCTTGGAGCATAAAATATTGAATATTTGGATTTCGTGAAGATCGCCTCGAGCATCCAACAGTCTCCTTGAAATTGCAAACTTCCAACGTTTATTAAACTTTTTCAGATAATTATTCCACAGAAATGTAACGTTTTCTCCATATATTTGCCAATAAATTTTTCAAGCGTTCGTTTGATTGGCTGTAAATAATCTCGCCCTCTTGTAACTGAAATAATATAACATCCATGAACGATAGTTATTCATTTTGACGAGCATATATTTTTTCCTTTTTACTGTTGGTAAACAACTGTTTTTTGTTCAAACCCTAACGGATGGCTATGACAAAATTGTGAGCGTTCCTTTGTAGCGCGATTCTGTAACTTCCATTGTTTATTATACTTTTTTCAGATATTTATTCCACATAAATGTACCATATATCTGCCAATACATTTTCTAAGCGTTCGTTTGATTGTTTATAAATAATCTCGCCCTCTTGTAACTGAAATAGTATAGTGTCCATGAAACGCTAGTTATTCATTTTAACGAGCATATATTTTTTCCTATTTACTGTCCATAAACAACTATTTTTATCCAAGCACCAAAGTATGGCCATGACGAAATTGTAACGACGGTTTTCGTTATTGTTAGCTATCGACAGCCAACGAGAGGAGTTAACTCCATTTAGTGTGATTTTAGTGTGAACACCCATTTTCAAGGAGGTTTTTTAGAGTTAAGTTTTGACAAATGGTTAAATCTACTGTGTTAGTATTTCACAGTTATATGTATACCCGTTTGAAGTAACATCTTAAATTTGTTCAAAGCATTTTTTATTCAAAATGATACATGATATCTTATGTTGCGCAGGTCAGATCTCGACATTTTTTTATCATCGGCCGTTGTGATTGCGGCCGTCCTTGTCATGTGAAACAAACGATTTTTTTTAATTCCACCCACGAATATGGTTATCGTTCGGCGCTCTAATAAAAAATTTTAGACAAAATTTACGAAATGGCGACGTCTGAAAAAAGTACTCTGGTTTTACAATAAAATTTTCACTTCTCGCGGCCCGGAAAAATAGTAATTAGAAAGCAATGAAAAAGATGAAAGGCCGAACGATACCCGACATGTACTCTACATGTGTGCAAGATTGCACATCGATCGGACCCGTAGTTTCTGCAAAAAATACATGTCCCATTTGAAAAATGTTTGGAGAAAAACGCGCAGCATCAAATATCGTGGACAAATTCGAATAAAATTTAAGATGTTACTTCAAACATGTATAAATATAACGGTGAAATACTAACACTGTAGATATAAGGCGGGATATACATCTACACGGAAAAAATTGAGCAATTTTGAGGGATTTTTTAAACTAAGAAATTTTATTTTATTTATTTATTTTTATTTATTTATTTATTTATTATTTATTTATTTATTTTAAACTAAGAAATTTTAAACTAAGAAATAATTATTCTAGATTTATCAAAATATAGGTATGAATTAATAGTATATTTAAGTATACAAAACAATTTTTTTAAATTAATTTATCGGCGTGGAGTCTAGTTTCCCGTAGACATTAATTTGCAAAAATATTCAAAAATGTTTTCAGTTAGAATATGTATAGTTTCTATTTAACAGTCATTAAAATGAAGAAAATTGAAATTTTAGAGAAGGGCATTTACAAAAAAATCAACATTTCACGCAAAATTTCTGTACAGCTTGGATTAAAAAAGTCGTTTTTTCTCATTTTTCAAAAACAATAGTCGCCAAGTAGGAGGTAGCAATATTACCAATATTTTTAGCACGTTTCAACTCAATCGGCTTAATAGTATTTCAGTAATCCTGCACATCAATTTCGAAAACGCAGTTTTGAGAAAAACGCGTTTGAAGTTCACGCCCGCTCCGAATCCGAGCGGTGAGGCACAGCGTTGACGGGCTGTAACGTTTGAAGTTTCTGAAATTTCAGGAAAAATCAGCTTTTTTCTTTGGTTATCGATATCTCATGAACCGATCCTACAGCGAACGATAGGTGGGTTTCGGAAACTTGAATAGTCCTCTATAACTTCCTTTTAGTATTTTGGAGGAAGCATTTTTTCAAGATCAATATTTATTTGAAAAAGTACAAAAAAATGACTTTCTCTGCCCTTTTGGAAAATCCACCACAAATTTGCGAATATTGCAAAAATGACCAATGGTACCAGTTTTTTTTATCTCAATACATGCGCAAAGCCCCTGTACGTGTTTTAAGCGATCGTTTTTTTATCCGAATCTTCAAAGTTATGTCAAAAATTAAACGAGAAAAAAATTCAAAAATTTCCAAACAAAAATTTTACTTAATAAATTCAAAGTTTAACTTAACTAATTTTAAATTAATTTTAGCTCGATAGATTATAGCATGCAATCAAAAAAATCGCCTCAACACTGAACAAACGATGATTTCATACAATTTTCTACACATAAAAAGATTTTTTTTAAAGATTTGGATTTTTTTCCCTTTGACATTTGATAATAGTTCATGAGAATTTGTAAGAAAAATGCGAGAATTTTTTTTTCAATACATTGAATTTTGAATTTTTATGTCATTCGATGAATAGTTAATGAGAAATTGTAAGAAAAATAACGGATTTTTGTTTATTAAAAAAAATTCAAGGTAAACTTTTCAACAGCTAGAATGTATTATATACTTTTAAGAACAAAATTGATTTATCCTTATTAAATTCGCTTGGATTGATGGATCATTCGCCAATTAATTACCCGATTGTTTTTGTCTGATTTACACTCGTCAGTTTATGACTATGTATTTCTATTTGCATAGAAATATCATACGTTTTTTAATAAGTTGTGGTACATTTAAATTCTCAGGCTACGCTATAACGAGAATGCGTCTATTATTATTTTGCACAGAACATCCTTCGATTACAGCGACTCTAGCGGACGGCTTCGCCAAGAGAATCGTCCCCCACCATTAGAGTTGCAAGACCTGTAAGACAGCGGTTTCGCGGAAGAGCGGACGGGCGTTATATTTTCTTCGAGGGGGTGGGGCAGCTGCCAACGCTGCCCCTAGGTAGGTACACCCTTGAAACCGTGTCTACAGCAATACACGTGTTTGGCTTTGTACCTACACTTTCATATTCGAGTACGGTAATGGTCTTCATTTGAAAAATATTTAACAGCGTCGTTCTCAGTTTTGCTCTGACCTTTGGCGTGTACAGACCAAATTTTACAATGTCGTCTTATCCGAAAAGTAGAGGAACATCGTATCGTTCATCAAAGCCACATAAACGGAAATTCCACGGCAATCAATTCACCGGTAATGAAAGTGAAAGTGCAGAAGAGAGTGCAAGTGCAAGAAAACTGTCTACTGCGAGTAGTGATGATATTCGATGGAACGACCTGCATAGGTATCGTTTGAGGCCATGGATCACACGCTGCGAAATTTCGACGCGGTCGCGACGGTATTGCAGAATTCGTAGTTTTTGGCCACGGGCCTTCTCAAATTACCGCCAGATGTCGCAGCAATCGCCTGCTTATGGCGGTCCCACAGTTTGATATGCTGCGGCTACTATCGTTTCAGCGTTTCTCGCAAGCAGTCCCAGAGGCTCGCGTTACATTATATACGTTTCCCTAGATCCTAACACCCAGCGCGCTTAGAGCAGGATACAGTGGCATAGCCCTACCCCGTTAACCAAGCGTACCATTAGTACAGCGTACCGCAAATGTGGAGTACGCCGTACCGTACAGTACCGATAATGTACGGCTACGGGATACCAACGAACTCGTACCTCCATGGTATCGCTACTGTGGAGTTACACCGTACTGCAGTACACGGTGGCTCCACGGTGGCGATACTGTACCTGTACTGTACTAGTACATTGGCGGTAAAGCATACCGCACGGCGTACCGGTAATGTACCAGTGCCGTACACAGGTACGAGGTGGCAACAGTACCGGTACGGCGCACTCCACATGAGGGGTACATTTGCGGTACGTGGTTAGCTGGGTACTTATGAGTCTGTCAGGCCGCCGTCCAAATTGCGGTGTAAACGCTTACAGCGCAATGTTTACCAGTATTGCCAGATGGTTCTGGCGGCTTCGCCCTAGACGATCGCTGGTTCCCCCTAAAATCTCAATAGCCCCCACTGAGCCACTGGCCTGAACAGTGTTGTAAACGAAGGGTAATTTTCGCGATTGATCAAATGTCGTCAAATAGCTGTTATTTAAAATACATTTCCTACTTGTGTATTGAGTATTTTGTTTTCAAACTTGATTGATGCGATCTGTGCGAATTACACATGAAGATGAATACTTTTTTTAATAGAAAAAACTTTTGTAGTTAGGTGAAACGTACGGTCGGTAAAAAACATTTATCGTGGTATGGTCTTTGAGCCTTGGAGGGGCTTTATTTCTTTTTGAATTTGCATATTACAAGAATCCCGCCTTTATATTTATCTATATATTTGTTTATTATTCCAATTTTTCACCCATTAGCCGAGTATATACTTTGAACTATTCTGTAGTGTAACTCATACTCATTGACGACGGTGCATTCCAAGTCCATTTTACATATTTTTGCCCCCTGAATACAAATTCACTATTAATTCCACCGAAACCCTCAATTTTTTTTGAAAAAATGTGGAAAAATGTACTAAAATCAATTTTCCCGCTTGATTTTCTGCCAAAAATCGAAAAACATCCGCAACACGATGGACAAAGCGGCACTTTGAAGCGAAAACAATAACGAACAGAATGAGCACAAAGTGCATTCCCTATCAGGTTGATACTTACTGCAATGAAGAATTCACTGATGCACGAATAGCTAAATTTCGGCCCTAATTGTCAGGAAATATATCGAGGGTTCCAACATTGCTGTCATTTATATTACTATAAATATTCCCAGAGCCGAAACTCTTCAACATACGAGCTGTCGGCTTAAAGTCACAGCAATCGACGCTGAGCGTGAGTCGAACGCGCATTCCTCGATCATTGCGACCGACATTTTGTTTCGCAGCCTGTATCGGTTGGTTTGAATGATTGTTTTTGTTTGTTTGGGCTTGTTTGTTTGCGTTCACTCGGAATTGGTGCACTTGTGGTTGGTTTTTTTTACTTGTTTTGAGAAAAAACCTCGGAAATTTATAATCCCCTAAAAGTACCATCACGCTTCAGAATTCTCCTAAAAAATCTACAAATTTTTTCCCCCTATTTCTCTTTTAACCCAGGCAAAATACCCCTAAATGTAGGAAAAAATCTCCTAACCTGGCAACACTGATGCCTACTGCAATCGGACCTATCAGATTAACCGTAAGTACGCATGAATGTTGTAAGCGCAATTCGGACCGCGGCCTCGCTGTACCCGAGACGAATTGCTAAATTCCTTTTCCTCCCTCCTACCTTACCGACCTATAGAACCTAGACGACGACCAAACAACTACGGGAGAAGAGATAGCCACCGGACATCCGATCATCACCAAGGGGGGCGACGCGCCGCACTATTCATATGCGTTGAAACGCCATGCATTTTTTCCGGATTTCTTAACTCTACCTCTGACCTGTACGTGGCGCTACTTATCACCTAAGAATATTCTTCTTCGTCGGCGCGACAACCGCAAGTACACGGCACATTTGGAGCATTTAAAAAATTAATATTTGTTTGTACCGTTTTTTTATAACTAAAAGTGCTAACCGCGTGGTGAGATGACTCATTCAGTAACGCCTACCCCGTGTGCTTTTACGTAGTTGCACCTCATGGTATATATACAATCTGCCATTAAACGACGCTGCCATATCTATATATATGGTCGCAGCGTGCGGGCGTGCAAGTTTCTCAGGTGATAAGTAGCGCCACGAGTGGCAGAGTGTGACACTAATAAATCTGGGGATTTTGCATAGAGAAAATACCGGCCGGTATTATACTCCTGATCACCACACGAAATCTCTACATGCTGATCACAACCAGAGGGCTGGCACCTCCTATCCCTTACCGTATATAAAAATGCTACGCTTTTTGACAATTTTATTTAGTTCTACCTCTCCCCGTGGCGCTAGTTGGTCACTGACAATATTCTTATTGCGCAGGCGCGAGGCCCGCACGGCGTACTTAACCACCCCGACGCCGAATACGAATATTTTGACATTTAGCGTTTAAGCTGCGGTGCGGAATTGATAAAATTACCGAAATTACTTGTACTCTTGTGTTGTGCACGGGTGTACCTCAGGGTACCCGCGTAATCCTGAAAAGGTGCATTTTTTGCCGTACTAGCCGATCCTCGCATTTGAAGCTATGGAAAGTCTTCGAATTATATGTGTGCGTGTGTGTATATATACATGGCCCTGCGCGCGTATCGGGATTGTCGAGAACAACTAGCGCCACGAGTGGCAGAGTAGGGCACTACAAACAGAGTATATTATGCGTAGCAAAAATTCTGAAAGATGCCAGCCCCCTGATCACAATAGAGCAGAGAGCAGAGGCCACGATCTTACAACAGGTCTGATAACTCCTAGGATGGGAAGTGACTCAGATAATCAAGCGAACGGTCAGTTCTCGCTTTTGTCACCTGAAGCGCTGCTAGGTAGAAGTTAGCCAATTAAACGCAGGTCCGAACAGCTGTGCAAAGGTGCAGATTTTTCGAGATTAACATAGAGTCTGTTAGCTACACTTTCTACAATTGCAATAGATACAGTAATAAAAAGTCCTCAGAAGGCGTAAGAAGTGTAGAAAAGTGTTGCCAAAACGAACAGACCCAATATTATTTGTAAGAGCGATATAAATGGAAAATGATTGAGTATTTTTTACTGCTGAACCCCCGGGCAGAATGAGAATTATTATATTAGTAGACTGTATTTCTCGTATGTTCGAACTTCTGTAATATTTTGATTTGATGTTTCGCGATTTAAGTAGATGGGGTATGAACAATTTTGTGCGCCCTAATTTTTTTCCCTTATAATTAAAGTTTATTCTTAGTAGATTGAATTCCGTATTTGTTTCTACAACTTTTATTTTTATCTTTGCTTCTTTAACAATGTTAATAAGAACCTGAAAATAAATCTAATGAAAGAGGAATAAAAAAAGAAATGAACGCATTGTGTATGTAAAGGCACCGTTTTTATTCGTTTGTTAGTTCGACGAGTTCGTTTTGTTACAAAAAATTATTTTTGTCGTTTTTGGTTTTGTTGATAGGCGAACTGGCGTATCCTCAATCGAATATAATAAAACATAGCGAAGGATAAGGCCGAGTCCATACTATGCTGTTTACCGGAGCGTATCAGGTAGTTTAGATTTCTAGAAACGTTGTGAATACATGTACTGGCTGTCAGCAGGTTATTTTTCCATTGCTGTATATCTATATCTACACGATTACTTCTACTTGCCAGCGCTTCCAATGGATAAATGAAGAACTACGTTTTTGCCTCACTAACGATAACACTTTTCACCATGCAAAAACGCCGGAGTTTCCAGACCTGTATGTAAGATCGCGGCAGAGGCCCAATAGCCGAAAATGGAAGAAAGTCCGTGTGTGATGCGTGTACACGCTGCACGTTCACCATGCGGCATCGCCGCCGGTGGAAAAATAAATGCCCTAGCTTTTCAGGATTGTGGGTAATATTTTGGACTTTGCTTGTACAATTGTGCTAGTTTTATGTTGAAAACTTTAAACCCCAATTTATCCGTCATTTTTCATAAAATTAGTTGAAACAACGCTCAAATGTGTTTTGCACTGTCGAGAGCCTAACGGTCTCGAAACGTGAATGTACTGGGTGCATTAGTTAGTGATTAACAATTTATCCTATGGCAACTACAATCTGTACATTTTTTCTTCTTCCAAATTTGGCGAAATGTCGACCGTCAGGCTCTTCCTGCAACAATATCGTATGTACACAATAAATTTAATCTCAATTAATTGTATCGTTTGGTCGAAATTAGGGTTCAACATTTCGAAGCGGTCGGAGCGTGTGATACATGGCCTTAAAGCGAAGTAGAAGATGTACCACGTGACATATGAGTGCGAGAGAGATAGTTGAAATTTTCGAGACCCGACTTCTCACAGTTTAATAATATTTAGGGCAAAAGAAAATCGTCAAGCTCTGCGTCAACAAATTCGCCAGACCCTGATGCTTTGGTTTTCCTAAAAAGCAAGAAGACTAGAGGTAAGGAGTACGAACGCAGTGTTGAAGAAACGTCCATGGAAATCCAGATGAGAAGGGTGGCGCTGCTCTCCACCGAACCGAATTGAAATCAGGAACGAACCAGTGCCGTACAATATGCAGAAAGCACCCCTTGCTACTTCATATGATAATTTGATCAAATTAATTTAAAAACAGTGCCGTACGATATGCAAGAAGCACCCTTTTCTTCTTCATATGGAACGGTAATTGGATCAAATTAATTGTGAAACCAGTTGGTGCAGGAAATTTCTTTATATTAGATAGATAGAAGTCTTATATAGATAGTATAGATTGTTTTGGAGAATAATAACGAAATGTGAAAATTTAGTCAATATGTTTCTTTTCATTGCAGAATGCAGACAAAATTTTACAAATGACCAGACATCATGATACGTGGTACAGATAAAGAATAATAATGAAATAAAGAAATTAAGGCAATGTTTTCTTTTTCGCTAAGGGAGCAGTAACAAACAAAATTCATTTATAGACATAAGAAAATTCATAAGAATTTTGAATCTAGACAAAACTTCTAAAATGATCACTCATTATGATATCATATTCACACATTATAATATGCTGTACAGATAAATAATAATAACGCAATACAGAAATGAAGTCAATATATTTTTGTTTTCGTTGCGGAAGCACTAACAAACAAAATTCATTTATAAACACAAGAAAATTCATAAGAATTTTGAATCAAGACAAAACTTTTACAAATTATCACACATCACATTCACATGTTATGATACACTGTACAGATAAATCGATCTCACAGATTTGATTTTTTCTGCTAGATCGCCCTAGAAAGGATCCTCCCATGACATGATAATAGTTTATGACTCTGACAAAATTCATAATAATTTTGAATCTAGACAAAACCTCTACAAATTATCACACATTATGATACGCTGTACAGACAAAGAATAACAACTAAATACAGAAATTAAGTCAATGTGTTTTTTTTTCGTTGCGGAAGCAGTAACAAACAAAATTTATTTCTAGATACAAGAAAATTCATGAGAATTTTGAATTCAGATAAAGCTTTTACAAATGATCACACATCATATTCACATATTATATACGTTGTACAGATAAATAATAAAAACGAAATACAGATATTAAGTCAATATGGTTTTTTTGTTGTGGAAGCAGTAAACAACAAAATGCATTCATAGACACAAGAAAAATTGATAAGAATTTTCAATCACGACTGAGGTTTTGCAAATTATCACACATCATATTCCCACCGATGATACGCTGTACAGATAGAGAATAATAACGAAGTACAGAAATTAAGACAATATATTTTTTTTCATTGCGGAACCAGTAACTAAGAAAATACATTTATAGACACAAGAAAATTGATACGAATTTTGAATCACATCATATTCACACTGATGGTACGCTGTACAGATAGAGAATAATAACGAAATAAAGAAATTAAGACAATATTTTTTCTTCGTTGTGGATGCAGTAACAGAATTTATTTATAAACACAAGAACATTCATAAGAATTTTTTAATCCAGATAAAAGTTTTACAAATTATCACACATCATATTCCCATATTATGATACTATACGTTGCACAGATAAAAAATAATAACGAAATACCGAAATTCAGTCGATATGTTTTCTTATCGTTGCGGAAGCAGTAACAAACAAAATTTATTTATAAACATCAGACAATACATAACACTCCTTCGATAGTTTTCGCCGCAGATGACGATAAATATATTTTACACCGAGACACAATTATTTTTTATTAAACGCGAAATTCGTTAGTCCGCACGGCCCGCACACGCTTTATTCCAACATGGATGACAAGCAGGAATCATCGTTGGCGGATGGCGTCGGTTGCGTTCTTGTCGCTCAGTTCATTTCGGTTCGGTGATGAGCAGCGACGCACGCGGTGAAACCACCAACCACTAATAACTGGATTTCCGTGGACGCTTTTGGATCGTGATCGCCGTAAGCGTTCGGACTCCTTAGCTCTAGTCTTCTTGCTAAAAAGCTTACCATCTATGAAGAAACGGGGTGGAAAAATTTGTGAGGTTATTTCAACCTTGTACATGCCCTTAATAGATTTTTTAAACGTTTTCACCGCTTTATCTGACATGATCATTTGATGTCTGTGCAAACATAATATTAAATTTGACGAAGCTGGAGCACGAGGCCTTGGTTTTGACAGGGCGCAAGATGAGGCTCCCTTTCTCTGAAATGCCAGTCCTACTTGAGAAAGGGACCATGGTACGTCGTTTACTTACTGAGAGGAAGTCACGCGCGCTACTCTTGATCCACAAGTGTGAGCGAGATAGTTGACTGATAAACGCGATCGAGAGGGCCAATGTCACCGATACCGAGGAGACCAAAGATATAGTGCATGGAGACTAAAGTCTCCATGATATAGTGAAAGGAAAGTGAACACAACCTCTAAAGTTGTGGTAAAAATGAAAATAAATTTAAAAAATACAATGTTTCATCGTCAGTTCGTATGATTCTTCATTATTGGGTGAAGATTATATATATTAAGCTTGCAGTGACAACTTGGGAATATATTTTTCAGCTGGATGACAATAGAAATATTTTCGATGCGCTGTGACAATGTGTTGCAAGATTGAGTAAAAGCTGCAAGCATATCAGTGCTGCAGTTTGTTACATTAAGGGGCTACACCAGTGTAAACGCTGAAAATTTTGGTCATTCTCGGAAATTTTTTGGAAGAAAAATACTCAATTAAACGTTTCGAGCAATTAAGAATATATTTGGCTATATTTAACCTATATTACATAATTTTTTTCATAGAAAAATATTTAGATCCAAGCGACTTATGCGCTGCCTTCGGAGGCGCAAAAAAAGTTCCTTCACTGCTGACATGATTCCTGCCGATTAAGTAGCTGAAACTGAAAAAGGAAAAAAATGTTAAACTGGAAGGTATTTCCTGTATAATGACGTAGGATTTTCGAAAAATATCAAAATCTAACAAAATCGTGTAATTATGAAAAAAGTCTGTTTTTTAGCCTATAAAATGGTCGTTTTTTTTCAATGCCAAATCGTCAATTTTCATCCAATCAAAAATATCCTACGTCATTGTTGAGTAAATATATTCAAGAGTACTCAGTTCAAATTTCAAGTCAATCGGATAATTGCTCTTTGAGTTACAATGTCAGCAAATTTAAAAAATCTCTTTTCGAGAAAAACGCGTTTGAAGATTTTTGCAAGATAAAATGATTAGGGATACGGCGTTGAAATTTTTACAGAATATTCTTGAAAGTATAAACTGTCGAAAAAAGGTACAAAAATTGATTTTTCGACGGTGTCACACTGGTATATCCCCTTAATTCCTCTGCATGCTGCAGGTTCGAAAAATTAGCACTATATATTCAGCTACTTGCTGATGGTTGCCAATTTTTTCTGATATGAAAGGATATGAATTCAAATGAAATAAGCCAAAAAATGACATGGTTAAGATATTACGTTGTTTTGCCAATTCCTGTGTCTGATGACGTATTTTTTATTATTTCAGCTAGTGGGTAGGATTGACGTTTTTCTGCTTCCAAGGAGCATAAGAGTTCTCCAATGGAAAATAATACAATTTTAGTTTTTTTCACCGGCTCCAGCTTTTTTTGCATTATTTTTGCAAACTTGATGCAACGTGCCATTTTCGACTTGCTCATCTGCCACTGTACAGTAGAACCTCGATTATCCGAACCCTCAATTATCCGAACGATGACTTACAAGGAACATCCCTCAGGTGACACACTTCGATTTTGTTGAAATTTGGATATGTTATAAAGCACCGAAAAGTAAGCGATACGTATTCTTTTATCGGCGGAAAAACCGTTTTAAGGGGTGAAACCACTCCTCGAAAAAAGGAATCTCCAGGGGTAATATAGCAGTTTCACACACAAGGAGTCCACCGATTTTAATTAAACAGAAACGAAAATTCTTCTAATCCGAAGCAATGAAAAATCCACTATAGTGACATGGCCAAAAAAATTAAGGTTTGAACCACCCCTATATTAAGGGGTGGTTTCACGCCTTAAAACCGTTTTTCCACCGATAAAAAAATACGTATCGCTTACTTTTCGGTGCTTTATAACATATCCAAATATCAACAAAATCGAAGGGTGTCACTTGATGGATGTTCCTTGTTAGTTTATCCGAACGTTGGCACGAAAGATACAATGTTGCTCGTTGTCACCGCCGTGAGAAACAATGAGTAAACCAACGCAACTTCTTCTTCGCAAACGGCTGCGAGACTTAGTCGCTCAAAGACGCGTTACAGCCGTTCGTCAATTAAAAATGGACGGTTTTATTTAAAAAAATATAAAAAACGGCATTCGACTTTTTTCGGGTGTTTAAAACACCGACACACGGCAATTATTTGCTACGGTGCGGAGGCATTTTCCCAATAAACCTCTTGAAAAAAAAACATATATTTCAACGTTAATATGTATGTCAAATTTTAATATATATGTATGTACTGTTTTTATGTAAAAAGGTGTTCTTTATGATCTCATCCGAAAAAACCCACGTTTCGATTATCCCAACTATCCGAACTAGTCTCGGTCCCAATTGGTTCGGATAATCGAGGTTCTACCTCCCTGTATAACCCAAATGCTGGGAATTAATTAAAAACATTATAAACTTAAGGTATTCCTTTCACGAACCCAAATATTTTACACTTAACTGATTTTCGTCTATAATAAAGTAAAAATACATCCCAGTATATTGGTAAAATTTGAAGCCAAGTTACCGAACCTTTAACGAAAAATTACGGCCCTAAAAATCGTCTCATTAATACGGCGCTTTATGGACATGTCACGCTGGCCACATTTCTATCTCATAATTTATACACTAAACTCTAGATGCCTGATATAAACTGCTCACACGTGTAAAAAAGTCTAAAGATTCCGCAACGACAATAAAAGCAGAGGATCACCGAACGTTTAAAGAAAATATTAATGTTAAAACTTGAAAAAATGTGACTAGCAGAAGAATGTTTGTAGCCGTGACGTTTCAAATAAATGTAAAAATGTTTCAATCTATTAAATTTGCGCGAAAATTTTTATTCTAGTTTATCGTTGTGTATAATAATCCATTGTAACTTATTTTTTTATTAAGCGCAATTGTAATTTACCGACGATTCAGAAGGCCCTGCTTATGCCCCCACAAAGTACGGCCCTCCGTGAAAGGAATACCTTAAGGCGTCTGGCCACCTTGGCCGATCGAAAAATGGGTATATTTAAAAAAATAATAATAAACTCGAAAGTATGGGCCGGAATATTTTTATTTTTTTACACAACGTCAGAAAGGGCTTTAAGAATAACGTTAATACATTTCTGAAAGATAACTCTGAATAATTCCTCATAAACGTTTTTTGGATAGCTCTACAACGATACATTTCAACTCGATGGAAAATACGCAAATACAACGACATTATAACTTAGTCGTTCTATTATTGGAAAATTACAGGCACTTTCAATACTTCGGTTACTTTACACCGCCTGCAAAAGCTTTCAATTTTGACCACGAGAGGCGCGGCAGTCGAGTCGCATATTCCCTATAAAATGGAATTGGTCGATTTGATAGCAGCCGCATGAGGCAACCGGCTTCTGCGGCTCTTTCGTACTAGGAACATTTATTCCGCACGGTCGCTCCACAAAATTATTCGCTTCCGTACGTGAATAACATGTCATTCCTTTTCCGCGGTGCAAGTAATTAACTGCATTAAACAATTGACGATAGTAGATCTAGACCTTGAAAGTTTCGGCAGTCAAATATTCGCGTATCGTAAACAACTGAGGGTCCAGGGTGACGTAACGCGATCGAAATAAAACCACATTGTCGTAATTACGATTTTCCTGATGTCCGTACGACACGAATGTCTGCCATGTGACCGGCTCGAACTTCGCCCTTTGCGAATAATCATTTAGTGCGGTTAAAGTAGCGAGACTTTCACATATTGACTATAGATTATAAATTCATGAATTAGCCGCGGTCTACGTCAATTGTCGTCCTATCGTGACACGTTCAAAGTCCTTTTTTTTTCTCCATGTTGTACGTGGTCCGTAAGTAACGAGGGCTTATCTCGGCTATATGTAGATAATGCTTTATTGTTACAGCAGTTGTGGTTGGTGCCAGATCTCTCGTTGGACGTAAAACTCGATTATTGTCATCGATGGCAGATGCATTTAAGACGCATGGTGTAGTTCCCGATGTGGTCGACAGCGCACCGAAAGCATTACTCAAGGTCACTTATCCGGGTAATCTCACGGTTGAAATTGGCAAGGAACTCACTCCTACTCAGGTGAAGGACAAGCCGACGGTCAAATGGGATGCTGATTCTGCTGCCTTTTATACTCTTTGTATGACCGGTAAGAACTATCAATTACAAAGTTCCCTCAGTGCTCGTTGACCGATCGTGTTTTTAAATTATCTACTTCGTGCATCTTTCTAGAATCCTCTGTACAGATTCGGTGCTGCTATTGAACATCTTAAAATATGTAGAAAGAAATAAATCATCTATAAGCATAGTTGAGGGACCATTACAGTGTAACGGATCGAAAAATAGCTGACTTTGGCGATTTCTTTTTTTTTACTGTTAAAATACGATAATCAGTCTGATTTTTTAATGTCAAATCAAAGCACTCATGAAGAACAGAAAATACATTTTTCAACGTATATTTTTATTTTTTTTAACATTTTTTTTAACGGTTGAAAATGTCTGAAAAAAGGCATCCTCACGGTGTATGCGGTTATGGCCGTAAATATTGTTCGAAACAAAATTTGTAAACAGATTATTAATCGGTACGAAAGCCGCTATGTTGCTATGGAGGTTTGAAAAAAATTAAAATTGACAAAATGGCGGCGGTTTGGAAAAATACGTATGAAATTTAGTATACTTCTTCGAAAGTCTTTCAGTAAAAAAATATGAAGATTTAATAAGAAGACTCCATAGCAAGATAAAGAATGGCGTGAAGAATGTTGTGTCAAAATTTGAGACGGATAGCTTGCAAACTCTTCCTTTGAGAGTGTACACCATTTTGAAAAACGGCATTTCGAGAAAATCGCGTTCAAAATTTCGATTGCGGAATTTCCATATAAATTTTCTACTTACCATCAATTAGTGATACCAGGTCCATTTTTATATACTATCGGATAAAGTAAGAAAAATCGGATTTTTGAAAATTTTACACTGTGATGATCTCTTAAAGAAAAACATTCCAACTAAAAAAAGTGTTGGACCGATATGCAGAAAAGAACATAGAAAACTTATTCTTATATTATAGAAAACTCTTAATAAGACTTATTTAATTGAGTAGGTACTGAAATTAAAGTTCAAAGACTGGTAATTGGATTAAAGAATCCTGAAAAATTAGTTGATTATTTTTCGAGATATTGCACGAGTTTGATATTAATGTTAACATGAACGTGCGACTAAAGCTTCATGTAATTGTAATATAAAAAATAATAATGTTAATATAAAATTTCATATAAATTGTCTACTTCCGATGAATCGTCGATGCCAGGTACAAGTTAATAACCGTCCATACTATCGGGTAATGCAAAAAAACGATATTTTGAAAATTTTACACTGAAATGATCCCTCGAGAGGGCACGCATCTTTTCATACGAGTCATAATTATATCTCCTTGGGTAATAATGTTTTTCCATATCGGTACTCCACATAGACTCGTCCTGAAATGATACAAGCAATTTGAACAAATGTTCTACCATTTTTTTTTACTCGCCGACTGCTCACCTTCATCCTTTTTGACGCTCGGAAATTTTTAGATCCGGATGCTCCAAGCCGTAAAGAACCGACGTACCGCGAATGGCACCACTGGCTCGTAGGAAACATTCCGGGTGACAAAGTGTCCGAAGGCGAAGTACTTTCAGACTACGTCGGTTCGGGCCCACCACCAAAAACTGGCCTGCATCGTTACGTTTTTCTTGTATACAAGCAACCCGGAAAGATAAATTTCGACGAGAAACGCCTCACCAATACGAGCGACGAGGGACGCGCGAAATTCGCTATTAGAAAATTCGCCGCGCAGCACAAACTCGGCGAACCGATTGCCGGGACTATGTATCAAGCTGAGTACGACGATTACGTGCCGATTCTTTACAAACAGCTTGGAGCATAAAATATTGAATATTTGGATTTCCTGAAGATCGCCTCGAGCATCCAACAGTCTCCTTGAAATTGCAAACTTCCATTGTTTATTATACTTTTTCAGATAATTATTCCACAGAAATGTTTTCTCCATATATTTGCCAATAAATTTTCTAAGCGATCGTTTGATTGTCTGTAAATTATCTCGCCCTCTTGTAACTGAAATAATATAATATCCATGAACGATAGTTATTCATTGTGACGGGCATATATTTTTTCCTATTTACTGTTGGTGAACAACTATTTTTTTTCCAAACGCCAACGGATGGCCATGGGAAAATTGTGAGCGTTTCTTTGTAGCGCGATTCTGTAACTCGTAACGACAGTTTTTTTTAACGTGAGCTGTCGACAGCCAATGAGGGCTTCCTTTCTGCTGTTATCGTCCATCAGATTGGCCGTTACTATTTATTGACAACGGAAAAAGCCGCCACCGAGTTGAGGCCGTGTTTTAGTTGAACACCCATTTTTGATTTTTTGGGAATTTAATTTTGAGCAACGGTTAAATCTATAGTGTTAGTATTTCACAGTTATATTTATACACGTTTGAAGTAACATCTTAAATTTTTATATTTTCAAAGCATTTATTATTCGAAATTGTACATGATATTCAATGTTGCGTAGGTCATGTCTCGAAAAATGTTGATTATCGGGCGTTGTGATTGCGGCCGTCCTTGTCATCTGAAACAAACGATTTTTTTTTATTCCACTTATGAATATAGTTATTGTTCGGCCCTCTAATAAAAAGTTTCAGACAAAATTTACGAAATGGTGGCCTTTGAAAAAAGTACTCTGGTTTCACAATAAAATTTCCACTTCTCGTGATCCGGAAAAATGAAGGCCCGTAATTATAAAGCAATAAAAAAAATCTACAGATTTTACACAAAGTGCAACTATTTCATGGCATTGAACATGTAATCACACTTTTCGGGTAATAACAAACGTATATGTAAATAATATGAGTTGGTTTTTATTATAATTCAAAAAATATTGATACATTGAGGTGACGAAAAAAAATGTCAGGAGGTAATTTGATCGATTTCCACCGGCTGATACAGTGGTGAAAGATTCATTTTGGTCAAGGTCATAGTTTTGACGTTCTCAAGGTCATCAATGGTTTTTCAAATGGGAACGTTTTTTTTAAATTAAGACGTAGCTGATATTTTGACGAATCCAACAACCTTTGATATCATGACCTTGAAATGATTTTTCACCAAAATACACGTGAAAACGTGAATCGTGATGGAACGGGAAATCGTGATAATAAGAATAGCCGAATAATGTAATTGAACTAGTTTTGACCAAAAAACTATTCGAACGTCAAGAGAATCATTCATCCGACGTCTTCATAAAATATCATAGGTCGTTGGATTCGTCTGAATATCAGCTACAACGTCTTAATAAAAAACAACATGTTCTTATTTGGGAAACCATAGATGACCTTGAGAACGCAAAAACGATGACATTGATAAAAATGAATTTTTCAGCACTGTATCAGCCCTTCCAAATCAATCAAATTACCTTCTGACATTTTTTTCGTCACTTTAAAGGCAACAGAGATATTTGGGGTGGTCACGTTAAATGGTTCACCCTGTATAATTGGGTTTGTTTGGATTTGTTTTGCGTTTGTTTGGATTCGTTTGCGTTTGTTTGAATTTGTTTGTATAATAATTGGTATATAATTTTTGACATATATTTGTAATATAATTTTTAAATTAATATTAGTGGGCAAATAAGTTCCCGCCGTTTTTCAAGAGATGGCTCCACTAGTAAGTGCTGGTCGATTGTGACATAACCAAAACGTCATGAACCAAGCTTAGACATATGGTAAACAAACCGCTTTGAAACATTAGTGATTTTGTTTTTGCGTCGTATACTTTTGGTTGTGTGAAAATGTCTGATTTTGTGCCAAATAATCGTCATTTGCGGGAAGTGTTGCTTTTCTTCTTTCATTCGAAAAAAACAGCGGCTGAAGCGCATCGAGAACTCCAAAAATTTCACGGAGATGCTGCTCTAAGCGAAACAACGTTCCGTGATTGGTTCCGTCGCTTGAAAGACGGTGATTTCGATGTTGACGACCGTTCACGTGAAGGAAGGCCAAACACCTTCGAAAACGCTGAATTGGAGGCATTGCTCGATGAGGATCCGTGCCAAACGCAAAAAGAGCTTGCTTCAGCATTAGGAGTTACTCGCCAAGCCATTTCCAAGCGATTGCATGCGTTGGGAATGATTCAAAAACAAGGAACTTGGGTTCCTTATGATTTGAAGCCGAGAGACGTTGAGCGTTGTTTTTTCGCCTGTGAACAACTGCTCCAGCGGCAAAAAAGGAAGGGTTTTCTTCATCGCATCGTTACGGGTGATGAAAAATGGATTCATTACAGCAACCCAAAGAGAACAAAATCATGGGGACTGCCCGGTCATGCGTCTACGTCGTTGGCTCGGCCGAATATTCACGCTGCGAAGGTTTTGCTGTGTATTTGGTAGGACCAGGGCGGTGTTATGTATTATGAGCTGTTGAAACCGCACGAAACCATCACTGGGGAACGGTATCGAACTCAATTGATGCGATTGAGCCGAGCACTGCGCAAAAAGCGGCCACAATACGAGCAGAGGCACGAAAAAGTGATTTTACAGCATGACAATGCTTGGCCTCACGTTGCCAAACCCGTTAAAACCCACTTAAAAACGCTCAAATGGGAAGTCCTACTCCACCCGCCATATTCCCCAGATATTGCACCGTCCGATTGTTACTTGTTCCGTTCGATGGCACACGGTCTCGCTGATCAGCAGTTTCACTCATATAAAGACATCTCAAAATGGCTTGATTCGTGGATAGCCTCGAAAGACGAACACTCCTACCGTGACGGTATTCAAGCTCTGCCAGAAAGATGGGAAAAAGTTGTCGCTAGTGATGGGCAATATTTTGAATGATTCATTTGTAACCATTTTTTCACAATAAAGTGGCATTTCCATAAAAAAAACAGCGAGAACTTAGTTGCGCACCTAATAACAAGATAAGAAATGAAATCAGACTTTTCCGGTAGTAGAAAACAGGTACATGTGAATATGAGTTGGTTTTTATTATTTTTCATAAAATATTGATACATTGGGGGATGTAATTGAGTTTGTTTGGATTGGTTTGGGTTTGTTTGTATAATAATTGTTATATATTTATTTCACCGTCGTCTAATATCCATAAGTGAATATCCATAAGTGAGTATAGAGTAGAAATGAGCGTCAGAAATGGCGGGACGTAGAGATAAGTGAGTATCCAGGCTGAGTATAGAGTTAAAATGAACGCCAGAAATGGCGGGAAGTAGACAAATGTAGTGAGTATTGAAGATAAGTATAGAGTAGAAATGAGCATTTTCAATGCTAAAATAAAGCGCCGAACGATAGCCCGACATGTACTCTTCATGTGTGCAAAATTGCAAATCGATCGGCACAGTAGTTTCTGCCAAAAATATATGCCCGATTTAAACAATGTTGTTTTGAGAAAAACGCGCAATATCAAATATCATGTACAATTTCGAATAAAATTAAGATGTTACTTCAAGTATAAATATAACGACGAAATACTAACACTGTAGATTTAACCATTTATCTGAATTTAATATCTAAAAAATCACCTTGAAAATGGGTGTTCATAAAACAACTACGGCCTCAATGACTCGCTCTATTGATGACATGCATTCATCGCTTACTTTTTCAAGATTTTACAAGGGGACAGTACGGCAGTCGGATTTTTGTAATTTTTCGTACTCATGGTACGCGAAGTTCAGAGCTCGAATATTAATATCCCAAAGCAGTTCGACGCCATATTCAGAAATTTTCGAGAAAATTGACTTTGCAGTTTTCGAGCCCACTCTTATCCCACAAAGATGCAACGATATTCGAATCGGGCTCGTGGCGTACCCGGTAGCGCTCGAGTCTAGTAATCGCGGGGTCGCTGGTTCGAGTCTCACTTCGATTTTTTTTTTTTTCATTTTTTTTTAATGAAAAAACGCAAGTCATATTTTTAATTATCTCTTGATTATAACCATACATTTTCAAGTATCAATATTTATAACCAACAACATTTTTAGGATGAAAATGAAAAACGTCGGGTAAGGAATTGAATACTTTATTATTCGGTCTGTATTCGTTTGTTTTATACATCGGGTGTAATGTTACACGAGCCAGAGTGATAACCATCGTAAAAACAAGGAAAACAGTAATTTTCACGGCATCTCGCACACCGTACAAACGCTGCATTGTTACATTCGCAATTTTTTTTCAATACATCGATCGGAAAACAAACTTCATTCACAATCATTCACGAAAACAAACTTCATTCAAAGGCAAACGATATACGCAGAACTGTTATTCACAATATCGACGGTTGCCAAAGCAAGCGTTATATTCACATATTTCAACATTTATTCTTCTATTTATATTCCTATTAATCTACAAGGGAGTTTATGTAAATATTATTACTGGATATTTTTACGTCGCCTATTCGCAATTTCAAGCAAGAGATAATAAAAAATAAGACTTGCATTTATCATTGACAATTATAATTACATATATGTGAATTAGCACAGATTTTATGATTTTTATCCCGGGATTATTTATTTATTTTTTAATAAATAATCACCTATTGTTATATATAAATAATATATGATCATATATGACAAAATATAAAATTATGTATAACTATAATGAATTTTGTACATAAATAACTATATATGGATTTTGTCCATATATAAACATATATAGATATATTATATTAATTATATATAATAATATGTGATTATATACAACAAAAATTTATCGGGATATTTAAAGGACGGAGGTATGCGAATTAAAAAAAATGAAAAAAAAAAAAAAAATCCGAAGTGAGACTCGAACCAGCGACCCCGCGATTACTAGACTCGAGCGCTACCGGGTACGCCACGAGCCCGGTTCGAATATCGTTGCATCTTTGTGGGATAAGAGTGCGCTCGAAAACTTCAAAGTCAATTTTCTCGAAAATTTCTGAATATGGCGTCGAACTGCTTTGGGATATTAATATTCGAGCTCTGAACTTCACGTACCATGAGTACGAAAAATTACAAAAATCCACTGTCCCCTTGTTAGCGTAGAAGGCATTGGCTTGATTACTGCGTGGAAAAATTGTACTTTACAATCCTAACCCAACGAAACGTCAAGTTTGCGTGAACCGGATCAGTCACTGAACGTACAGAAGGTAGTTGCAGGAAAAACTGTCGCGTTTCAATTAACAAGAGACGATATTGTCAAACAATATTGTGCAACTCGATAGCACTGATCTTTCTATCGAACGAATTTCATATAACCCTTATATCATCGTCAAACTCGTAAACATGACGGATTTTTATTGAAACGTTGAAGAATTGTCATCTTCGTGGAATTCTTCAGCTATCACAACTTTGCTCGCGACATCGGATGTTTTTTTTTCGCCGGTATTTTCGTCGTTTATGTCCTTACATTTTGTTCCCCATTTTTACGTCTACAAATATCGAGACCTTATCTCTTCAAATTTTAAAACCTGAATCGTTTCTCTGCTTTGATGCAGTTTGGCGATGTTAGGTCTTCATATTTATCTTTTTTTCGATTATTTTATTCTCGGTACCAGCCAAAAACTGACATCGCTGAATAAAAACGACATTGTAATAAAAATGAATGAAAAAAAAATAACAAGATGATCTACACGGTGCAAAAAAAACGAAATATTCACGAGTGCAGAGGCGAAATAGCCTCCATTTATCGGACCCATTCTCGTGTAAATGACTCTATCGGGAAATTAGATGAGGATGGGTGCACATTTCGGAATCTGGCAGACAAGCAGACTGCAGCGTCGGCGTTTCTGCCAGATTCCGAAACTACCAAACCGGTTGACCTTGTACGAGCGGGTGCTGGAGAAAAGAGACCGTGCTTGGAAGCGGGGGAACGTATAAAAGTGACCTGACAACGGCTATTGCTTAGTTAGTTTCACCGGTAGAGCATTCAAGTCACGACGATGCAGTGTGTTCTCGCAGGTGAAGTACATACATCCACAATAGTCTATCCTGCGAACCAAATATATCGTGCCACCAATATGGTTGTACTACAAAACGAGTGTAGATTGTTCCTCTATGTGGCTTTCAATTTAAGGGGGAACATCACCATGTCAGGACGAAAATTGACATCGGGACTTTGCAGTTGATTTTCGATAAATTGTGTATTCTCATAAAAATTCATTAATTTTTCGTCGGAATGATTTCTCAACAACAAATCCGTTTGTTTCTCATAAACATAGGTATTATATTGTGTGGTATTGGACTGGCCTTCGCCGATGTTGAGTCCGCCTTCAAAGATGCAAAAATTCAGCCGGACATTATAAACACATCACCAACTGAACTCATCGAGGTATTTATTCTTGGCAATTTTTCTTCGTACGTCAGAAAATATAAAGAATGCATAACAGAATTAATTGAAGCGACCGAATCTTTTGTATAAATATTATGCCTCGATTGGATTCTTTTTTCGTATCTTTCAATCCTCTCAACTGCGCAATTAGGTAAATTACGACGGCAAAGAAGTTAATTTGGGAAACGAGTTTACGCCAACAGAGACTAAAAACATACCAGAGGTTCATTATAAACACGACGGTGGAGTTCTCTATACCCTCGTTTTAACAGGTAAACTTCAACAATACGTTTACGCTTTTGCAAAATTATATCATCGATTTTTTTTATGCTTTGTGTAATTTTACGTCTATGTTTATAAAAAAAAATCTTACCGCTGCTTAAGGGGTTAGGCTGCCGTGACGACCCGAAAATCAGGTTTCTTGAAAAAATTAGTTTTGAAGGAACAAGTGAGATGGTTCCAAAATCGTTTGGACATTTGCTTGTATGTACATCAACAAAGTTGTGTACCAAATATCGAAAAAAATAATAATTATCGAAGTTATGAACAATCTCGTGAACGACCTTTGAACGTGAGGCCTCAACGGTGTACTTTATTTTGGCTACCCGTTTGATTCGAAGCAAAAAAAAACTTTTTTTTTTTCAAAATAGGTAATATTGGCTAAGACTTTATCGAGCTATTTTTATTATATCGTGTTTCAATCACCGAAAAAAATTGTGAATTTTATTTTTCAATTTTTGGAGCAAAGATGACAATATTCTTAATAACTATTTAAATAACATAAAAAATAAAAGTTTATAAGAAAAACGTCCTTCAAGACTAAATTACTATTACACTGAATGAGGGTACCAAATTTGAAATTAATCCATTTATTAGATGTCGAGAAATCGTGTACACCGTTTTGAAAAACATAATTTGAAAAAGGCTATTTTCATAATTTTTTTTTGATAGGTCTATCTTACAGATATTGATATCGAAGTTGTTACACTTAATGAATACACTTTCAAAGTACATACATTTTTTAAATTTATTTATTCAAGTCACTATTTATAGACGAAAATCGTAATTAAGAAAATGTCCTAAAAAAATGTTACGTCTGCGCTGTTGATGAAATCTCGGAGATGGATCATCCGAAACAAAAGTCAAACGATTTTATATTCGGTATGTTAATGGCTATAGCGCATATCATACGATATTTGATATGTGCAAAAATGACAAAATGGCGGACATTTTTCGAAAAACCAAAAAAACGTGTTTTTGTCACCGTTTTTGGCAACAAAAAAATAGTAAATATCAAATAAAAAAAATCCTTTATATGCGCTATAGTTATAGTTGTAAAGAATATGTGGTTAAAATTTCATAAGCATCGGTTCAGTCGTTTAGAAGATTTTATCAACAAGCCGTCGAAAAACGTTGTTTCGAGAAAAACGCGTTTAAAGTTTGTTTGGGTTACATAAATACATCAATTTTCTTTTTAAATGTATGTCGAAAGGTTATTTATTAAGTGTAACAACTTTTATATCAATATCTATAATATAAACCTATCAAAAAATTCATGAAAATAGCTTTTTTACCGTCTAAAGTAAGAAGACCCCTTAATCATAAGTTTATCTGCTATTTGCGATTCCTGCACTATATGTTGGACCTTTCTCTCTAATTAGAGTTGCCTGACACGACAAATGATTTTTTTTAATTTTCACAGTAGCCTAACCCTTCAACACTACTTACTTGAATTGATATTATATTATATTATATACAATATTAGAGTTATATTTAATATGATATTTAATTTTAATGCGTTTATTTTTTATTTTTATTTATATTTAATATTTAATAATAATGATTTTCAATATTACATTATATTTAATATTGGAGTTATATCGTCGGTTATAAATCAAGAGAAATTGATAATACTGACATCTTGAGACACGTTCGCCCTTACGTTACCCAGAGATTGATGCATACCATTGATGTACCTCGGAGTCGGCGAGAAAACAAACTTTCACTGCTTGACAAACCTGTTTGCATTGCTCTAGCCGAGCCCGCGCGGCTCGTTCGACAAACGTTCGTAGCTGTACCGTTGTTCAAACACCCATATTACAATAATATATAGGTAATTGTTATTACTTGCGAACGATAGCGTCCCTTTTTTCTATTATCACATGGTTATTTATAACCACGTGATAAAAAAAACACAGGGACAAGTCAAGGAAAACAAAAATATACCATCACGAGTCCTTTTTATATTCTTGCTTTTCCACAAGTACATTTGAAAAGAATTACATGACGTGAGTAGCATTTCCGGCAAGCTCGGGAGGCCGAATCGCGTTGTATGTGCGAACGAAGCAATTTTCGCTGAGAACAGAGAGAAGTAAATCACGTTCTGATGATTAACATGTTGCGCGTCGAGACACGGTTATCAAGTGGGGAAATTCCTTTGGACGCTCGAAAATGAGTCATATTTAATGATTTTTTAAAAAGATGATAAAATGATCCCATCATTTTAAAATGTTGACATCATCTTATTACAACTTTCAAGTGTTAATTTTTTTCTTTTCTAACCAGAACAAAATGGCGGCGTTATAAGGTAATCCTTTAGGCGTCTTTTGAAGAACTGCGCATGTTGTGGCTGAAAAAGTTATTGATCGATCTGGCTAAAATTTTTGGAGGTTTCTCACTATAACGTTATAGGAAGGATAAACCGATAAAAATGTAAAAAAGTAAAAAATTAAAAATTAAGTAGGCTCTGTAATCAAAGTTTCATATTTTTGACATTTCTCGACAATTTTTACCCCAAATAAATAATTTATTTACGCGATAACCTTAAAACTTTAGGTATATCCTTCCAATAATGGTATAGTGAGGAACCTTGCAAATTTTCAGCCAGATTTTGAGCTATAACATGAGAAGTTTTTTAAACAACGCCTAAAGGAATACCTTGTAACGCCGCCATTTCATTGTGTTTGAAAAGAAAACATTTTTTTAACACTTTCAAGTTGCAATAAGATTATGTCAACATTTTTAAATGATGCGATTATTTTATCACCTTTAAAAAAAATCATTAAAAATGACTCATTTTCGGGCGTCTAAAGGGATTTCCCCCCCTTAAGACCGAGCTCGAGGCACAATAAACCGTAGCTTCTAACGCGATTCAAATACCCGAGAAACTATGGCACTAGTTTTCTTATTCGTTGAAGACCCTAATGCTTGTCTCCATTTATTTGTGGGTCGATCGTACCCATTTTTATCGCTGACAATCATGGCGCAGCCAGGAGAGGGCAGAGCCCCCCCCCCCAAAAAATCCCGGCTCCCGCCAGGAAAGAATCGTTCCAAAATAATTGAATTCATATAATCGTTTAATTTTATTTAAGTTTTACCCAAGCAAGCATAAAGAAATAATTTAATCAAACTTGAACTGTTTCGTTTGTCATAAGTCCGTAATTTGGATAAAAGGGGGCTAATTCATTACGTGAATTAAATATATATTTTAATTTCACAATTAAGTTAACTATGGGCAAAAGCAATACATTAGTTTGGCCGGTCGATACACAACCAGAAGAATACTGGAAGATCGACATTTACTATCAAGTAATAGATAATATTGTAAATCTAAAACGCCGATTTGAAAATCTACCGCTAGCTTATGCGGTTGACGCATTTTTTAAATTGGATATGAAGAACGGAGAGGATTTTATCAATAATTATGAATTTCTTAAAATAATTGCTACGTTAACCTTAGAAGCTGAAGCGATGGTCATGAAAGACATACGTTCATTTAAAATGATGAAAGAAATTATGGAAATTTAAGAAAGCATATTAAAATGGAGTACTGGTCTAACTTGTATAAACTTTTCCACGCAGACATAGTTTGAGGTAGAACGAGCGCGCGCTCTTGATTTCTATAGATTTTTGTTCAAATTTTAACCACACATTGTTCACATTATTATGCATGTTCAAGTGAAATTTTAGAACAGTCGACTATTTAGATTGGGCGATAATGGGTGTTCAAATTGCAACTTTCAACACTGCAGGGTCTATTGAAATTTAGACAGAATCATTTTCCGTAAAAAATATTTGTCCCCTATAATAAGAAGACAACACTGCATCGTTCACATATCCAATAACGTAAGTTTGCGCGGCATATTTAAGGAGGTACACCAGCTTCATACAATGTTGCCATGCTAAACCATGGTCAAATTTCAAAATGGTGATAGATCAATAAAATTTGGTGAGTATATTCTTTAGTATTATATATGTCAATACAATTTTTTTCAGATTTTTTCATTGTGCCGTTATCGAATAATTGAACATTGAAGTTCACGTGTATAAGCATAGCGTTTTTATAGATATAGGTATATATTCCGGGTATAAGAATAAACGCTTGTGAATTATTTGTAAGAAAACGGCACAACCAAAAAATCTGAAAAAATTTGTATCTACATGAATAATACTAAAGAATATATTCACCAAATTTTATTGATCTATCACCATTTTGCTGAAGCTGGTGTACCTCCTTAATACAATACTGCAACACAAATTTTTATTTGGAAGAAATTTTTAATCGAACAAAGTTTTTAACTAGTTATGAATTAACCAACACTTTCATTTGTTAATGAAGATAACATAAATAATATAAAACATTAATATTAATAACGCAAATATATTTTTTATGATAAAAGTTTTTAACTTTAGAAACACGAAATTTTTTGTTCTCGAAACATTGAATAATACTGTTCTGCGGTGTTGCTATATGTTTTCTTATTATAGGGGACAGATATTTTGTACGGATAATTATTCTGTCTTTACTGAACGTTTTTAGAAAAACTGAATAGTAAAGGCAATCCAAACTTTTTTCACTCTTTCCCTAACTAGTTTGCTATCTGAACATAATTTTTTTTCAAAATTTATAAACCCAATAGAATGGTACGACGAATTATGTGACCTGACGTTTGGCCAATGCAGACCCTGCAGTGGTAAAAGTTGCAATTTAAAAACGCATTATCTACCAATCTAAATAGTCGACTGTTTAGAAATTTAACTTAAACATGCATAATGATATGGACAATGTATCGTTAAAGTTTGAACAAAATCTATAAAAATGAAAAGCGCAGTGTAACGGGTCGAAAAGTAGCTGATTTTCGCAATTTTTCTTTTCGATGGTTAAAATACGCTAGTCTGATTTTTTATGTCAAATCAAGAACTCATGAAAAACAGAAAATAAATTTTTCAACGTTTATTTTGTACATTTTTCAAACGGTTGAAAATGTTTTCGAAAAAAAGGAGTCCTCACGGTGTACACGGTTGTGGCCGTAAGTATTATCTGAAACAAAATTTGTAAAAAGATTATTAATCAGTATGAAATTCGCTATCTTGCTATAAAGGTTTTTTTTAAATAAAAATTCACAAATTGCTCCGGTTCGAAAAAAAGTATCGAATTTAGCCTATTTTTTCGACAGTTTCCCTTGAAAAAATATATAAAGATTAACAAAAAAACACATCCATAGCAAGATAAAGAATGGCGTGAAGAATGTTGTGTCAAAATTTGAGTCGGATAGCTTGAAAACTCGTCCTTTGAGAGTGTACACCGTTTTTAAAAACGACATTGCGAAAAAATTGCGTTTAAAGTTTCGAGTGCGGAATTTTCATATAAATTGTCTACTCACGTTGAATCGGCGATGACAGGTCCATGTTTATAACCGTATATACTATCGGATAATGCAACGAAAAACCATTTTTTCATTTATTTTACACTGTGATGATCTCTTAGAAAAACATTCCAACAAAAAAAGTGTTGGGCTGATATGCAGAAAAGAAACATAGAAAACTGACATAAGACTTATTTAATTGAGTAGCTACTGAAAGTAAAGTTCAAAGACTAGTAATTGGATCAAAGAATGATGAACAATTAGTTGATTATTTTTCAAGGTATTGCAAGTTCATGTTAACATTAATATTGATATAAATTTTACCATAAACGTGCGACTAAAGTTTCATATTTTATGAGTATTACATGATTATCGATTATAACGTAAATTTTATTTAAAAAAAGGCCATTGTGGACAAACCACTTTTTTGTCAGGTGTACCCCAGAAATAAATGCTGGCTACGCCAATGCTGACAATAAGCGTAGGTAGAAATTTCCAATCACGAAACTCAAATAAGAATCACAAATAGAAAGTACCTTTTCGACACCAAGTTCACTTTTTACTTTCCCGGTTCGACAAGAGTACTGTACTTTCTCCTTTGCGTGGACACAGTCTTTCTTCATTGATATGACAATTTCACAGACCCCGATGCTCCGGTGAGAGGATACAATCGCGAATGGCAACATTGGCTGGTCGGCAATATCCCTGAGGATAAAGTGGCCAAGGGCGAAGTACTCACGGAGTACGTTGGGCCTGCACCCCCCAAAGGCTCTGGCATACATCGTTACATATTCCTTCTTTACAAACAGAATCAAGGTGCCATTACCTTTACCGAACGGCGTCTCGGGGCCAGGTGAGCACAACTGCATATGGCGCTATCCACATAGAACAGATTCTATATGGATTCTATCTAGATCCATAGAACAAAATCCATATCTATGGATTCTACATGCATTCTATTTGGATCCATATGGAACAGATTCTAAATGGATCTCACCTTCATCACGAATTGTCTGATTGCTGGTTTTTCTTACTTCCAATATAAACTCTGAAGTAGATGGAGTATTCCATTCTTTACTCTTTGAATTTAACCAATAACATGTTTGCACCATCCAAATATCAACTAAACGGTACATTTAACATCATGGACAACTTCCAATAGATCCAATCATTTGTCAAAGTTGACGTTATCGGACAACATCGTCATTTTTCAGAGACAAAGCCAGAAGCAGATTCTCGATCAAGAAGTTCGCCGAAAAGTACAATCTCGAGGGACCGATTGCTGGGAACTTCATGAGAGCACAGTACGATGATTACGTACCGACAATTCACAAGCAACTTGGTTTTTGAAGACATATTATTCGACATTTGGACTTCGTTGATTATTCGTGTGTAGTGCAGTGGCTCACAATCAGGAAATAAAACTTCTTACAATTTATATTTTATCCGGATTATTACACTTGACCGTGATTCTTAAAAGGTCAGGCTACTGTAACGACCCGATAAACAGGGTTATGTTAAAAACCATAATTTTGAAAGAATAACTGAGATGATTGAAAAATCGTTTGGACATTTATTTGTATGTACATTAACAAAGTTGTGTACCGAATTTCGTGAAATAATATTAACGATTAAAGAAGTTATAAAAAATTTCGCGAAGGACCTTTGAACGTGAGAGGCTCAACGGTGTACTTAATTTTGGCCGACTGGTTAATCTGAAACAAAAAAAAAACAGTTTTCCCTATGATCTATGGATAATGTTCGCTTTGCCGAGCCATTTTTTGTTATAGTGTTTTAATCATCAAAAAAGAGTTTGACTTTTTTGAAGATTTTTCGAGGTCAAATGACATCATTATTCTTAATAACTAATGAAAAAAATGCTAAGAAGAAAAACGTCGGTCAAGACTAAACTGCTATTACACTGAATAACTGTACCGAATTTCCAATCAATCCGTTCGCTAGATGTCGAGAAATCGTGTACACCGTTTTGAAAAACATAGTTTCGAGAACAATGCGTTTTAGGTATTCCTTTCGCGGAGGGCCGTATTTTGCGGAGGCATAAGCAGGGTCCTTCTGAATCATTGGTTAATTACAATGGCGCTCAAGGTCGTTTCTTAAAAATATTGGGGTAAATTTACTGAATATTTTATGTTTACTGTTTACATCAATCTCCACTTGATCGCATTGGTTGTATGGGGCAACCTCGTTACCATTTTAGTTTCTCGCGTATACCTTCCGCATCGATGAAGAAAGTGACTCAAAGAACGAATATTGTGTGCAGGATAGTGTACAGAATGATATTACCGAAAAAAATAGACAGCTTGCCGATCTAATTAATGAAAATGTATGAAAACTATGCGACCAGTTTACGAAAATGTGAGGCTTGTTGAGGGATATGTATTCAAATGTGGCAACGTCGCAACTATGGAAATAGCGGAACCAATCGAAAACATAGCGCGCCAATTTCAAATACGTTGAAGTCAAATGCGACTAAGGAGAACTTATTAATTTATTTATTATGATGTATTCCCTATTTTTAGCTTCGGCGAGCATTGTACGATGCTTGTGGACACGAGCACTGATAAAACGTCTTTTCTATCGGAAACTGCGTCGCACTAATATTTTTTTTCTGAATCATTTATTGCCTCCTTTTGCTCTGACATAACCTCTGAAAACGCCGATCGGCACGAAATGCGAACACCGCTGCGACCTGTGACAGTCACTGCAGTCAACCTAAAGGTGCGGCCTCATGCAGTCGCTCGTCGCTCGTTTGCAGCGACAAATCTGGGCACGTGATATGTAGCGACAAAGCTGAAAATGTTGAGCTTTATCGCTGGGAAAGGAGAGTGGGGAGAGGAGAGTTGCTATTCGACGCGGCGACTTGTCGCTACTTTTTTGAGTCGCGGGAAATTCAAAATAGGGTCACGTGACCAGATTTATCGCTGCAAACGAGCGACGAGCGACTGCATGAGGCCGCACCTTTAAATAATACGATGGATATCATTCATTTCCGTAAAATATATTTTATATTGTTTTTGATCTACCACTGCCAGTAAACTTTTTGCCGGGACTGTCCAGGCTTTGCCCCAATACACGCAATAGCTTGTATATACAGACAATGCAGTCTTCTATGTGTGTGTGAGACCGACGATCGTGGCAACGTTGCGCATCAGCTGTGGCCTACGTACATATTTTCGCTGTAGCGGAAGACAATATTATTTGTGAGCTAGGAGAAGAGCAATTCTCAAAAAATGTCCACTCGAACCCGACACAAGGGACAATTCATTAAAAAAAAAGTGCTTGCGAAGAAAATAAAAGCCGTAGCGGCTTCCCTAAGAGCACGATACGAACACGATGAGGAAATTGACGAGGAAAATTTAGAGGTTATCCAGTGCGATGGGAGACGTATCGTCGAGCTGCAAGAGAGCTTGGAAACCTTCGATGCGGTATATGTCGAAAAGTTCAATCATTGAAAAGAATTGTGAAAGAAACACGTCTTGGGCTCAATTCGTGTTTAACGATTTCTTGTGACACTTGTAACGTGAATACACTCGTTCTGACAGGAAAAATGCATACCGCAAAAGACCTCTCAAAATTGTCAGATGTGAACACGAAAGCTGTCCTTGGTAAGCCAATTAATTTAATGATTGAATCCCATATATTTTTTCTAATTCTCAATCTGCAATGACAATTTCTTTGCTGTGTTAAATAGGGGCTGTTCACTCAGATGTCGGACCCACCACTTTGAACAAGCTTCTAGCTTGTTTAAACGTCCCTCCAATATCGGAGAAATTGTTCAAGCGGTACGAACGAGAAATTGGCCCAGTAATTGAGGAATGTGCCAAAGAAAGCTGCAAAAGAGCTGCGGAGGAAGAGCGTAGATTAGTAATAGAAAATGTCGAAAAGTTATGTCAGGAAATGTGAGTATTCAGCGTAATTGGTCAGGGTCTGATTTGATAATCGAGTATATCTTTTTTATAGCTTTCATTTTGCACTATTGAAGTAAATTAACTCGTAAAATCTCTGTGTATAACAAGATTTTTTATGAAGCGCTGTAAGAATTTGTTTCAAATCTCTGTTGCGCTGTGAGAATTTTTTCAAATGTCTGCGGCGCTGTAAGAATTTTGTCAAATCTCTGCAGCGCTGTAAGAATTTGTTTCAAATCTCTGTGGCCCTGTGAGAATTTTTTCAAATCTCTGCGGCGCTATAAGAATTTTTTCAAATCTCTGCGGTGCTGTAAGAATTCTGTCAAATTTCTGCAGCGCTGTAAGAATTTTTTCAAATCTCTGTGGCGCTGTGAGAATTTTTTCAAATCTGTGCGGCACTAAGAATTTTTTCAAATCTCTGTGGTGCTGTAAGATTTTGTTTCAAATCTCTGCGGCCCTGTAAGAATTTGTTTTAAATCTCTACTGCGCTGAAGATTCTCATAAGTATTGTAAATTTTTACTTTCTTTCGATTTGCTACTGAATTTATTTTGTAGCTTCTGCGCTTACATTTATAACTTAACGTCTAATGGTGCAGTGTGAAAGCTACATCGACTAAAAAAGACACAAATTTTTACTTCGATAAATTATTTACAGAGTAATTGTTCTACTGGTCTGTTTCACTTTTTTGCTGTTAGGCAAATTAAAATTGAAAAATATGACTAACTTTATTTTTATAGGGCTTATGCCGTTTATTTGTAAATTTATCTGCAATTGTATATAGAAATATATTTCTGGACATAGTTATTCTATGTCCTCATAATTTGTACATCACGAATCGTATGTTTATACCTATACATTAAAATATCAATAAAAACTATTTATACTAAAGACTAAGCGCTAATAAAAAAGTAATGGAATATTTTTTTAAGGTATTATAACTATTTTTTCAAATATTATATAGCCGAATCGTAAGAAAAAATCTGTTTTTTTTGTTAATGAAATATTAATAAAAACATCAATTCCCTCAGATATTCTATGAGTTTGATTATTTTATGTTCTACGACTATTTCTCTGCGTCAGGCCGACTGAAATAGTCAAGGAAATTTATCCTCATCTGCATGACCTTGGACCTGCGACGAATCCCAATTCTCCGCAAATCCTGAACGATGATCTTACGGTGGCGAATGCGTCCTCGGATAAATTCGACAAGGCATTGGGCAACATCATCAACATCATCGTTTCTTACGATATGGGATGGAGTAAACGCGGCAATGGAAGGAGTTACGACAGTTTTAATGGCTATGGCGCAATAATAGGATTTTTCAGCGGTAAAGTCCTCGATTTTGCGACTCGGAATAGGAAATGTAAGCTCTGTGATTCGGGTCGAGCGAAAGATCACGATTGTCGAAAGAACTTCCAAGGAAGCGCGAAAGCGATGGAGCCTGATGTTGGAGCTGAAATAGTAAATCGGAGCACTATTCTGAAAGAGGCAGGGCTCAATGTTCGTGTTTTAATTGGCGACGAAGATAGTTCTACTATCGCATCCGTACGTCGAGAAAAATCGCAACGAGTTTTTAAGTTAGCTGATAAAAATCATCTTCGAAAACACTTCGTTACCGAATTGTATGAGCTACAAAAAACTTGTAAAGAGTTAAAAAAAAAGAGGCTATCTCTCATGTCAACAAATGTTTCGGATACGCAGTAGCGCAAAATAAAGGCAAATCTGTGGAGCTATCAAACTGCCTTCGCAATATACCGGACCATTTGTTCAATCGACACACAAAATGTGGAAGCTGGTGTCTCCGTTCCGAGAATAATGCAAGCGCTCATAAAGTGATATTCAAAGATCCAGAGCTGTACAAAAAACTGCACGAAATATTCACCAAATACGCCAACAACGCCTCCAAATTTTCGGTCGCAGTTTCGAGTCAAGCCAACGAAAGTCTGAACAGTATCATGGCTCACAAGGCTCCGAAAAATCGATGCTACAGTCAAAACGAATCTGCCGATTTCCGTTTCTCAAGCGCTGTGTGTAGTAAGAATGACCGTGACAATTACTTACTTACCGTTGCAGAAAAAATCATCATTTCACCCGGGAAAAATACTGCATCATTTGTTGCGAAAAACGAATTGAAACATTTGCAAAGAACGTCAAAAGCTAAGTTACCTAGCACAAAAACTCGCAGGAATATACTGGCTGATCAAAGACAGGCGTTGAGAAAAAAATCGGAACAGACAGAAGGAATTCAATATCAACCTAACTGTGGTTTTGAAGTTGATATCGATGATCTAGAAAGTCATGAAGACGTTCTTAACAACAATGTACTGAATACTTCTTCGTTGTTGGACGCTTCGAATCTCGTTTTCTTCGATTTGGAAACTTCAGGTCTTCAAAAATCTGCAGACATTTTGCAGATTGCAGCCAAGTTCGGTGAACACGCTTTCTGCGAATATGCGAATCCTTCTCAGCCAATTACATCGAGCACAACAACTATCACGGGCATGAGAAATGTGGCTGGAGAATTGTTTTTATATGACAAGAAAGTCCAGTCGATTCCTATTGAAGACGTCCTTCGTAAATTCAAAGAATGGCTAGCTGTGCTGAAACCGTGCATTCTTATAGCGCACAATGCAAAATTTGACACTCCACGCTTACTCCAAGCTTTCAAAAATAATTCGATGATAGAGGATGCCAAAAATCTTATCGCCGGATTCGCAGACACTCTCGTCACTCTAAGGAAGCTTCATCCTCAAAGAAAAGGTCCCGGAATGTTTAAGCTATCTACTCTCGCTGCAGATCTACTGCACATTGAACCCACTGCAAGTTTTCACGAGGCATCATACGATGTCGAGATCCTGGAAAAACTCGCGTCTACTATCCCAAAAAAGAATTTAATTGCAAATAGCAAATCTTTCAAAGAATGCTATATTCACGAAGCTCGACTACAAAAGGCAGCAGTACTCGAACGAGCCTTGAGTGATCTCAAAGATGTTATCGCTGCGGGAATGATTAAAAAAATAGCAAGTGCGGGGATCGATCTTGTTAAATTACAAACAACATACACGAAAAGTGGAAGAGATGGTACCATTGAGTTGCTGTCGACGAACAAAATGGATAAAAAACCTCGTGTCACAAAAGACAAAAAAATCTTGGAAAAGATTATTCTATTTTTAAAAACGAACCAAAGCTCCGACGTTTAGGTAAAAAGAGAAAAAAACGAAAATGTTAGTTAAATAAACATTGTTCTATTAATATATGTTCAATTACATTATATTTTATGAAAGAGAAGATTATTTGAAAATTAAAATTTATTTGTTACATTCAAGCTAAAATCAAAATAATGTTTGTTGAAATAAAATACTTTGTTAATATTTAAAGATATATTGAGACAATATGTTTGCAATAAAAAGTATGCTTTAATATTTTTTCCACCAATTTATTCAAATGCCATTTGTTTTGGTCCAAAATCATATGTTCAAACTAAGCGCCTGGCCGTGCACACTGTTGCCAGATCGCTGACCCGTTCCCCCTCCACGCACTCGTTCGCTTGCAGGCCGAGCAGGATATTTGCTATACGAGCAAAATTGTGAGGGCTTCTCATGGTTATATCTTGGAAACTAGATGGTGAATCATTCTCATTTTTTTTCACATTATTCGTGATATCTTACTCTAGCTTATCCTCGTTTTTTATCAATTTCTTAATTTTAGTTTTGACGGTAGAATTAATGATGCTCTGTTTGCCCATCATAACGCATTTGTTACGTGTAAACCAAGCCAACTTTAAGTGTAAATATCTCAGGTTTGGGGTGGTCAAACTTATTCAAATTGCACAGATGTTTGGATAATGTATTAAATAACATATATGTCAAATTTCAACCATTTCTTAATTCAACTCTTCTGTGGAGGTACTACCTTAACAGCCCCGGACTACGACAGATTGTGCGCCGTTGTCAAAGCTCGTGTCTTTTTTCATACGATTTTTAAACATCAACATTTAGTTTTCTGATTATCGTTACTCCTTCAAATTACCATATATGTAAATGCTCATTACGATTATTTTACCGCACATTTGAAAATTTTTGCTGTATTCAGTCGTGCACGTCATTAATATTTTGCTGCAATAAGTTGGCACTGGTGACGTCACACAATGTATTACTATAGGAACTTCGTTTCTCCCCTCACCCTTCAAAAAATGATGTAGCCTTAATAAAAATAAGTGACAATCAATTATTACACCCAATGAGAAACGGAAATAAAAAGTTTCGCGCGAATTTGGTAGTTTAAGACATTTTTACATTTTCTCTGCAAAAGTCGCGGTTACGAAAATTCTTCTGCTATTCACATTTTTTTAAGTTTTATCATCAAAATTTTCTTTAAACATTAGGCGAACCCCTGTTTTTATTGTCGTTGTGGAATCTTTAAAAAAATTTACACGCGTGAGCAGCTCATGTCAGGCATCTAGAGTTATTTAGTGTATAAATATTTAGATGGAAATGTGGCCAGCGTGTCATCGCCATAAAGTGCCGTATGAATGAGACGATTTTTAAGGTCGTAATTTTTCGACAACTTGGCTTGAAATTTTACCAGTATACTCGGATGCATTTTTACTTGATTGTATACGAAAGTCCGTTAATTGTTAGGTATTCCGGTTTGTGAAAGGAATACCTTAAAGTTTTACTAGCAGTTCTGTGCTTCTCATGACGATTTTACCTTTAATCTGCGATTCCTGCACCCTATAATGGACCTTCTTCTTTAGTTTGAATTGCCTCAAGCGACTATAGATTTTAGCATTGAAAATGCTTTCAAAAATGTACATGCTTGTTGAGGTTGGCTGGATGTCACACGAAACTAACGCTACCCCCACTCCTCTGCCACTGTATTGTAGCGGAGTGGGGGGAGCTGCGACATGCCAATGCCCGTGATTGGTTAAAAAATGCCGAACGACATGTAGTGTACATCTACGGTTAAAAATTGTAATGTAGTGTAAATTACATGTAAAGTACATATGGATGGATGGATGGATGGATGGATACATATGGATGGATGGATGGATGGATGGATGGATGGACGGACGGACGGACGGACGGACGGATGGATGGACGGATAGATGGATGGACGGATGGATGGATGGATGGATGGATGGATGGATGGATGGATGGATGGATGGATGGATGGATGGATGGATGGATGGATGGATGGATGGATGGATGGATGGATGGACGGACGGACGGACGGACGGACGGACGGATGGATGGACGGATAGATGGATGGACGGATGGATGGATGGATGGATAGGTGGATGGATGTATGGATGGGTCGATGGATGGATGGATGGATAGGTGGATGGATGTATGGATAGATGGATGGGTGCGAGGATGGATGGATGGGCGGATAGATGGATGGACGGATGGATGGATGGTCAGATGGATGGATGGATGGATGGATAGATGGATATTTACATGTACCTGTTTATTATTACCCGAAATGTCTGATTACATTTTCAATGCCGTGAGATAGTTGCACTTCGTGTAATATCTGTAGGTTTTTTAAATTTATTTTCACAGGAGCCTAACCCCTTAAGGCGATGCGACAACCTCTCAGTTGGCAGAGATTCCACTGCATACTTTCCTCTGAAGCAATCAACATTTTCAGAAACATAAGGCCCCTTGTTCTCCTTCCAATGAGAACGCAAATTAGATTTCTTTTTCCCCAAACGTCATGCCTCTGGAAGAAAATCGAGACACGGATTTTCAGCTACCTTCGTCGCATTTCATTGTCACGTGTGACTTTCACTCAGCCTCAATACGTCGTTTTGATGCAGAAAAAAGATGTCTTTCTTTCCATTCGTTCGACAAACATTTATTTTATTTCGATACAAAACACTTATTTCGTTATTGGAATCAAATACCACAGTAAAGAGTTTGCTACCGCATTTAACGCGGGAACGCGACGTTTTACGAATTTGTGTGAATGTCCTCTCTGAACGTCTTATATTCTCAGCTATAACATTACACATATAATGTAAAGCTTTTCGTGGACAATTTTTGTCTTCTTATCGTCTTTTTATCCCTTCAAGCCGTCAACTTTACGCGGGCCTACGCAGGCGTGGTAGTTATAACACGGAACTTCCTTTCGAATGTCTTCATACAGATATTCGGCTATCTTGTCCTCTTTCAACGTCACTTATCAATGCTACGGATATTCCGTAGATTTCGATATCGAGAGTAAATAGGAGGAAAAACAAAAATATACTAGTATTCTTCGTATGGTTGTAGATTTTGTTCTTCTTCCTCACTGCTCTCTCGTACTCTCGAGTTCTATAACTTTATAAGATACAAAAAATTGTCGATGTTCGATTTCTTTTCTAATTTTCACAGCAACAAAATAATGCTTCGTCGCGATGCACCAGTTTTCATTATCCATTCAGGGTAGAGATCTGCACCGTAAAATTTCGCAACTTGCAGAAGATTACACGTGTCCAACATTAAGAAACAAAGGATTTCTTTTTGTTTCAAGATGACCAAGTCATGACTTGGAATCGGAAGTGTATTCTTCGAAACATGTTGAACGGAAAAAAGTGTCTCGAAGCTTCCAAATATTTACAGATGTATAAAACATGGGTACGTTGAATTAAGGGTGATTGACAAGAAAGAGGGTCGAAGCTTAAGGACACTTGAAAATAACAATCAGAAACAGATATCTGCAGTTCTCTTATTTTCTGGTCTTATTTAAGGGGGGAAATCCCTTCAGACGCCCGAAAATGAGTCATTTTTCATGATTTTTTTTAAAGGGCTATACCAGTGTGACACTTTAAAAAAATCGATTTTTTTTGCCTATTTCGATAGTTTATACTTTCAAGAATATCCTGTAAAAATGTCAAGGCCGTATCTCTAATCATTTTAACTTGCAAAAATCGATAGTTAAATCTTGAAACGCGTTTTTCTCGAAATGAGATTTTTCAAATTTGCTGACATTGTAACTCGAAGAGCAATTATCCGATTGACTTGAAATTTGAACCGAGTACTCTTGAATACATTTACTCTACAATGACGTAGGGCATTTTTAATTGGGTGAAAATTGACGATTTGGCATTGAAAAAAACGACAATTTTATAGGCAAGAAAACAGACCTTTTTTCATAACTACGCCATTTTGTTAGATTTTGATATTTTTCGAAAATCCTAGGTCATTGTACAGGAAATACCTTCCAGTTTAACGACATTTTTTCCTTTTTCGGTTTCAGCTACTCAATCGGCCGAAATCATGTCAGCAGTGGAGGAACTTTTTTTTTGGCGCCTCCGAAGGCAGCTTATAAGTCGTTTGGATCTCAATATTTTTCTATGAAAAAATTATGTAATATAGGTCAAATATAGCCAAATATATTCTTAATTTTTCGAAATATTTAATTGAGTACTTTTCTTCCAAAAAATTCCCTAAAATCACCCAAATTTTCAGCGGTCACACTGGTATATCCTGACGCTATCCTTCCAATAATGTCATAGTGAGAAACCTCCCAAAATTTTAGCCAGATCGATCAACAACTTTTTGAGCTATAACATGAGCAGTTTTTCAAAAGACGCCTTAAGGAATACCTTATAACGCCGCCATTTTGTTTTGTTTAAAAGAGAAAACATTTTTCTCAATACTTGAAAGCTGTAATAAGATAATGTCAAATTTTTCAAATCATGCGATTATATTGTCACCTTTAAAAAAAAATCATGAAAAATGACTCATTTTTGGGCGTCTGAAGGGATTTCTCCCCCCATAACGGTGATTAGCATGCTCCACGCGTTTTCAACGTGGTCTGGACATTTCAAGTCGCCACGAAACGTCTATCGATCCTCATTAATCGTGGCATGTCAAAAAGCATGTTGTCGCAAAAATATTTCGTCACGCCGCCGTTTTTAAACGTCGTCAAATAATATTTCATCTATAAACTAAAAAATTCCAAGCAAACTAAAAATATGACGAATTTACGTTCGACGTCATCGGTCAGTTTACTCGCCAACATATTTCGAGAAACGAAATCTGAACTTTTTTGACAGCTATAGCGATTCGTAGCTGGTCTGTAAATTGCATGGTGTCTTCCCATTGACGGAGATCTCTAACGAATTACATCTAATGCGTTATCGTGTATTTCGGCCGGTTAGATATCTTTTTTTTCGTCACTTTTGTTTTATCGATCGATATTATACAGTATTACTAGAATAACACGTGTGCGTTGTTTTTCCGATCAAGCCCGTTGTTCCGTAACGACGTTGTGTAAAGATTCCGTGCCATTTAAAGAGACACCGCGGGGCCGGAAGTGGAAGGGGCGAGAATGTTGAACGTTTGGGGGCCGGGTTGAAGTTCCAAACTTTGAATGATCAGAACGCTGAAAACTCTGAAAGAATACTACCCCGAAAGATCAATACTCAAGAATTTTGCCCGAAAGACCAAAACTTCGAAAATCTGAACGGGCCCAGGTTGGAATTCCGAACTTTGAATGATCAGAAGGATCAAAACTCCGAAAGAATTTTACACGAAGGACCAAAACTCCGAAAATCTGACCACCGTCAAAATAATTCGGCTATGGAAGTTTTAAAAGTTTCAAAAATTTTCAATAAATCGACGAATTATTTCAAGAATTTCTTTTGATTAAGGGGTGAGGTGCAATCAGAATTTTCAAAAAAATCGATTTTTTAAACATTTTCTCGAAGTATAATGTTTCGAAAATATTCATTGACAATTAGTGAAGGGGCGCAAGCAACCGGTTTCGACCACCGAAGGCAGAATGCTTCGAAGACAACAACAAATTGATATTTTGGAAGCTTCCACATCGGCAGAAGCCCTATTGTGTGGGCCAGGAATTGATGATTCGATGTGAGTAATTTTTTAATTAGTATTTCTATACATAAATCAAGCGTAAAAATGGAAAATTCTTTCAGAAATTTTCAAAAATTTATTACTCCAAAATTATGAACTTTAGCAAAGTTTTATAAAGAATACTTTCGTTTTGAAATTGCCCAAAATGGTTTTAAAAAAATAATTCATCCCGAAAAACTTTAATTTTTTGAAAAATTGTTTTACCAATTGGCTATAAACAATTGAATGCTCGACTTTTCGGCGAAAAATTGTGATATTCGGATTCAGCGGATCAAAATACATAAAAAAGTTTAGCTTCGTCCATCGGGCTCAAAATTTTACGAACATATAATACCGTATCCACATCGAAGAACTTTAAACGTTTTGATGAAATTTGGTGTGCTTATTGATAGCATTGAAAACTAGTCCTTAATCGAAGGATTTTCATTTTTATTTAAAATTTCTATTTTTTTTAACAATAAGCGAGCGATTTTTCGGTCGAAAATCGAAAGTTATCTGTCGGAAGCCGCCATTTTGTTATTGAAAAAAAGCTTCGATTAAGGACTAGATTTATTATTAAACTTATGATGTTTTTTAGTTTTTTTTTTAATTTCAGATGAACCAGTAAAATTGTATGATGGTCACTGCAAAGCACTCAGGCCAAGGGGGCTCGACAAAGATGGCGATATTTTTATAAATAATCAATATTTTTCTTTGAAAATTTGTACAAGTCGAGTTGAAATATAACATGAAAAGTCTGTCTAACCACTTTTGTAAAACAAACTTAAATACTATTAAAAAAAAAATGATTGAAAATGCTCATTTTTTCACGTCTCTGACTGCGTCTCACCCCTTAAGAAATGATTTTACGTCAATTTTGAAATTCGTCTAGACAATGCTATTCGTTCTACATCATTTACAGTCACCTGTGTAGACTTTCGCTTGCTTTACGAAACTTGCAATTTCGGAACATTAAAATCAGGCATTTTCAACCGTCGGAGCAAAGTTCGGAATTTCAACCCAGCCCCGAACGTTTTATATCCAACAGCAAAATGCTCGCTTTTGTTTTCCGAATTTGACGCGACGAAACGGGCCTCACGGGTTTACAATCACGTTCGATTAGATTCTTTTAGTCTAAAATGTATACCTAAACTTATTACCATTATTATTACAGTTCGAAGGAATCCCGGGGATTCGATCGTCGGAGCCTTTTACCAGACGCGACAATATTCGATTTTCGATTGTGAACAAAGTTTATTTTTTATCTTTTATCTTCATATTCCCCCACCACTCCAAAAGAAGTCTTTTTCTTGAGCATATTCATGAAAACAATGGGTTTTCGCTAGTCCTCGCAAGAGTACAATCGCGTTCTCACTTTTTTCCATCGACATTGAATCGTTGGAACGTTCGATCGGTAACTCGTCGCCAGGTGTGCGCGCGCGCCTGCTGTTCGATAAATATGGACGATAAAATGTGTTCACAATTATTTTTTTTATCTTCCTCGTCAGCGCTTGGCATTCGTCTACGAATATAAGATAATTACAATGATGATAATGATAATAATTAAATAACAAATTAGTCTCGTTGAACCTTTGGTTCTTAGCAGCAGTCACAGAATCGCCCAGCGATTCGTTGAAAATTATTATTTTCTCCTTTCACAGGATTAAAGTCCCTTAATTCGGGACGTTTTCAATTTTTCTTCTTTCCTTTTTTTTCTATCGATATACACGTTAGGCTCAGCTCTCAACTACTTGCAAACATCCTCAAGTCCATTTTTTCGTTCACGTTCGAAGAATCCCCAGAATATTCACGTTGGCAACTAATTCGCGAACGAGACGTAGGATTATAACGCTTTTTTCCGGGGTCTTTACCTCGATGTGATCCAAGCTACATAACTTCTCTAAAGTATAATCCTAAATAGCCTTCCGTTTATAATCAATGATATATACGAATTATCACGAGATCCTTCACAGTTTCTAAGTTCCTTCCGCTCTCCGTTTCTCACTTTCTCTCTGATTTTTTCGTCGGAAGAAAAGTTTCTCTCCAGCTTTTATACAATTATTCTTAAGGCAATGCGAGGTCAGGATTAACCGTGATATTCGAGCATAGCTCGTGGTCGCGCAAGTCGCCCCAGCCGCCGTTGCCCTTACGGAGTTTCGTCTTTTTCGCAATTCCGGCAATCGTCAGCGTCAGTTGCGTCGGGAATAGATGAGATCGCGCGGTGTTCAGAACATTTTGCACTTTCGCGATAACGGCGGTTGATTCGCAATTGTTTTTCTTGTGATGTACACCGCTGAAACAAAAAATTGCATTTGTTTTAAACAACGAAGAACCGTTAATATGATAAAATGATTTGAGAATAATTTTGCGTTGTAATGTTACGGTATATTGATTGAGGTAGAATATCCATAAGTCGAATTTCCATAACCGAATATCCATAAGTCGAATATCCATAAGTCGAATATTCATAAGTCGAATATTCATAAGTGCCAATATCCATAAGTGAATATCCCCAAGTCGAATATCCATAAGTACGAATATCCGTAAGGGAGTATAGAGTAGAAATGAGTGCCAGAAATGGCAGGAGGTAGAGGAAAGTGAGTTTGTTTGGGTTATCCAAACGGGCGGGAGGTAGAATATTCATAAGTCGAATTTCCATAACTCGAATATCCATAAGTCGTATATCTATAAGTCGAATATCCATAAGTCGAATATCCATAAGTACGAATATCCATAAAGGAGTATAGAGTAGAAATGAGTGCCAGAAATGGCGGGAGGTAGAGGAAAAGTGAGTTCGATTGGGTTATCCAAACGGGCAGGAAGTAGAACATTCATAAGTCGAACTTCCATAACCGAATATCCATAAGTACGAATAGCCATAAGTGAGTAAAGAGTAGAAATGAGTGCCAGAAATGGCGGGAGATAGAAGAAAAGTGAGTAGAGGGAACCCGAACAAACCCAACCAAATACTAAAAAAATAAATCCAAACAAACCCAAACAAACTCACTTATCTCTACCTCCCGCCCTTTCTAGCACTCATTTTTACTCTATACTCACTTATGGATATTCGACTTATGGATATTCGTACTTATAGATATTCGACTTATGGATATTTGTACTTATGGATATTCGTACTTATGGATATTCGACTTATGGATATTCGTACTTATGAATATTCGACGACGGTGCGGTATATTAGCTATAATTTTTTAACTGAACTTTCGCGCTTGGATCCGATTTCATTTGCTGATTTATTCAAACTTGAAATGGCAATGTGCGTATAGGGGTGAGTGGGGTAGAATGTATCACGGGGCACTGCGAGCTAGATGCGATTACTCGGAGGTTTGTAGCCCGTAAATTCCGAAATTTTTTGTGCTAGACCGCGATTTATATTTGGTTTCGTCAGGCATAAAACGAAGTCGACAACAGCTCACGAAAAATTATTGAAAATTAAAAATTGTTTTGAGGCTTGGAAAAAGAATATTTCGCTCGCTGGAAAAACGCAAAATGTAACGTAACTTTGTGTAGCGGCTCGGGTTTTCGGTCCTAATTGATAGTTTTATTATTCATGGTGAGCTCAGTGACTTGTGTTTTTCCATTCGTAGTTTAATTAATAGTTGTTTTCATCAAGAATCAAATATTTAACTAGTGGGGTGCAATGTATCACCGAGATGTGGGCACAATGCCCCGACTCCCAATGAGGAAACAAAAGAGTGACGACGTTCCGAAGAAGCGCGATGTGTCACGGGCCGCTGTCAACGACGTGCGATTTGTGGAAATAAGACGTTCCTGTGATATTACGGATTTTATACTGATACTGATATACTGATTTTGTTTGGGTTCGTACTGTTATGTGTAAAAATCTGTTATCTATGTTAGAAAAATATAAGAGTTCCAACCGCCTCATTGTACCCTACGTTTCGTAGTAGTTGACACACTATACCCACAGCAATTTTTTTTTGGTCCCATTATTTTGGTATTTTTAATTTTTTTGCAAAAAATATGGGAGCTTCATTGTACGCCTAAAGGTCTATAAAATCGGTTATAACCTTTTTTTTCTAATCGGACTACCTTGATTAGAGTAAACATTTGTTAGAAAAAAGTAACGCATTGTATCCCACTTTCCCCTACTTGTCAGCGTTGACGTAGCAAGCTATTTTTCTGAGGGGCTGGGGGTACCGTCCTGACAAAAAAGTGAATTAGGTCACATTCATCTTTTTAAAAATAAAACTCAAATAATAGTCGATAATCACGATAATGTTCATCTTCACATAAATACAACACTTTTGCACTACCTTAAAAAGACAACTAATTTTTCATAATTCTTTAATCCAGTTACCACTTTTGAAACTTTACTTTCAGTAGGTGCTCAATTAAGGGAGGACACCACTGCAAAATTTTCGAAGAATCGTATTTTTGGAAACACTTTTGAAAAATCCTTTAAACGCTCAAAAATATGATGCATATTCGTTTATAGCTGGAAAAACAGTTTTGAAGTGGTTTTCAAGCTATTTTTGAGGGTAGCATCCACGCGCTGAAAAGCGCCTTCGGGGATGCCACGCCCGTAGACGCAGTTCTCGACTCAGGTAAGCCTATTATCTTTAGGGAAAAAGTTACCGACTAAAAATAGTTTTACTTTCTACCAATAGGTGGCATTAGACGACGGAAAAAAAGTTTCATCAGCTGTAGCGTCTATAAAACCGTTGACGTCATACACCTTTATCTCAACACCATGTTCTTGAAATCGGCACGCTCCAGAACTCTAACAATTTTTGTCCACTCGACTTGAAATTTTAACTGTAGCTTCTTAGATTGCTTTAACCCTTTGAAGCATACATTTTTCTTTACGTTCAATTGGCTGGAAATTTTGTACTCGGGGGTTTTCGGGGTCGCTGATTACGAATCTGCACTCAAAATTCGGGAATTCAAGATGGCGGATCCAATATGGCGGTCCATAAATGCAAAACGTCGTTTGATGATAGCGAAAGTTGGTACGCGGGGGTTTTCGGGGTCGCTGATTACGAATCAGCACTCAAAATTCGGAAATTCAAGATGGCGGATCCAATATGGCAGCGCATCTTCAATATTCGGGAATTCGAGATGGCGGATCCAATATGGTGGACCATAAATGCAAAACGTCGTTTGATGATAGCGAAAGTTGGTACTCCGGGTTTTTCGGGGTTGCTGATTACGAATCAGCACTCAAAATTCGAAAATTCAAGATGGCGGATCCAATATGGCAGACCATAAATGCAAAACGTCGTTTGATGATAGCGAAAGTTGGTACTCGGGCGTTTTCGGGATCGCTGATTACGAATCTGCACCAACAATTTGGGAATTCAAGATGGCGGATCCAATATGGCGGATCATAAATGCAAAACGTCGCTTGATGATAGCGAAAGTTGGTACTCGGGGGTTTTCAGGGTCGCTGTTACATGAAATAAGCTCCCAAAAAAATAGATCATCAAATTTGGAAAAAATCCTTTACTTTTTGCCATTTACAGCCGCCATATTGGATCCGCCGTTTTCAATTTGACGGTTTAGACTTCGGTTTCGTATTCAGTGGATCAAAAACCAAGTTTTTACCTATTTTTTGGTTATGGTTTACCTGCTAGATTAGTCGTACCAGATTTATGGTGTAAAATGTTCGTTTTTTTTGCACTTTCGTTATTGATGACATCCGCTACGTGAAAAATAAAAATTTAATAGGTATGTTTTAGTAGTTATTGAAGTCCTAGGAACCTTGAAACGCATTTAGAACCGCCATATTTAATTAAAAACACTTTTAAATCGTCAAAATCTGAATTGAATTAGGTGTAACACCAGTGGTACACTATGCCGCAAAGGGTTACCAGACAACTACGAGCGATTTTTTCGATAAATTGAAAATTGTAAAGAATATGTTACTTTTTATATGAAAATTATGGCCGAAAAACGAACTTTTTTCAACCTCCTCTCTATTTTTTCCCCTTATTTATTAATTTTCCCCCGTACTTGACTGCTAAAGCTAATATACTTAACGAAAATATTTCACTCTCAGTTCCAGGATTAAATTTACGACAGTTCTACCTCGTGCGGTGGAGAGGGTTGGATGAAAACTAGTAGTCCTATAGTGACTCGTGCGCCGCCATTTTGTATTCTTTTGGCAAATATTTTTTTTCACATACTTCAATATACACTTAATAAAGCCTAAAAGTTATTTTGACCATGTATTTTATTCCTTTCATTAAAAAAATCCAAAGAAAACGGTCGAAAATGGGCGGTTATTTCTTTCTGCAAATCGGCCGAACACTTTTTTTAGCTGGAATTTATTTTTAGTTCAGCAGTCACATATGAGAGAATCGTTACTGAAGTATAGTGCTTCTAAGCCACGTTTTTATCCGCCTCGTGACAGAAAAACTGTCGCAGCTGGCGAAGCTCACTGGGAGTACTATTGCTGCTTGGAAACGTTTATACAAGTTAGGGCAGTACTCTTTTTGAATATGCTTTCTTAAATTTTCAGCATTTATTTCATTATTCAAAAGAAAAGTATATTCTTCACGACTATCGCTTTGGCTTCTAAGGCTGACGTATCAATTATTAAGATCTTTGATAATTATTGATAACCCACTCCGTTTACAATTATTGATAAACCACTCCGTTCTTCATATCCAATTTTAAAAATACGTCAACAGCGTGCGTCGACGGTAGATTCTCAAATCAGTGATTCATCAATCACTTCAGATTTACAATGATATTATCTGTTACTTCGTAGTAAATGTTCCCCCAGTTAACTTAAGGGGGAAAAATGAATACATTTTGCAGTAAAAAAAATACTAAAAAAATGTTCAACAACATTGAGGGTCATGTTTTAGACAATAACGTTAAAAAGATTTCTACTAAATATCATCGGAATCGGACGATTAGTTTATACACTGAGCAAAAAAAAAAATCATTGATCCAATATCATTGGTGTTATTGAATGCAATTTTGTTGATTCAATTGTAAAACTGTCGGTGTAAATAATCGGATTTATTAGTCCAAACAAAACGCTATTGACTTCAATGACATAATAAAATTGAAATTTTTTTCATTCAAAGATATATTGTTAGCCGAGAACAATATATTATTGAAACTATCTGAAAAATTATCGCGAACAAGTTATATAGTTTTGAATGCAATGTTTGCAACGAACGAAAAAAGCGTTTCAATTCATAACATGAATATTGTTGATTCGGGTACACAAGAAAAATTGAATTTCGCTCGTTTGATTTAATTAAAATTTCTATTGAGTAAATATGTTATTTTGTTCTTTTTACCATATCCGATATTGATTTTAAGTACATTATTCGTTAAAATATTAATATTTTATTTTGATTGAAAAATATTAAGCAAATGTCTGAATTGGTTAAAAAATTATGCGAAAGTAAAATGTGTTTCTTGCACATTTGGTTGAAAAAATTCAACCAAATCATGGCCGAGCGCCACCGAAATTATAGGTGTGAGGAAACCCGTAGTTCTCGGAGTAACCGCTAGAGGCCGCACGCGCGCTCGTTTCTCGTAAGCGTAGCGTGAACCGAAAATCTACTTAAGGGGTTACCCCCACCTGCGATTTTGAAAAAACCGATTTTTTTTATTGCATTTTTTGAAGTATAAGTGCCCATACAGAAGTATGGGCCCGGAATAGATGACTCTATGTAAGTTTACGAAAAAAATATTTTCTTCGTGTAAACTGAAATTGAAACTTTAAACGCGTTTTTCTCAAAATGGCATTTCTGAAGTCGATGACCAAGATTACTCGAACACTAATGAACTGATCTTCTTGAAATTTTGCAGGCTTATTTAATACATAAAAATGTAGTCTTTAATCGTTCAATTTTTTTTTTCGAAAAAAATGGCCGTTTTATAGCCAAAAGACGGCCGTTTTTTTCGTTAAAATCGAACCATTAACTTTGACTGTCCGCCATTTTGTGAAAAATGAATATTTTTTAAAATCCTTCGATTAAAGACTAGTTTATACTTATATTTGACTAAATTCATCCGCATTTTTTTTTCAGATGATCTACTTCGCCGCAATGTTGGTCACCGCAAACCGTGTATATAAAAACATTATTTCATTGACGGCCATTTGCCACTAAACAATGTAATATTTTTCAATAAAAAAATTACTGAAAGTTCTTCAAGATGTGTTCTTTAAGATGGTATATTGATCGATTAAAAAAGTTTTGTAGTTTTCTTGAAAAAAATTCATGAAAAAGGCCTTTTTTTGCGCTACAAGTGGGGGTAACGCCTTAAACGCTGGAGAAACTCTAAAGAGTATCGCTTCTTGGCCTGTGGCTAAGATCAAAGTGTAGTATCTGTTCTAATCAGTTGAATATCTGATATTCTCTCCACTATTATCGTGGATGATCATTCTAATGCTCACTTTCTATTTAAGACGGAATGACACCTCATCGCGGTCGGTATGGTAGAGCAATTGTAGATACCCAAAAATCTCTGAAACGGCTCTTCAGATCCCGTCGAAACTTTGCCAAACGACGTCAAATAGATTGACGAACAGCTGTCTGCCCCTCAAACTTTCTGAATTTGAGGGGCTAGAAGCTATTCGTCTATCTATTTGACGTCGTTTGGCAAAGTTTCGACGGGATCTGAAGAGCCGTTTCAGAGATTTTTGGGAATCTATAATTGTTCTACCATACCGACCGCGATGATGTGTCATTCCGTCTTAAGATTTAAAACAAATTGAAAAACTTACGTCCCATGGCATATTCGTTTCGATGTAGTAAAGAAATAATTAATTCTATTGATTATATTTTTGTACCAAATAAAAAATGTTTGTAGCAACCGCTTAATTATTTCATCCAATACATTTACGGATTGTATATAGAATGATTTCAATAGAATATAATTTTATTTGAAGGATAATGTAGATATTCAGAGAACAGAAGAGCTTTTTCAAATATAATAATACGTTACTTAAATCAATCACATTTTCCAATATTGTATAGTAATGAAACAATCTCATATATCGGTGGCACTCCGCAGCAGCACATTTATTTGGATCAACCAATACATTTTTTTGATCTATTTGGTTTTTTTTTCTGTGTGGCTTGACGTCACGCCAGTTTTGGAAATGCAGTTTAGAAGACCGTGCCATCCCTCCGCCATTTTTAAAGTTGTTTTGGGGTTAAGTCAACATGTTACCACTGGGCTGAAAATTTTTCTGGACCTTTATAACCTTTTTGCTGATCATCGTGTGTCGTTTGAATACGATCCACAGTACCGTTTTTGAGAAAAAAAAGCCGGCAACTCGACGTATTTCGTGGGCTAATTACATTACGCTAATGGAAAACTCCCCGTCATTTTTCAGTACACTGTTAATGTCGGCCAAGTGAATGTTACCACAGAGCTGAAAAAATAGGTACGGTTCGACTAATTATCGGACTTACCCTTGGTAACGTGAAAATGAGGATTCACAGTACCGTTATAAAAATATTAATTTTTTTGATAGCGAAGTTGTGCGAAGATCAAGCACACAAAATATTAGACTGTGCAATCATGACAACGTCGTAGACGGCACAAATGCTACCTATCTTATCGGTATTCGGTAATTATGCCCGGGAACCTCAAACTACTCGAACAGGATAATTAACAACGATTATTATTGGTACTTATTCTCTTAATTGGTAATAATTACTTAATATTAATTTGATAACTATGTTCTGAAATGATACATTTCTAGGCAAAGACAAAATAACGCGGATTTTTTTCATACATAATTTTATTATTTAAAATATCGGAAAATTATTGAAGTTTTTGATTTCTTCGAGATTATAGACCGCTTTAGTACACACTTTTTCTTTTCAGCGGATTTTTTTACTCGGACCGATAATCATTTTTGACAGCTCCTTGGGCCGATATTGAGGTTACGAACATACGTCTCTAATTTCGCGACACTTCTGCCAACCTGGGCATTATGATATACGACGATTTACGACGTTGCCAACTCGTTTCGCGTTAATTGAGCGAGTAAAAGTTATAGAAAATAATTATATAAAATAATGAAAACACTTAACGCAATCACCGAATGATCAAAAATGCATATTTTTACAAATAGATGTAGAAAAATAGTTCGAAAACGCACGTTCAATATTGCGATTATTTGAAAGCTAACAGTTGGTAACAGTAAGCATAGGGCGCTTCCCTCGTACTTCACCCCCGACGGCTAAACCCCATAACGACCTTAAAGATCAATAAAAAAATACCATATTACAGCCAAAAGTAGTAATACACCATACCCCAAGTCTCAAAAATGGTAAAAAAATATTTCCTCAACCCTCCGTGGTGACACTTCGGTCCAATAACATAGTAGTCACACTGGGTAAAATTCACCCGACCAAGCTCCAAATGTTTGCTGTCTGAAAACTATCAGTTCGATCGGGATTGAAAAAATACTAGAAAATACTTTGAACATTTTTGAACAAGTGTGAAAAGTCAGTGTGTCAAAATTCAAATGACAACATGTTTTTAAAAAATCGTGAATAGGGCAATTTGTCAAAAAAATACACCTTTCCACGCAAAAAATCATAACATTCTGAATTTTTGGTATTTTCAAGTGAAATTGGAACAGGATACTCGTCGAACATGGTACTTCTAGGGAAAAAATAGTGGCATAGTGGCACTTCAAACCCTCGCCTCCTGGAGGGCCGACCTTTAATTGAAACTAGGACCCATAGATATTTATTGTTAGACCCAAAGTTAGGTCTGGGTGAAATTTACCCACGGTGATCAATAAAGGTTAAAAAAGTCATGAAAATCAGCAATTTTTCCTCACCTCAAGGTGCCTCCCCCCCTTAATTCCGAAATTTGAATGTCTATTTTTAATTCACATAATGAAAAAGCCACCTTTATACAAATTACAAAATTACGGCCGAGGAAATAGTTCAAGTTTTATCAAATCATTTCTTCACGCCTGCTTGGGTGAAACCTCAATAAAATGGATCGATTGTTTGAGTTTAATTATTTGGGGCCAATTTTTTTCTGAGCTGGTCGAGAAAAAACAAAAGTTTCGTTTACCATTCTCCAATGTGAAAAACTCTCGGGGCTCTCATCATCATCGTGACGAGGCCGGAATCGAGACGAGGTACAGCACCCGCACCTTTGCTCGGCGGAAGACAAGTTTGGGCCACGTGCTGAAGGCTCCAGTCCCAGTTGTAATCGTCGTAGGAGCAGAATTGCGTGGTACATTTTCTCAATTTGTTCCACGTAATACGATTGAACGCCATGCCCATATTGTGCTTGCTCGATATCCACGGTATAACTTCAGCCTGCGAACGCAACCGATTTTATGATTTCGCGCTACTAAAAAAATCGCGTATTTCCGACAGCCAAAAAGATACTAATATATACAAACAACCATACACAGAGGAGACAATCATATTTGAGGAGCTGGCGGACAAAACCGGACTTGTCCACACTACGTCAATTTTTTTTAATTTTTCGTTTTTTTCAAGCAAACCCTTATTAGCTCCCGAGATATTTTGTAACAAAGCCGGTCCAAAACACCTTAAAATTTGTTGAAAACTGCCCTTTCGTGCGGAAAAGCAGTTTTTAAGCAGAACAGAAAAAAAATTGACGTAGTGTGGACAAGTCCGTTTGCCAGCTCCTAATTTCCACAACCTGCTACATTGTCAAACCATAAGAAATCATTCGGAACTGAAAAAAAGAACATTTTCCTGTAAAATCTTACTCGTGCAGGATGAAACGAAAATAGCAGGAAACTGCGATGAAATCATTTCAGATTTCATTACGGCTACATCATAGCGTTTGCATCCTTCATCCATCACTTTGTATCCGGTGAAAAAAAAATATATCGACAGCAACAATGGCAAAGAAGGTATCTATTGAGAGTTCGAAGCGTTTTAACAGAACTATGAGTCGTATTGATTAATTATTTTCGGAATGAATGTAGAGGTCATTTATAAAATTTTTAATTCATGTTTCGGTAGAATTATTGTTCGTTAACAATAGACGTTATAATAAAATATTAAAGAATAAAATGTCTAGGTACACTACCGGCGAAAAGTTTCCAGACAATAATTCAAAAAAGTTCTGGAACGATTTTTTATGCCATTTCGTCCATAGTTGACATAAATGAATTTAATAAACGGCATTTTGAAGGGGCGGAATTTACCTTCATTTCGGTTTTTTTAAAATGTTCTGCTATTTTTTTACGATTAGTACGCTTTTTCGAAAACGACCATTTTCCGCCTTTTTTGTTCCTTTTCTGGTGGACTCCGTTTCCATACAAACATTTTTTTATGCATTTCTCTGTCCGGAATCATAAAGGGGGAAGCTTAGGCTTCAATTTTGTTTTTTTTTAAAGCTTAGTACTTTTTTTTCTAAAGGTATTTTTATTTAGAGAAAAGAGAAAATTTAGAGAAAAGAGAAACACAACGTGTAGCGCGGAAACGACAAGGATTCAAGGAACAGCTCACAATAGTAAAAAGTTGAATAGGTTTTCGTTAAGTTCGCGAGAATTTTTTCAGATTTTATTTTCGAAAAAATTTGTTCACCCATTTTTGGTGAAAAATCAGATCATTTAATTACCATAACTCGAGAATTAAGGGGTTTGTGATAAAATTTCAAGAGAGGATAAAATTTTGTTTTTCTATGTTCATCGCAATAGAATTATTCCAGATGTATGTCGATATTTTTTTCCCGTAAAAATTTTATAGTTTTTTAGGCGAGTTCATGGATTAAGGCCTCATAGACGCGAAAAATATCAAAAAAATTAATTTTTTAATTTATTTTTGATTCCATTGGCCTGAACGGTTAGGAATATTTTAAGCTTTACAGAAATGAAAAATTCCAAAAATTGTTAAGGTTAATGTTTGCATTTAAAATAGATACCGCGAAGCGCGCCCGACCGCCAACTTCAAAGCCGTTTTTCCACGATTCACTTTTTTGAACCTTGTGAAAGTTCTAACTCTTGAACGAAGGTTCAGATCGCTTTGAAATTTTTACAACATATTCATAGTATTATCACCTATCGTGTGAACCACAGAAACAAACATTTCAATGACACAAACAAATATAAAAAATAAAATACCGACAGAAAATTGAGTAAAAAAATGTTAAGTATCGAATTTTTATTATAATAATTAAAAAAAATTATATTGTTGTTTCACACTGACGATACATTCATTATGCAATTATAAATATGTTCATTTTTTTCTTCAGACACCTACATCGATGCCGAGAACTTTCACCATCAACGCGCGCGCAAATAAAAACATTGCTTTATTATGTTATATCGCCGCCATTAGGTAATGTTTCTGATTTTTTTTACATATACCTAACCATGTTCCTAAATCATCTGTAAAAAAAATGTTGTCAATATATGCGTCATTTTTTTTAACCACGTCTAGAAAAGTATCTTCGAAATTCGGCGAAATCGCGTAATTAACCGATTCGATTGTGTTGAAAATGGAATAATAAAATTTTTTCCTCTCTTGAAATTTTACCACAAACCCCTTAATTCTCGAGATAAGGTAATTAAATCAAAAATTGAAAAAACTCTCGCGGACTCAATGAAAACCGATTCAACTTTTTACTATCTTGAGGTTTTCCTTTAATCCTTGTCGTTTTCGTTATTTTTGCACGTTATTTTTCTAGATGTTTTTTTTTTATCAAAATATCTTTAGAAAAAAAATCGTACGAAGCTTAAAAAAAACAAAATTGAAGCTTGAGCTTCCTCCTTTATAATTCCGGTAAAATAAATGTATAAAAAACGTTTTCTGTAAACGGGGTCCACCAGAAAAGGAACAAAAAGGCGAAACATGGTCGTTTTCGAAAAAGGGTACTAGTTGAAAAAAAAATACTAAAAATTAAAAGTAAAAACGAAATGAAGGTGAATTTCTCCCCTTCAAAATGCCGTTTATAAAATTCATTTATGTCAACTATCGGCGAATTGGCATAAAAAATAGTTCCGAAACTTTCCGCTGGTAGTGTATTTGTAATCAGGAAGAGACATATTGAGATTTGACCATCTTTGCAGATCACACGTACGACCAACCATGCCTACATCAATGTCTACATTCTACTCTACAATTTCAGCGAGAACAAAACAATACGAGAATGAGGGAGGAGTCGAGCTGTGTTGCAGAACAAAAATAACGCCAACTACAGTGGGCCAGACGATTTTTTTCGGGCAACGACGATTCGATTTGAGCTCGATTATTTTTAGGGAAAATAAGGATGAAACGTTATTTTTGTGATGAAGATCGCTAGTTCGATAATTCCCGCAATGAAATGAGACCACAGGACCCAAACGAATGATATTTTTTCGAAGAGTTTCACTATCCCTCGCTATCACTATTTTATCGAATTGTACAAATTAAATATTGAAAGCATCGTTCTTTCGTCTCGTCGACTTTCAATTGTGACCTCAAAAAACGTCTGGCGAAAGATGAGGACGAGCAATTAAGATTGAGAGGCAGCTGGTTCGCTATTAAGATTATACTTGTAAATGTCTAACGAAGCACCTCTACACTCAATTGCCTGCAACCGTCTTTTGGAGAATGTATTCTGGAGTTAAAAGGTACGGGAGCAAAGCACAAGAACCCGGGTGATCAGGTTAAAAATCAAGCACTGTAAGATTATATAGATATATATGTATATAAATAAATAAATACATATACAAGAATTGGGCACTCGGGTTTTTCGATAATCTATTATTCGATTATTTCTTAATTTGTTTATTTAATAAAAATTCTTCCGAACTTTGTAATCCTGTAGATCTCCAGAATGATGAGATTAAGAAAATGTTGAAAAATTGAAATGTTTCAAGGGGTTAGGCGACTGTGAAAATGACGAAAACTCGCTCGTCGCTTGAGGCAACCCAAATTGAAGGGGAAGGTCCAACACACGGTGCAGGAATCGCAGATTGAATAGTAGTTTAGTCTTGACCGGCGTTTTTATTCTTAACATTTTTTTTCATTAGTTATTACCAATAATGATGTCATATTTACTCGAAAAAACGAAAACAAAATTCGGCAATTTATTCTTGAGGTTTTACATGAGCAGTTTTTTTGAAAGACGCCTAAAGGAATACCTTATAACGCCGCCATTTTGTTTTGTTTAAAAAAGAAAAAAGAGCACTTGAAAGTTGTAATAAGATAATGTCAAAATTTTTAAACGTCGCGATTATTTTATTACCTTTAAAAAAAATCATGAACAATGACTCATTTTTGGGCATCTCAAAATTCCCCCCTTAATCTTAAATTCTGGAGGGAAGGGACACCAATGTCAAGTTTTTGCCTCGGCTCGGAAAAATCGTAGATCCGGGGCTGCCGAAACTACGTGGGTAGAAGGAATTGGGTCCCCACTTAACGATTCTAAAATATTTCGCCTGAGTGGTGCCATAAAAAATGGTAAAACGCTCTCCAAAGACTTCCGAGTAGACCGTGGGGGATATTTTTTCACCCATTTCCAAGTCAGCCGCGTAGCGTAGTGGTCGAGCGCATTGCCTGTCGATCCGCTGGCTTGGGTTCGATTCTCGCTGCTACCGTTTTTTTTTTAATTATTTTTTTCTCTCATTGTTCCACTATTTATTCTAGAATTTAAATATATTCAAGCAGTTAAAAACTTCAATGGAGTATGCTTTCCAATGGCGCATGTTTCGGAAAAATGTAACTGCTCAAGCAATGCTTTTATAAGTTGTGCCTGGTGTGAAAAATATGTATGTTTCAAATGTTTCTACGATGAATATCACCGTAAAAATGGTAAAATTATTTCTGATAATGAATAAAAAGCAGCGTACACAATTAAGGAGGTTGGAGCGATTCAGTTGAGTCAAATGACAGTTTATTCATTTTTTTTTCAATGAACCTCAAAAAAATGCATACGAGATACAGATTTATTCTGTATATGCTAATTTTTTAAAATATATAATTAAAAGGCAATATTAGGCATTTTTACATTTTTATGACGTAAAGTAGAAAAACTTCTGTGTTACTACCAACTTGAAAAAGCATAACATTATTGATGATTATTATGAAAAAACTACGACAACGAATGTTTTATAAAATTCACAATGAAATTTTGAGTAATTCATAATTATGCCTATTCATATTTACGTCACGAGATTATTGGCCCATGGTTTACGATGGGTAAGATGAGGATTTTTTTTTCTAAATGTTCACAAAGGTTCAGTTTGCGTTAATCCGTTGTTAGAAATGGTTTATCTTGGTGCTAAATAACAATGAAAATTACATAACCTTTAGTGTGAAAGTCTTGCCCATCTAACCGCACGTTAAATTACATACATTAAACTATTGTTTGCCTCTGGTGTTTGGTGGTGAAAAAAGTTCAAAAAATTCGTAAACACTCAGTATAGTGTAAACAATAACATGTATTTTTTTTTAATTTAACCTTGGATTGTGGCTAACGCTCCAACCTCCTTAATTGCAAGAATTTTCGGAATTTTTATTTTCATTAAAAACTTCACCTAATTATATTAACTGACTGCTTGAATATATTTGAATTCTACAATAAATAGTTGAACCTTGCGAGAATTTAAAAGAATAATAATTTAAAAAACGGTGGCAGCGAGAATCCAACCCTAGCGAGCGGGTCGACGGCAATGCGCTTGACCACTGCGCTACGCCGCGGGCTTGGACATGGTAAAAAAAATATCCCTCAAGCTCTACTTGGAAATCTTTGGAGAGCGTTTTACCCTTTCCTATATCCCACTCAGGCGAAATATTTCAGGAACTTGAAGTGGAGTCCCGATTGGCGTCTTCCCCTTGTTAGCCAATATGATCTATTTTAAGGGGTCTTCTCTCTTTAGATGCTAAAAAAGGCTATTTTCGTGATTTTTTTTATGGGTTTATATTATAGATGTTGATATAAAAGTTGTTACACTTAATAAATACACTTTAGAAATCCATTTTAAAACATTTTTTAATGTATTTATGTAACCCAAACAAACTTTAAACGCGTTTTTCTCGAAACAACGTTTTTCGACGGCTTGCTGATAAAATCTTCGAAACTACTATAGCTATAGCGCATTTATTAAGTGTAACAACTTTTATATTAATATCTATACTATAAACCCATCAAAAAATTCATGAAAATAGCTTTTTTAGCGTCTAAAGTGAGAAGACCCCTTAAGTAAAAACTCGTTTTTTTCTTGTTTCAAATCAACTAGGTGGCTAAATTCAAGTACACCGTTGAGCCCCTGAAGTTCGAAGGTTCCTCACGAGATTGTTTATAACTCCTTTAATTATTAGGTGCACAAATGAATAATCCAATTTTTTCATCTACATTCAAGGTTTATTTTAAAATAAAATAAATTAAATTGTTCGACCAAAGTATTCGACGTTGCTTCCTGTAACTTAAAGCAATGTTACGTCTTTGGACACGATAAAGTCGTCAAGCCATTTTCGGATGTCATCCACTGATTGGAAATGCATATCGGACAAGGCGTGTTGCATTGACCGGAACACGTGGTAATCGGATGGAGCATTGTCTGGTGAACATGCCGGGTGCTGCAAGACGTCCCAGCCAAGACTCATTATCATGTCTTGTATTGGAAGCAATGTGTGGCCTGGCGTTGTCATGCAACAATTTCACTGGACGTTCTCCTTTACCAGTATACGGGCGTTTTCGTTCCAATTCTTGGCTCAAGCAGATTAAGGGGCCAGTCAACTTTGAAAATTTCAAAAAATCGAAAGCAAGCAAAGACTTGAAGAAATCGACGATGATGAGCAATCAGAAGGGATTTTGTACGGTGTAGAAATTGCCGATTGAGTTTAGGTAAGAGTTTTTCATAATATAAACTTCAAACGCGTCTTTCTCGAAACAACGTTTTCAAAATCTAGGTCCATCGTATCTCTAAAACTAATAAACCGATTCTCTTGAAATTTGAACCACATATTGTAAACATGATTCGCAACAAGATGACCCTCGATGGTTTTGAAATTTTGATTTTTACTCTTTCTTTTGCGAAAAACTGCGAAAAAACGCGTACTTTAAAACTTTTTTCGTTTTTCATCTGCCATTTTTTTTATTTTTTGATAAAACTTCAAATCCAAGGGTTATTTTGTAGCTGGTGTCATACTGAATCTAATGGACTTTGATTTTTTTTTCAGACAAGCCGTTGCCGAGTTGTGATGGAGCTACCTAGCCCACCTATTTTTGAGGCGTTACGTTTTTGTACTTCAAAATGAATAAAAATGAATTTTTTTTTAATGTATTTCAAGACTTTATATATCAAGCCCAACAACTTTTATATTCATATCTTTTATAAAATCCACAAAAAAAAATCGCGAAAATAGTCTGTTTTCGTGGCTCCAAAGTGGACTGGCCCCTTAATTGTCGTTGGTAGCCGTCCGCAGTTACTATTTCACGATCCATGATTCAAAATCATCGTTGTCGTACTTTCGCGGGCCTCCAGGGCGTTGTTTGTCATTTAGACAGAAATCACCGCTTTTAAACCGCTTAAACCGAAATGCGCATACATCGTACGATACAAAACCTTCGCCGAGAAAGGAACAAATCGATTTGCACGCACTTGCAGCATTTTTTCCCTTGTTGGAATTCGTCAAGAATGCCCTGTCGGATATGCACCTTATCTGTTGCCATTTTCGACTGTACTGGATTGAATAGTTTTGAAGATTATGTTAGGCTTTCCGGCATACCAATTGTCATTTTCAATAGCTATATGTCAACACTATTTGACCGCAAAAGAGCGGGAATATCAATTATTTTTTTTTGTTTAATCTTAACTGCTTAAAATAATTTGGATTATTCATTTGTACACCTAATATTGGTACAACTATAGAATCACGGCTCCAGACCAATTTCAATGCCAAATTTTTTTTTCTTTTCATGAACGCCTTTATAATTTCATCACTATTGATATTCAGTTAGGGGAGGCCGAATTTTTTTTTATTAATTCCATAAATTATAGGATTTTGAAGTTTGCGGAAACGAGAGACAAAATAGCGCATTACAGACAGACAGACAGACAGACAGACAGACAGACAGACAGACAGACAGACAGACAGACAGACAGACAGACAGACAGACAGACAGACAGACAGACAGACAGACAGACAGACAGACAGACAGACAGACAGACAGACAGACAGACAGACAGACAGACAGACAGACAGACAGACAGACAGACAGACAGACAGACAGACAGACAGACAGACAGACAGACAGACAGACAGACAGACAGACAGACAGACAGACAGACAGACAGACAGACAGACAGACAGACAGACAGACAGACAGACAGACAGACAGACAGACAGACAGACAGACAGACAGACAGACAGACAGACAGACAGACAGACAGACAGACAGACAGACAGACAGACAGACAGACAGACAGACAGACAGACAGACAGACAGACAGACAGACAGACAGACAGACAGACAGACAGACAGACAGACAGACAGACAGACAGACAGACAGACAGACAGACAGACAGACAGACAGACAGACAGACAGACAGACAGACAGACAGACAGACAGACAGACAGACAGACAGACAGACAGACAGACAGACAGACAGACAGACAGACAGACAGACAGACAGACAGACAGACAGACAGACAGACAGACAGACAGACAGACAGACAGACAGACAGACAGACAGACAGACAGACAGACAGACAGACAGACAGACAGACAGACAGACAGACAGACAGACAGACAGACAGACAGACAGACAGACAGACAGACAGACAGACAGACAGACAGACAGACAGACAGACAGACAGACAGACAGACAGACAGACAGACAGACAGACAGGCAGACAGACAGACAGACAGACAGACAGACAGACAGACAGACAGACAGACAGACAGACAGACAGACAGACAGACAGACAGACAGACAGACAGACAGACAGACAGACAGACAGACAGACAGACAGACAGACAGACAGACAGACAGACAGACAGACAGACAGACAGACAGACAGACAGACAGACAGACAGACAGACAGACAGACAGACAGACAGACAGACAGACAGACAGACAGACAGACAGACAGACAGACAGACAGACAGACAGACAGACAGACAGACAGACAGACAGACAGACAGACAGACAGACAGACAGACAGACAGACAGACAGACAGACAGACAGACAGACAGACAGACACAGACAGACAGGCACGCACGCACGCACGCACGCACGCACGCACGCACGCACACACACACACACACACACACACGCACACACACGCACACACACACACGCACACACACACACACAAGCACGCACGCACACGCACACGTGTACACTCGCACGAAGCAAATTAAATTGATGAATCATGTTACGTATTTCTTTTTCACCCTCCATCGTAATGACACTTTTTAACGTTTTTTTTCTTCATATTAGGGCTTCCCCACCTTAATTGAACGTGTAACATCGTTTTTCATCCATAACAAAACCCCAAAAAAATGTTGGACCGATTTTGGGCTGGAGCCGTAATTCCATATCTTTACCCTAATACAAATAAGTGTCCATCCAATTCCTCGATCTTACTTATTCCTTCAAAATGCATTTCTTTCAAATAACCCCGATTTTCGTATCGTCACAGCAGCCTAACACCCTCGAATAACGTCGAATGGCTAATGAAAGAACGATTATTGACAAATAATTCGGCATCTCCAATTCCGATCCACAAACTAATACAGTTCAAGACAAAAACCCGTGCAGAAATTTTGACAGGGATACCCTATGTCCGATCAAATCCCGATCAGGACTTGTCATGGATTCCCCAAAACCGGTAACCCGGTTAGAATCCAACTTGCATCCGTATCGGAATATGTATGACGACGATAGCATATCTTTGAAAATTTTGGCGTCACCCGTATTTTCAGTATTACTATGAAATTCCTATCTATAGATAGGAATTTCCATCTACAGATTCCTATCTATAAAATTCCTATCTATACCCGTGCAGAAATTTTGGCCGGGATACAGCTGGATTCTGACTTGTATCCCGGGCTCCCAGTCGGGATCTAGTCCGATATCGGATCAGATTCTAAGACTAAATGTAAGATCCGTAAACTGGCTTCCATTATATTCCATAGTATTTACCCATATTTACACCTGTATTTACCCGTGATCCTTCCAAGATTCCTCAATGATTCCATGGGGAATCTATTTAGAGTCATTAAGGGATCCGGTTCTGGATCCCTAATGGAATCCAGTTTACGGATCTTACATTTAGTCTTAGAATCTGATCTGATATCGGACTAGATCCCGACTGGGAGCCCGGGATACAAGTCAGAATCCAGCTGTATCCCTGCCAAAATTTCTGCACGGGAAGTAGAGAAATCTTCGTGTTCAATGATAATAGTCTGGTGGGAATCTGTTATCTCTTCGTTAGACCTTCTGATAGTGACTGTAGAGGCTTGGCAAAAGTTGAAAAGCCCATGAAGGCGATGCATGGGCAGACTGGGTGTTCTGGTAGTTCGACACGCTACCCTGCTGTGTCGATCCGTCGTGCCTCTTCAGACCCCGTAAAAGTTCCTTTTGCAGAGCACCGTTGACCCCGAGATACTGCCCGAAGCGATACGTGCGTGAAAAATTGTGTCGACGATTACTATTATATAGTCATATCGGCGCATGAGGAGATGGCGATGGTTAATGCAGTGTGTGAATGCTGTGATTCTATTTTTGTTTCCGCAGCAGACTGTGGAGAATGGTCGATTAGGGAAGATACAAAATGATTCATTCGTGAAGCTCGCCTTGTGCGATTTCGTCGTGCACAAGAGAGGCAGTAAGTAGTGGGAGAAACAAAAATCCTGAGAGTTCGACTCTCGCGCGACGAGACTCGGAATAATTTCGTTCATCCGCCTCGTCGAGCGCTTCTTGTGCAACGATTGCCATACTGTGCATCTTCTGTTCCGCTAACATTTAATAATCCTTATGATGATTTTAATGACGGAAGTCCATACGAGGAGCTGGCGAACAAAACCGGACTTGACCGGACGACGAAATTTTTTAAATTAATTTTAATTTTTCGCGTTCTTGAAGCATATTTTTGTGAGGTCTCGAAATATTTTGAATCAAATCCGGCCCTAAACCCCTCAAAATTGGTTGAAAACTGCCTTTTCAAGCGAAAAGGCAGTTTTAGGCACAGAGAAGTAAAATAAGAAGTTGAAAAACATTTAATGTAGTTTAGACAAATCCATCTTTGTTCGCCAGCTCCTCATATATGATCGGACGAGAATGTGTGTCCGCCGATTTGATCATTTGACGCAACGATGCAAGATTTTTGTGAAACCTTAAGGCCTCAGGCCACAGTAACGGGTATAACATCATGTGCGTATTTAACAATTTTTTTTCGTATGAAAAAGTGATTCACTCATAAAATTAATTACACATCTATTCAGTATGAATATCAAGCTGTAAAAAAATATTTTTTTTTTTCGATGTACAAAATGGCCGACTACTCGAAACTTCTCGAAACAGATTTTTTCCAATTGGCGTGACGAGGAACTTCAACAATTTTCACTCGATCTACTTCAAATTTAAAAGTTATGTTCCTAATTGCATATCGCAGAGAAGTACGTACAGAATTTCTGATTAATCGAAAACTTTTCATTTTATGAGCAGTTATAACGAAATTTTTCACTGCAAGGTCATTTCTTAAGTTCAAATATCTACAACTTTTGAATAAAACAATATTTTTTTAATTCCACACGTACTTCCCTAGGTATTCTAATGCAGATTGACGAAAATTTTTGTTTTTTGTTCTAGGCAAAAAATTGTGGATGCTAAATGTCGCGCCGCGGAGCGCCTAAAGAAAAAGATAATAAAAGAAAATATTAGTAGTCGGCCATTTTGTACATCGAAAAAAAAAATATATTTTTTCTAACGGCTTGATATTCATACTAAAGTGATGTGTAATTAATTTTATGAGTGAATCACTATTTCGTACGAAAAAAAATTGTTAAATTCGCACATGATTTTATACCCGTTACTGTGGCCTAAGGCCTTAATGCCAAATTTTTTTTACGAATCTGAGGGAATACCGCAGAGTGACATTTAGAAGCTCGTTGGAACTTTTCATTCGGTTCGATAGATGAGAAAAATTCTGAACATTTTTATTAAGATTTATGACAAAAAATGTGCATTGTTTATCATTAGCATCTGGTTAACGGGCTACATCTACCTCGGCGAGTAAAAAAATTGCACATTATCCACAAATTTTTTTATTCGATAGTACCACCTTTAAGCTATATTCCCCGAAAATTTCATTGAGAAATTGAGGCAGCGGCACCATACTTCAGACTTTAAACCCGTTTTTCTCGAAACACTGTTTTAAAAGTCGGTGGACATGATATCTTGAGAACCACTTGATGGGATGTTCCCAAATTTACAGGAGATACGATGAGAAACATTTCAAGGTCGTTGATGATCTCACTTGCTTAAAGTTGATCTTCATTTTTTAATAGTTACGTAAAAGTGACGACTTTTGTCATGGATTTTGTATGCTCGAGTTTCAATTCGTCGTCACGTTGTTAAAAATAATGTTTTTAAAAATCAACGATCGTCAAGGACTCGTATTTATTGTTAGATTGAATAGCCCATTTGGTTTTTAGATTTCAGATGGACCGTTTAAGCTGTAGAGTGTCCACCGCCAAACGTCGCCAAAAAAATGTTATCATCTGCTGTGTTTTTGTCCTTTCTCTCTTCTGTTTGGTAATTTTTTTTAAACGCTCTCAACATATGTAACTTCGTGTTGAAAAAAGGCGTTTCTTTTTCACCAACCGCTTCACAGAAAAAAAAATCGGAATTTGGTCACTTTTTTCGGGCCTCAAAGTAGATGTAGCCCCTCAAAAGAAAGCGTTATGACCAAATCACCCGTCAGACGATTGAAAATATAATTTATGGATGGAATTCGATTTTCCTTCAGAACTCCTAATCATTATACGTTTCTAATTATTTATAGTTTTTCTTTCTATTTGACGTATACCTTTTTGAGCATGTATATTAGGGTGGCACAATTTTGAGCTCTATTTTTTTCCTTTTTCTCAGCATCCAATTATCTTCTTTAAAGAAAAAAGAATTGTCGCGAAAACTTCGAGTCTTAAAAAAATATTTAGAGGACGCTCAAACTTCGCACATTTTCATTAAACGATTGATTTTTTCGTCCACTTCTTACCCATAAATTTTACGCTTTATAATTTCAAAATTAACCCCGCGAAAGCTCTAGCCGGCCAATGAATATATAGTGCTCGTTCAAGAACTTCGAAATTTCCAATTTTCGCAATTTTTTTAACTTTCCTCACTCATAAATTTGACGTTTTGTAAAATTTTCAGAACAATTAATCCTTTTTTCTTTAGAAACAGATTTTTCAAATTTATCTCACAATTCTAACCCAATAAAACGGGCTATAATTTTGCTTACAGACAAGAGCTTTAAAGAATTCTTTTTTGAGAACAAAGATTAAAATTCTTGGGTCAGAAGGGTGAGGTAAATTTGAAAAATCTATTTCTAAAGAAAAAAGTATCAATTATTATGAAAATTTTACAAAGCGTCAAATTTATGGGCCAGAGCTTTCGCGAGGTTAATTTAAAAATTATAAGGCGAAAAATTCATGGGTGAGAAGTGGACGAAAAAAAAGAATCGATGTTTTAAGGAGAGATATACACCTAGATGGTCGAGGTCGAGGTCGAGGATTTAGAAGCTATGAACATTCCGTCGACCGTAGAAGACCAACACTATGGGCCTGGTATCGATGATTCCATGTAAGTTGACAAATTTCATGATTTATTCATTCCCAAATTTTCAAACGCGTTTTTCTCAAAACCACGTTTTTCAAATCGGTACCCAAAATTTCTCGAAAACCAATGAACCGTCTGCCTTGTGGTTTTTTGTGGTTTTTCTTTCCACCATTTTCTAGTACTTGTCATTGGATTTTTTTTCCCGTTTCTTCGTTTTTGTTTTATCGGCAAAATAATAACTGATTTTTGGCCCAAAAATCACTATTTATGTTTCATCGTCCGCCATTCCGTCATAAATCGATATTTCCAAAATCGGCTATGACAAGTACTAGATTATGGTATCTAATTTAATAATCTTTTTGGTTTTTTTTTTTCAGATGATTTTTGAAGAAATGCCAGTGGGTACCGTATACGCAGATTTTTTTGCGACGCTCCAAGGATCATACAATATCCTTGTATATTTTTGATATTTTTAAATAAAGAAAATTAAACATATTTTTGAATGTGTATACTTTTAGATAATCAAAACCCCAATCCGAAATTTCAAATAGTTTTCCTTGAAAAAATTCACAAAAATGACCTTTTTTCCGGCCCCTAGGTGTATATCTCGCCTTAATGAAAATATGAATTTTTGGCCGGCTTGAGCGACCTCAAAATATTTTTTAACGACTCGCAGCAACCGCGACATTTTTTTTTCTTTAAAGAAAATAATTGTGTGGTGAGAAACAGGAAAAAATGAAGGCAATATTGTGCCACCCGAATGTACACTGATGATACACCGAACTTGAAGTAAATCGCAAAAATACTTTTTCGATAATTAATTCTCAAACGTAGTTCCGCATTTTGCGATGATACTATAGTATCGTCATCATTTCGGTCGTCGTTTTCGAGCAAAATAGTACGCGTACATCACGACAATAAGGTTGCCCGTAAAGATCGAATTGCTCGTCATAGAGGAGTGATTTAATTATCCGAGTGAGTTTAAAACTGCGCTCACCTTTCGACTATCGGCGTAGTAATTGTAAGTTTTCAGGTAGGTCCCGAGTGACAGCACGTTGCATCGTTGACAGCTGTGCTTGGCCGTGCGTTCCATGAGCCTGAGGACGTGAAGAAAATCCTCGGCTACGTAGTGATCCTCCTCGAGAAAGAGTACCATACCCGTGTGATTGCGCGTGACCAACAGTTGATCGAAGACACGATTTGCCTTCCACCACCAGTGATGCTTGGGCTGAGTGAACTTCGCCTCTCTGTAGTGACCGTAGAGATCGGGATGCTCGGCATTGATGCACTTGAGATTTGCAGCTCTGTTAGTTGCAATGATTAATCAGAGATGCGAATACGCGAGTGTGAAAAGCTCCGTCTCGTCGAGCCGCGTCAAAATCATCCAAATAGTTAGGGGAACTCGGGGCAAGACGAATACGCGGGGTAAAATGAGTCATAAGCCTAGCCACTAAACAGTGCGTGTGAGCACACTGTTCCCGTTGGAGTTTGGAGTATCAACTGTGGCGAAAGCTCGCGTCTCGAGTGAGAAAACAATATCGATTTTGTTGACAAAACGATGTTATCTTTGGTAAAGTTTAACATCGTTTCAGTTTATTTGAGTTGCTGGTATTGATTAGACACAGGTAGGTAAACACAATGAAAGTACTAATTATTGATATAATCAGAACGGTTCGTCAGAAATTTTCAAGGCGATTCGTGATTTTTTGTTAATTCGTTAACCGTCTAATGGGAAAGATGAATACAGGCTATCGCGAACCCGAAATATTTGTCAACGTATCACTATTTACGGTAGAAAGGGTGAAATGGAACTAGTAAAGCATTTGGTTCCTCTTCAACCGGTGTTTCTACCAGGGGAAGAAAAAGAACTTACTAATAATCAAAATGATATGGATGCAAGATTATTCGGACTAATCCTCTAGAACTTAGACGATTGGCTTATCAAATTGATGGTATTGAGAATGAAATCACTTTTATATGCGAAAGACGCCAACAATTCTTGCCCCATCATTATCTCAGCGCTGTTTCATCTTGCCCCGCATACGGGTTAAGATGGGAAACATACAGGTTTAATTAAAAATATAGGAGGCATTCCACGCCATTTCGCTCGGCCGGGACGTTGACCATTTTGAATTTTTATTTTTTTTTATAATATAGTATGCTATGCAAGGAGTATTTTCACAAATTTTAAAATTTTTATCGCATGTATTTCAGAAGCTACAATTTTTGGAGAAATATGGATTTCAGAAAGTTCGAAACGTTCTAACGCCGATATCTATTAAATTAATCGATATATCGAAAAATGTCTATAGATCGAGTTTTTTCATATTAGTTTACACTTTCATTAAAAAAAGGAAAAATTTTTTAAATCCTGGTTGTCAACATTTTTTCAGCGTGTAAAGTGAAAACCATTTTTTTAAAGATGATTGCCATTTTTTTTTTTTTCAAAAAATTCTCTAAAATAATATGATGTATCATATGAATTTTAACGCTAGTCCCATTATGGGCCCATTTTCCCTTGTATTTTTTATTTTAATAAATTCAATTTTTTCTTCTTTTTTTCGCATTTCTTTTTTTTGGCATGATTTTTTTCGTCCAAAGGATTCCGACACTGATCAAAATGCACGTTCAATGCCACATCAATGACAAAAAACGATAAATTGGAGCAGATCATTCGTTTACTTTCGCACTTTTCAGCAGGTGAAGAGACACTGTTGCTTCTGGCTGCTTTTACAAACTGTTCGAAAAAACTCTGGTTTTATGAGCCTCGCTCCTCGACAGAAGGAGACAATAACCCTTCCATGTTTACATTTCAAACAATGTAATGTTTAAACCTTGGGATGTACGCTTGCCAAGTGTAGGCGTGATTTTTCTTAGGAATGGTACAAAAGCATAAAAAAAATATTGCGAATACGATAAATATGATTTATACGAAACACTCGAAATTTTCGTGAAAAAAATTGAATTTTTTTTTTTTAAATACAAGGAAAATGGGCCCACAATGGGACTAGCGTTAAAATTCATATAACTCATCATATTATTTTGGAGAATTTTCTGAAAAAAAATAAAATAAAATGGCAGTCATCTTTAAAAAAAAAGTTTTCATTTTACACGCTAAAAAATGTTGACAACGATGATTTATTTATTTTTTTCCTTTTTTTATGAAAGTGTGAACTAATATGAAAAAAATCAATCTATAGACATTTTTTGATATATCGATTAATTTAAGAGATATCGGCGTTAGAACGTTTCCGAACTTTCTGAAAATCAGATTTTTCGAAAAATTGTAACTTTTGAAATACATGCGATAAAAATGTAAAAATTTGTGAAAATCCTCCTTGCATAGCATACTATTTTATAAAAAAAAATCAACAAAATTAAAAATGGTCAGAGTCACGGCCGAGCGAAATGGCGTGGAATGCCTCATATATTGTATGGTACAAATCAGAACGACTGATTTTCTTGCTTTCAAAATTAAAAGATGAATAAATGTTGATTAGTTAAAAAAATAATTAGGGTAGCGTGGTCCGAAACCGACCGCCTAATCAGCAAAGGCAAAAAAAGTGCATCAAATTAATTTTTTTGTTCAAACCAAATTTTGATTCTTTGGAGGGAACGTTATTCTAAGTTTTGAGCCGCTTGACGAGGTTTTCGGGTACCGTTTGTTTAAGATACCAAGGCCGTTATGACAGTCTGCATATTGGTCGTTCTCAAAAATCGTGGTCCGAACTCGACGCCCTATTTTTTTTACAGTGAATCACGGGAAAAGGCAAAATTTTCAATTTACTTTGCAACTTGTTAGCAAAACAATACGATTTGGGAAAAATTTTTAAATTTATTTTAGAACATTTTAAGGCCTTTTTAAGGAAATACAATTGAACGAATGCAATGATTACAATTTTACTGTAATCTTCCGCCTCACAATAACTGCGAACAGCCGACGGAATTCCAAATTCACGTGCAGCTGCACGAAGCGAACGTCCTAATGCCATGGCAGCAAGTGCTCGCCGCAGAATTGCCGGATCTCGTTTTGGCTTTAGACGTTTGAACGATCGTCCCATTTCTAAAACAACCATGTGTAATTACAGTCAAAAGTCATTAAGGGGAGGATAGGGGTTTGCACTTTTGAAAAATCGATTTTTGTTTGTTTGTGTTTTCTTATAGTTAAACATTTCAAGAATATAATCCCAAAATTTCAAGTCAATCAGCGCAAAACTCTCGAAGTTATTGACTATTTAGTCCCGCTCCTCTAACACTGTAGCTCCGACTTCTCTAAACTTCAAACGCGTTTTTCTCGAAACCACTTTTTCAAAGTCCGTGTTCACTGCCATCTGAAAACGCCATGACCGATTTATTTCAAACTTGGTACACACTTTCTAAATATAAAATATCTCCCCCCAACGGTTAGTTTGAGTTTTTTTTATATTGAGGGGGTTTTCCACCCCCAAAATGGCGGAATTTTTCGTGAAAAATAGCACTTTTCACTTTACATGACCACCAAAAACTTAGAAATGAAAAAAAAATTATCAAAGACCGTTGGGGGGATCATTTGATGATACTTTGACTAAATTTTAATGGTACTTGATTTCAGATAATTTTTAGCTGAGATACAGTGACCACCGCAAATCGTGTTTTTCCAAAGGCGTTCTTGGAAAAGCTTTGTCACCGGCTTGTTTGTGGATATTTTCGCGTACAAACTTCACGGGATGTTCTTGAAATGGCACTCAACAATGTACAAAAGGTTTCAATAAATTTACTCTATCCATATAGATAAAAAAAATTCGCAAAAAAGTGCTTTTTTCACGCTGAAACCCCTACCCTTCCTTTAAATCACAGTTTGACTATCAAGAACACGCTAGAAAATCTTTAGTGCGCAAAAACGTAGGGGTCGGTTTCGGACCACCCATTGGCGGTCGGTTTAGGACCACCGCGACTTTTTTCAAACAATGACTCGCCGTTTACTCACAACGATGCAAGTGATCTAAATTTTTTAGTGCGTGTTCAAGTCCAGGCCATAAGCCACCAAAACAACCTACCTTTGGATTTTTCAAGAAAAAATAAAACACTTCAAACCCCAGTTCCGTGCATCTCAAAAATGAACTTTCGCGTTGTCAAAACACAACGCGACGCAAAACCATAGAATGAAGTGAGAGAAAAAGATGACTATCTCCTCCGAATTGTCGATGTTGTGAGAGCTTTCGAATGCCACCACCGACAGTTTCGGTTGCGGCACAAGTACTGAGAAACATGGAGAGGTCGGTATGGGACCACCGGTCGGTTTCGGACCACGCTACCGTAAAGTTGACTGACTCATTATGTATTGTTTTATTTGAACATGACCTTAGAGTTGTCATCTTGCCCCGAATGCCCCTACCCAGGTAGGAAATTAAAAGGCTGACGATGGAAACAAGCTTGTGCGAGCCTTGTTTCACCGAGCCTGAGTGAGACAGACCTGGCCCAGGTTTCACTGCATCGTTTGGAGCAGTCTGGAACCAAGACTGGCTGCTTAGCCTAAACTCAGGGTTATTTCAAGCTTTATTCAGCCGGTGAATTTTGAGACTGAAAAATCAAGGCTGGATGCAGACTTGTTTCAGGTTGTGATAAAATAAAATAAGTTTAAAATAATATTTTTTCTGTACTTTTATGAAAAAAAAATTAGCAATAAATTTGTCGGGTGCGAAGGCACGAAAAACGAAAGCGAAGGAGGCAGCTCAGAACATTTAAACATATGCTCTTATCGATATTTATGAGGTACACAAAAAGTATATACGAAAATAAAAGTACGCAATAAAATAAAGTATTGTTTTTTAAAATATTTTTTATATATATTTTGTAACAAATAATATAACAAATAATAAATATATATAACAAATCAAATGAATTCTTTACAAATTTATTAAATTTACCCCAATGTAGAATATAGAAAACTAAAAACAGGCCTCATATAGCCTCGGGAAGAGTTTGGGAAAAGCCTGGTCATAAATGCTCGTGAAGGCTTCATTAAGGCTCGTTTTGAGCCTTGTTGTTTTGTCGTTTCAGGCTTAGTACAGGCTTTTCTACCAGCCTTTGGTCAAGCCTGTGTGCAAGAGCCTGAAACCGCGTTATCATTCAGAGGTTCAGCTAGGCCTGAAATCAGGCTGGTGCTCAGCCTGAATTAAAAAATGTGAGCCTTGTTTCAGAGCTTGGCGAGCCCTTTTTTCATCGTCAATTCCTACCTGGGTACATCGCTTGAAAAAAAACGATGTCAAAGATGCGCATAAGTATACTCACTGCTGCTTGTCTATGTTGCGGGGACAATCGTTTGGGTCCTCGCCGGGAAAAGTGTGAGGATGCGTCTGTATGCTGTGCGGATAATATATTTGCATAACACGACAAAAGTCGACGCTCTGAACGAGCTCGTTGATGTCGGGATGCCACACGTCGTGGCTGAATATGAGCAGAACTTGCTCGATTCCTTTCGCCTGCGCCAACGATACTATCACGTGTCTGAGATAAGTGAGCCTGGAGTGAACCTGAACGACGATCACCGGCGCATCCGTGGACAGGGGCCCGAATGCCTCGTCGTTGTAGACCCTTTGTTCCGCATTGAGGCGGTTTATGTTTTTCCTTATTTCAAGTATCTCGAGATCCGTTAAGGTGCCGTTCGTACCGTTCGACACCGTCGACGAGTTTCTTCGCTCTTTGAGGAACCTGACCGAGATATGACGAGAATATTTTCACTTTCGTGCATGACTCGACACCGCAATCTAATTGTGACCTCGCACAAGTGCGAAGTGACGGAGACCGAAACGGATTGAAGTGTCAACGAAGGGGCTATTTTAGTGCGACGACCCGAAAAATGGACTTTGCTGTAGAATTTTTCTTCAACTGTTGCATGTATCGGTACAAACTTTGTTTCGTTTAAGGGGTCTTCTCAGTTTAGACGCTAAAAACAGGCTATTTTCATGAATTTTTTTGATGTGTTTGTGTTATAGATATTGATGTAAAAGTTGTTACACTTAAGGGGTCCCGGTGGTCTAGAATTTTCAAAAAATCGCTTTTTTTTGTTGACATTTCGAAAGTATAGTATATCGAGAATATACTGTGAAATTTTCGTAAGGATATTCACAATATTCTTGCTTCTACAGCTGATTCAGCAGGTAGAGAGCAGGTAGAGAGATATATGTACCTAAAACTTTAAACTCATTTATCTCAAAACTAGTTTTTTCGGCATGATGTTATAGAAAAAAAAACTATTCAACCGAATCAACTGGAATTTGGATATGTTATTCACAACATGAATGGCTATGGTCCGGACTAGAATCATTTTTCTATTCCAATAATTTCGTATTTTTTAAATGAAATAACTGGTAACAAAACCTTGATTTTTAGAACTTCACTTTCAAAAGCGTGCCATTTTGTCATTTTTAATTTTTTTTTAGTCGCGGCCATAACTGCCATCATACTGATTGATAATCTTTTTGGTTCTTATTTTTCAGATGAATAGAAGAGCCAAAACGACTAACATCGTCGAGGTCCAATTTTTCCGGAGGGTCGACTTCAGCGGCATTTTTAAAATAATACATTTTTTTAAATTTCGCAGTAATTTTTTTTGTATTCACAATGAACTTAATAGTGAGCCTGAAAAGTTGAAATATGGTTTTTCTTTATTTTTATAATAAAAAAAAATTCCGCAATATACCTAAAATTTTCGAGCTCTAGACCACCGGGACCCCTTAAGAAAATACACTTTCGAAATACATTTAATATTTTTTATTTATTTACTTAAGTCACTATTTATAGACGAAAAATCGGAGATGGATCAGCCGAAACAAAAAATCAAACGGTTTTAGATTCAGTTTGTTAATGGCTATAGCGCATATCATAAGATTTTTTATATATGAACAAATAACAAAATGGCGGACATTTTTCGAAAAAAACGTATTTTTCACCGTTTTTGGAAAAAAATAGTAAATATAAAAATTTTTAAAATCCTTTATATGCGGTATAGCTATGGTTGTAAATAATATGTGGTTAAAATTTCATAAGGATCGGTTCAGTAGCTTCGAAGATTTTATTGACAAGCCGTCGAAAAAAGTTGTTTCGAGAAAAACGCGTTTAAAGTTTGTTTGGGTTACATAAATACATGATTTTTTTTAAATGTATTTCGAAAGTGTATTTATTAAGTGTAATAACTTTTATATCAATATCTATAATATAAACCTATCAAAAAAATCATAAAAATAGCCTTTTTTAGCGTTTGAAGTGAGGAGACCCCTTAAAGGTCCACTTTTCTAGAATGGAAATCAATTTTTTTGTTGTCCATATAAATGTATATTTACTTAACAATGTATGATTGTGTCAAGGCATGAAAATGTATGTTGCTGGCGTTGGTGATTGGCGCTCTCCAGATAATCCCAAACGAAAAATTCTTAATTTGTATGCGTGTCGCTATCGCCCGAACTAGAATTATTATTTTATATACCAAAATAACAAAACGGCAGCATTTTTTGCAAAGGTGTTCGAAAAACACGTATTTTTTTCGTCACAACTCGGGTGAAAATATAAGTTAAAATTAATGTTTTTTTGATAATTCTAGTTCGGGCGATAGGCATACATATGCTGAATATTCAGTACAAATTTTACCCCGATTGGTTAAGCTGTTACTCCAAAATCACCAGCGCCAGGTGGAAAAATATCGTTTCGAGAAAAACGTACGGGTAGTCGTACTGGAGCCGAGCGCGCGCACCGAGCGCTCCTACTTTAAGGCCTTAGGCCACAGTAACGGGTATAAAATCATGTGCGAATTTAACAATTTTTTTTCGTACGTAAAAGTGATTCCCTCATAAAATTAATTACACATCTATTTAGTATGGATATCAATCTGTTAGAAAATATATATTTTCTTTTTGATGTAAAAATGGCCGACTACTGGAAACTTCTCGAAACAGCTTTTGTCCAATTGGCGTGACAAATAACTTCAACAATTTTCACTCGATTCACTTCAAATTTAAAAGTTATGTTCCTAATTGCATTTCGCAGAGAAGTACGTATGGAATTTCTGATTAATCGAAAACTTTTCTTTTTATGACCAGTTTATGAGCAATTATAACGAAACTTTTCACTGAAAATTCATTTCTTGAGTTCAAATACCTACAACTTTTTAATAAAACAATTTTTTTTAATTCCGTACGTACTTCTCTAGGTATTCTAATGTAGATTGACGAGAATTTTTGTTTTTTGCTCTTGGTAAAAAATTGTGGATGCTAAATGTCACGCCACGGAACGCCTAAAAAAAGATAACAAAAGAAAATATTAGTAGTCGGCCATTTTGTACATCGAAAAAAAGATATATATTTTCTAACGGCTTGATATTCATACTAAAGTGATGTGTAATTAATTTTATGAGTGAATCGGTTTTTCGTACGAAAAAAAATTGTTAAATTCGCACATGATTTTATACCCGTTACTGTGACCTAAGGGCTGTAAGTAGACAAAATGAAAAATTACTTTACCAGCAAAAGGATGTCAATCCTATTATGGTATAGGGTTGAAAGATGCAACGAAAAAAATCGATTTTTTCATCACGTCACACGAGAATAGTCCCTTGCGAATGAATGGAAATTGATGCCGATCGATAGGTGAAAGACTGATTGATCGACGACTGGCGACCGATTTAAGGCGGTCCTCTAGTATCTCGGGTAGAAAAAATCGATTTTTTTTTCATAAATCACATATACAACATGTGTAGAAAATGTGTGCCAAAGGATTTTTCGATATTCGAAGTGGTTCACAAGTTACGGCCCTGAAACGGAGCAGGTATACGGAGCAGGTATACTTTCAAACGCGTTTTTCTCGAAACACCATTTTTCGAAACGGTGACCACGATATTTCAGAAACTACTGCACCGATCTTGTTCAAATTTATACAGCATCTTTAATATGTTATAAGCCAGCGATTGAACTAGGATTATCATGATTGCTTCGATAGTTTTTTTTGTACGAGCGAAAAACTTAAGAAAAAATGAGTAAAAAATAGAATGTAATTTTCAAAAGTGTATAAAAAAGTCAATTTTTGTAATTTAGAGTTCACTCTAGTTCAATCGCTAGTCTTAAATATGAAGATTAACATGCCGTTTGGTTTTTGACTTCAGATAAGCAGAACAGCCGCAATCTTGGTCACCGTCAAGCACCTCTTTTACTTGATGTCTTCCTGTCAGCCACTATAACTTTTATTCTATTATATATTTTGACTTCAAAAAATTTGTAAAGCTTATTTAAATGTTAATAAAGATTATGCAAAAACAATGAGATTGATTATTTCGATGCTTTGCCCGTAAAAAATTATTGAAAAAGCCGTAAAAAAACAGCCGAGAAACTAGAGGACCGCGTTAAATCGATTTAGACAGGCGATAATCAATGCGGATGTAAAAACGAGTAGACAAACGCGATTTGTAGTTCTACGGAATAATGTGACTATAGAAGTGAATACCTGTGAAGCTCTTGAGGCACGAGAGCGTAAAGAGTCTCATTCGCCGACGATTGACTCGGCAAGTTTCTTCCGGTCAGGCTTATAACGTGAAGTTGGAGCCAGAGGAAGGTCGCGAGAAAAACGAGGACGAGGGTGCGCAGTAGAGTTCCACGACCCGACCTCACTCCCGCGACTACCGTAACACCTGAAAAATCACGTACACTATCGAATTCAACCTTCGATATTTTGCCTCTCGGGCCTCGGGAAACGCGTTTTTTTGTGCTGACAAGCCTCGTTACTTGAATAGCTGGGTTCGTACCGATGTATACGTATACAGATATGTTGAAAGTGCCTAGCGATTGTTAAGGAGTTTTGGGACAATTGACGAAATGTTACCATTTGATTCAAATCTATACTGTAAATTCTTTGTCGTATACTGAATGCACCCTCCAACTTTAAAATCGATCTTCTACACTGTTACTATAAAATTTGGAATTGAAAAAAAAATACCTTTTAACATAGGGTGATGTCTATGATGACATAACATAGGAAATACATTATGACACTGATGACGAAATTGTCATAATGTACTGAGCGGTTTGACAGTTGTTCATAACATTTTAAACATTTTAAACACTATTTCATGCGTAAAACTGCGATTCAGCGATGGGAGTAGGCGTCTCCTTTTGTTAAAAATTCGTTTTTCAATTGTAAATTTTATAGAAATGGTGTAGACCATCGATTCGAAATTTGGAAGGTGCACTCATTATGTGACAAAGAATTTACTGTATATATTTTTATCAAAAGGTAACATTTCGTCAATTGCCCTGAAACTCCTTAAGGTCGCAGCCTGAATTGGAAGGTCCGAAAATCGTTTTTTTTTATTGCTCAAATCGATAGATAAACTATCCAAGAATATATTTGCAAAGTTAGAGAGGCCAATTGTAAATATTGTCGAAGATACAAGGCCAAAAGCAGAGAAGCGATTGATATTTGATATTGATTTTTCCTCCTATTGAAAACTTTGAAGCGCGTTTTCTCCAGTTTTCAATTTCACGATTTTATTCGAATTTCAGTATAAAAATCGCTTTTAAATGAATTAAAAAAGTCGTTGAAAAAGTATTTTTAAATAATTTTTATAGCACGTTCAAGTGTTTTTTTTGAATTTTTTTTTCAAACCTGAGAAAAGTGATATACTATTCACGATTTTTCTTAATACACCAAGGAAAAAGATGTATGACAATTGAAAATTTTATTAGTTTTTTTGTTTCCGTCAACAATGACCAGCTGCATCTTTCCCGCCGATTGGGGACTGCAAGACACATGGAATAGGCTGATAAATCTGCAGTAATTTATTGTTTCATGTTGAACTTTTTTTTATACATTTCATATATACTCGAGAAAGATACCTCAATGTTTACTGGACTCACTTGTTTTTTCCCTTCTAAAAAAATTCCCGGAAAAACGCTTTTTTGGACCTTCTAATTCAGGCTTCCGCCTAAAGACAGTGACCTGGTTTAGAGAATCGACAAAATGGTTTTGTTTCGTTAATCGATAGTTAGACTATTGGAGAATGTTTTCCTAAAGTTTTAGAGGTTAATTCAAAGTATTTTGGAAGGTAAAAATCCGAGACCAGGGATGCAAATCTCGACGAGAGTTTCGATTTAACAGAGTGGCGCATGGCTCAAAAAATACTTGAACTCGGACGTTAAAATTGCACAAATTGCCGCTCATATGACTGCAGGCATGTCCAATGAAGGCTATGCCTCGGTATTGATGATGATGGGATTGGCGGAAATGAATATTGTGCCTCCTAAGTGCTGCGACTTCGGGCAGCACCGAAGGTACAGCACTTAGAAGGCTTGTACTGCTCGTCGACTCGAAAAAATGCAGGGGAACGAGTTTTTTTTTTGAGAAGCTGAAGAACTACTGTATGGACTAGGCATAGCTGATTAGCATTAGATTTTTGTGAGTTATCAATAACTGATATTTTTCCGACCGAGAACTATAGAACGCGTTTTCTCAAAAACTTCGGATTTTTTCGAAATTGTCCGGCGTGATGACAAAAAAATGATTTGACCTATCGACCCAAATCAAATCTTTTTCACTAGAGCATTGGAAACTATCCTGAATGAACCAAAAACATTGGTCAGAAAGTTATTTATATAATTTTTATGACAAACAAAGAAAAAAAATGCTAAAAATCATCACTTTTTCGTCCAAGCTAGAAAATTGATACGATCTCACGCTTTTTTCTGAGTATTTTTCGTTCACCGAGAAGAAAAATATATGTGAATCAAAAATAATTTTGGTTTTTACGTTTTCGACAAGAATAACGCGCTCCATCTTTCCCGCCAATCCGAGACTGCAGTGGCAAGGCGCTTCAATTGTCAGCTAATAACTCCGCCATATTGCGGCAATTTGACGATACATTTTTTTTTGTACTCATCGAACGTGTGTTAAAATATACTCAAAAGTTTAAGAAGCTTCGTTGTTTCTCTCCCTACCAAAAAAAATCGCTTAAAATCACCTTTTTAGGCCTCTTAACCAGGCCACTGCCTCCAAGTATATACTAATGTACGTGTAAGTATTATTAACGGCTGAATGAAAAAAGCTCGTAAGCGTTGCCTGCGTCGAAAAGCTCATTCGTTTTCGGAGCACGTATCGTCGCAGAAGTTGCTTTTCTAATAATACGAAAAATATAGCAAGACGAGCGAAAATAAACCGCTAGTGAAAACTTGACAAAAACTCGTTCGAGAGTTTACACGATGCTCAAACAAGGAACGTCAGTCCTGTGTCCGCCTTCGATTTTGTTGAACCTCATATATGTGATAAAGCATTGAAAACTATTAGACACGTATTATTTTTCAATCGGCGGAAAAACGTTTTCAAGGGAGAAAACCACCCCTCGAAGAAAGGCGTGTCGAGGGGGGATTTTGTAGTTTCAGCCACAAGCAGTCCACCGATCCGAATCAAACGGAATCAAAAATTCTTCTAATGTAAAGCGAATGAAAATCCACTAGAACCACCACTATTCTACTGTGACAGCTAAAACAAACTACCTATTTTTAACTACCTTTTTTTCGCTTAGAGGTACACTCCTACAGAATAGAAAACTGTTTTTTTGTTGCAAATAAATCTATATTTATTTAACAATTTATAATCGTGTGAAGGCACGAAAAAAAGTATGTTGCTGGCGTTGATGATTTTCGCTCTCCTGATAATCGGAAACAAAAAATTCAAAAAGATTCTTAATCTGTACGAGTGTCGCTATCGCCCGAACTAGAATTATTATTTTATATCGAAAAATAACAAGATGGCGTCGTTTTTTGCAAAAGCGTTCGAAAAACACGTTTTTTTCGTCATAATTCGGGCGAAAGTACAAGTTAGAATAAAGATTTTTTACTAATTTTAGTTCGGGCAATGACCATATATGTGCTGTGTGCATATGTGCTGAATATGGAGTAAAAAATTTAGCCCGATTGGTTGAGCCATTTTTCCGAAATCACTAACGCCAGGTAAAAAAAAGTCGTTTCGAGAAAAACGCGTTTAAGGGGCCAGTCCACTTTGAAAATTTCAAAAAATCGAAAGCAAGCAAGACTTGAAGAAATCGACGATGATGAGCAATCAGGAGGGATTTTGTACGGTGCAGAAATTGCCGATTGAGTTTAGGTAAGAGTTTTTCATAGTATAAACTTCAAACGCGTTTTTCTCGAAACAACGTTTTCAAAATCTAGCCCTATCGTATCTCTAAAACTAATAAACCGATTCTCTTGAAATTTAAACCACATATCGTTAACATGATTCGCAACAAGATGACCCTCGATGGTTTTAGAATTTTGATTTTTACTCTTTTTTTTGTGAAAAACTGTGAAAAGAACGCGTTTTTTTTACTTCTTTCGTTTTTCATCTGCCATTTTTTTTATTTTTTGACAAAACTTTATATCCGAGGGTCATTTTGTAGCTGGTGTCGTACTGAATCTAATGGACTTTGATTTTTTTGTTTCAGACAAGCCGTTGCCGAGTTGTGATGGAGCTACCTAGCCCACCTATTTTTGAGGCGTTACGTTAAACTATAGTTTTTGTACTTAAAAATGAATAAAAATGAATTGAAATTTTTTTAAAATGTATTTCAAGACTTTATTTATCAAGCCCAACAATTTTTATATTCATATCTTTTATAAAATCCTTTTAAAAAGTCGCGAAAATAGCCCTTTTTTCGTGTCTCCAAAGTGGACTGGCCCCTTAAAGTTAACTATGATATACTATACAATACTAACCGGTAGAGCGTCTTTTTTACTCACACAGTGAAAAGAGAGACTATTACTATACAGTAAATGTATATAAGTATACGTGTATATGCGTATACTGAGGTATAAATTCAAAACAGCTGTTCCCAACAATTGCCAGGGACGCGCAGCGCGTAACCGCACTAGAGCGCGCGCACCGAGCGCTTCTACTTTGAAACGCTGTACTGAGTCGACAAAGTGAAAATCCACTTTACCAGCAATTGGGTATCAACTCTATGATGGAATAGCGGCGAAAAATGCCAAAAATAACAATTCAATTTTTTCATCCCGTCACAGGAGAATAGCCCCTTAAAACCGATTTTCCGCCGATAAAGAAAAATAAGTGTCTGATACCTTACTACCTTACTAACCTTACTAGAGCGCGCGAACCGAGCACTTCTACTTTAAGGCGTATTCTCACTTCACAATATTCAAAAAACCGATTTTTTTATTACATTTTTCGAAAGTATACATATCCAAAAGTATCATACCAAATTTTATAAAGATCGGAGGAGTCTAACTGTATTTTTGTGTGACCTTTACTTTACTACCTTCATACGATTTTTCATTTAAAAAAATTTTAAACGCGTTTTTCTCGAAACGTTTTTCGACGGCTTGTTGATAAAATCTTCGAAACTACTGAACCAATCCTTATGAAATTTTAACCACATATTCTTTACAACCATAGCTATAGCGCATATCAAGTATTTTTTTAAATTTCGATATTTACTATTTTTTTGTTTTTTTTTCGAAAAATGTCCGCCATTTTGATATTTTTCAAGATTTTATCAACAACGCAGACCTACATTTTTTAGGACATTTTTTCAACTACTATTTTCGTCTATAAATAGTGACGTAAATTAATAATTTTTTAAAAATGTATTTCGAAAGTATATCTATTAAGTGTCACAACTTTTATATCAATATCTATACTATAAACCTATCAGAAAAAATCATGAATAGCCTTTTTAGCGTCTAAAGTGAGAGGACGCCTTAAAGCGCTGTACTGAGTGGACAAAGTGAAAATCGACTTTACCAGCAATTGGATATCAATTCTATGATGAAATAGAGTTTAAAAATGCAAAAAATAAAAATTCGATTTTTTCATCCCGTTACATTAGAATAGCCGCTTAAGGGGTGAGATGCAGTCAGAATTTTCAAAAAATCGATTTATTTCACATTTTCTTGAAGTGTGACGTTTCGAAAATATTCCCTGAAAATTTCAAGTCAATCCGATGAATAGTTTCCGGGATATCCCACAATTAGTGAATAGAAGGGACGTCGGGTCCCCATGGCAGGTAGCGGCTGGCAAACGCGCAAACGATAATACCCGGGAAGGCAGAATGCTTCGAAGACAACAACAAATTGATATTTTGCAAGCTTCCACATTGGCAGAAGCCCTATTGTATGGGCCAGGTATTGATGATTCGATGTAAGTAATTTTTTAATTAGTATTTCTATACATAAATCAAGTGTAAAATTGGAATTCTTTCAGAAATTTTCAAAAATGTATTACTCAAAAACTATGAACTTTAGCAACATTTTATAAAGAATACTTTCGTTTTGAAATTGCCCAAAATGTTTTAAAAAAATAATTAATCCCGGAAAACTTTAATTTTTTAAAAATTGTTTAACAATTGGCTATAAACAATTAAATGCTCGACTTTTCGGCAAAGAAATTGTGACGTTCGGATTCAGCGGGTCAAAATACATAAAAAAAGTTTAGCTTCATCCATCGAGCTCAAATTTTTACGAACCTATAATACTGTATCCACATCGAATAACTTTAAACGCGTTTTTCTCGAAACTATGTTTTTCAAGTGGGTGACCACTATAATTCGAAAACCACTGGATGGATTTTGATCAAATTTCGTGTGCTTATTGATAGCATTAAAAACTAGTCCTTAATCGAAGGATTTTCATTTTTGTTGAAAATTTCTATTTTTTTTTAACAATAAATGAGCGATTTTTTTTATCGAAAATCGAAAGTTATCTGTCGGAAGCCACCATTTAGTTAATTAAAAAAAAGCTTCGATTAAGGACTAGATTTATTATTAAACAAATGATTTTTTCTTAATTTCAGATCCAGTAAAATGTTATGATGGTCACCGCAAAGCACTACATGCCGAAGGGGGTCCGACAAAGATGGCGATATTTTTATAAATAATCAATATTTTCCTTTGAAAATTTGGACAAGTCAAGTTACAGATATTTTTATTAAATTTTTTTATTAATATTCGATTGAAGAGTGTAGAGCACTTGCTGTATGTTTACCAGGTTTTTGAAATACATATGACATATATGTCATATGTATTGGAGCCTTGGAGTGCTCCACACTCTTCAATCGAATATTAATAAAAAAAAAAAAAATTTAATAAAAATAGCTGTTACTTCACGGTGTTTAAGAATCCCATAATATAAAAAATACCAAAAATCCGTTTTTCGTATTCACAATTCGGGGAAATTTAAAAAAATGAAATAACGAGTGTCTTTCCTTGAGAAAAAAAATACTTTTGCATATTTTGCCCTGAAACGGACGTTCGAATTGGCCAAAAAAATCTAAATTAATTTTTTTCTGGAAGGTTACAAAAAGACGCACATTTTCGTTTTTTACGAATATAAATACGTCAAATCCTGCCAAAGATACAGCCACTTGAATGGAAACATTTTAAAAAATGGTAATCAACGAGAAAAAACATCAGAAATTTTTGAAAAATTTCGACACTCGGTGAATATTTTTCAATAAAGTAACTCGATTTTTCAAAATTATTTGTGGATTTTTTTTTACTGGCTGAAGTGACATGGAATGCCTCATATGTGAGTTTCACCAAAATCGAAGGCGGACACTTGAGTGATGTTCCTTGTAAGTATTCTCTGCAAAAGAAGCTATAGTTCAGAAACATCGAATGTCATTTATAGAGGCCATTGACTATTCTCTACAATGTTGTCACTTACTTGGCATCGTCACTCTGCCGCGTGTTTTTCCTATCTTTCATAATTGAGAGTGAATGGTTATCAATAGCTACAAAATTCTAGTAGTAATATACAGAATGATCGTGTACCCAGTGCAGGAATTCGTGTATCGGTAAATGGATCGGCTTACTTTCCAAAGTTATCTTGCGGGCCATCTAAAATTCAACGTCTCCGTCACGAGTGAACAGAAGGTTATAAAAATATCGTGCTTCAGTCATACATATCTATTGTTATCGAAATGCCGGTCGAACGAGAATATTGCCCAAAAATAAGCTTGATAAGGGAGTGAGAAGTGTGCATCACTAGGGTTTGGCCTAAAACAAGAATATCTGTGATAAAACAAGAAGTGGCAGGGCGATGAACAGACCCCGCGGAGTGACGGATCGACTAAATATAATATCTCGTTTAAACGAAGAAAGCCACCTATCTCTGAGCCATCCGGCCGTATGAAAAAGCGCATTAGGCCGTTGTGCTAACGTACGCACGGCGAATGTACAAAGTTATATAAGCTCGGGTGTACGTATGTGGAGTGGAACGGATGAACGGAATGAACTAGAATGGGATGATAAAACGGGGAAAATAGGTGCGAGAGGGAGTGATTTTGGTGCTGATGCTTCGACGCATCGTATCCGAACGTAGAGTGATCTCGGTGGGTACGTCTCTACGTGCGTTTGTGCGTGTACGAAAATGCATCCTCGCTCAACTTATAAAGTTATTTCGAGTTGTGACGAGAAGGGGCCGAGAAAATGACGAGGAGATCAAGTAAGAAAAGGAAAGAGAGAGAGAGAGACAGAGGAAGAGAGAGAGAGAGAGAGAGAGAGAGAAAAATCTCAACATTCAAGAGTCAAGTATATGGAGACATGCACGCCTGTCCCTAGCTACAGAACATTGGATGCAAAAAGAACATTAAACCGCTAAACGTATCGGTCTTGATATTGACTTTCAAGCTACAAATCAATACCCATTCAATATTCGAGAATCGATCGAATAAAAATGTATCGCTCGTTCGGGTAAGAATGAAAGACTGTGTCCCTGACTGAAAAAGAAATCTTTTCTCGTTCTGTATAGAGTACCCAAAGGCATGTAGCACATGTATGAAGATTTCAGTGTACATTGGACAGCGGGCTACATAGGGCTACATATCGTCGTATGAGAATATTTCTATACGATGAACATCGCGCTTTTATGCACTTGTGTACACAGCTAGAGTCAAAAACGAAAACAGTGAGGCTTGCGCTCGAAGGAAATGAGATGGCGTTTCCTGTACAGGGGAATGGGAAGCTATAAAGAAATGGAAATTCTCTTCAGATTCAAATGCGATATACATGTACAGAGAGATAAAGAATTCGAGAAATACGAAAGGAAAAAAGATCACATGTGTGCAATGAATACCTGACGTTTCACGGCATTCGAAGGGGAGTTGCGATTAAAAAATGTAAACAGTCATCTATGTAAAGAAATCATACAAAATTCACATTCGTGTTGATTAGTGATGCTACGAGACTGAAATATATACTCATTACGTTGATTTTCGATGTACTTCTTCTTTTACACAAACTTATTCGGTAATCGCAGCTCAAATGCATGCTTTGAAAATTCAAAATAAGGATGAACGGAGTTACCAACAATGGTCGATTTAAATTAACGGCGCTTCGCTAATGATTAGCGGAATAAAAAAGACGATACAAACAGTTTGATTATGTTACGGGGTTTTCTCACTTTAGACGATAAAAAGAAGGCCAATTTCATGAATTTTTTTGATAGGTTTATATTATAGATATTGATATAAAAATTGTGACACTTAATAAATACACTCTCGGAATACATAAAAACAAATTATTTATTCAAGTCACTATTTATAGACGAAAATGGTAGTTAAAAAAATGTCCTAAAAAATTGTAGGTCTGCGCTGTTGATGAAACCTCGGAGATGGATCATCCGAAACAAAAAATCAAACCGTTTTAGATTCAGTATGTTAATGGCTATAGTGCATATTATTATTGATATATGCCAATATAACAAAATGGCGGACATTTTTCGAACAAACAACAAAACGGCGTTTTTTTCGCGGGTGTGGGCAAAAAAATAGTAAATATCAAAATTTAAAAAAATCCTTGATATGCGCTATAGCTATAGTTGTAAAGAATATGTGGTAAGAATTTCATAAGGATCGAGTCAGTAGTTTCGAAGATTTTACCAACAAGCCGTCGAAAAACGTTGTTTCGAGAAAAACGCATTTAAAGTTTGTTTAGGTTACATAACAATATAATTTTTGTAAAATGTATTTGGAAAGTGCATTTATTAAGGCTTTACGCCACAGTAACGGGTATAAAATCATGTGCGAATTTAACAATTTTTTTTTCGTACGTAAAAGTGATTCCCTCATAAAATTAATTACACATCTATTTAGTATGGATATCAATCTGTTAGAAAATATATATTTTCTTTTTGATGTAAAAATGGCCGACTACTCGAAACTTCTCGAAACAGCTTTTGTCCAATTGGCGTGACAAATAACTTCAACAATTTTCACTCGATTCACTTCAAATTTAAAAATTTATGTTCCTAATTGCATTTCGCAGAGAAGTACGTACGGAATTTCTGATTAATCGAAAACTTTCATTTCTTGAGCAGTTTATGAGCAGTTATAAAGAAATTTTTCCTGAAAATTCATTACTTAAGTTCAAATACCTACAACTTTTGAATACAACAATATTTTTTTAATTCCCTACGTACTTCTCTAGATATTCTAATCTAGATTGACGAGAATTTTTGTTTTTTGTTCTAGGTAAAAAAAATTGTGGATGCTAAATGTCACGCCGCGGAGCGCCTAAAAAAAGGTAAAAGAAAATATTAGTTGTCGTTCATTTTGTACATAGAAAAATATATATATATTTTTTCTAACAGCTTGATATTCATACTTAATAGATGTGTAATTAATTTTATGAGTGAATCACTTTTGCATACGAGAAAAATTGTTAAATTCGAACATGATTTTATACCCGTTACTGTGGCCTAAGGCCTTAAGTGTAACAACTGTTATATCAATATCTATAATATAAATCTATTTAAAAAATCATGAAAATAGGCTTTTTTTTAGCGTCTAAAGTTAGAAAACCCCTTAATTCGATATTCAATACTACAATGTTTAAAAAATGTACAGCCAGAAATATTGGGTAATAAAAAATCATCATTCAAATTCCTACAGCGGTATATGTATGACGAATTGTATTTCCGTCAAAATAAATAGCGGATTTTTCGAAAATTCTCTAATACCGCGGACCAATATATCATCATTTTCTGACATTCGTTGATAAATGTTGCTAAATTGATCTGAATGGCGACTAAGGTTATCGTCGACAAGCTGATGGTTTCGATTAATTTTTGTCTACGAATGACAAAAAGCTACTAATTGCACCGAGCGAAGGCTAGTTGCTGTTTTTGCGCTGTCATTATCATTATCGTCGAGCGGGAGGATTTTTACCTCGCGAGCAGCCAGACTTTTTTCTTGTATACACGGAAGGAACGGAGTACGGCTTAACGAGTCCACGTTCCAAGTCCGACGCGCTCAGTTTTCCTAAAAAAAGAACGTTGAGCAAGCGGCCGACGTTTGTGGGATCTTCGACCGAATGTCCGGCCCGTCTACCTATCCCGCGGTTCGTCAATTAATCATGGAATCACGCGGATATCTGCTTGTTGATTCATTCAATGTCATCGAATGAATTTGACAAATTACTTGGATTTTCAACATTGACTTTGGATGAAAAAATCCAATAAGAAAATAAGCTCTCGATATTATCGTTGATCATTATCGTGTCATATATACGATCAACGAACGATTCACGCCTAGATGTTTATTCAGACTACGTATATCTAACGGTAATGATGATGGAATGATTGAATAATGTTCAATTAATACTCACCTCTCATTATAGCATCCCTAGAGAGTGATCCTGAAACAATATCGAAGTTGGAACTCTTGTTAATGCTCTCGGGTATTCGCCCGTGCACCGCGGTCTCGTCAAAGGACAATTGATACATAAACTCGATGCGGTGAAAAATACACTATCGGCGAAAAAATTCCGGACGAAAATACAAAAAAGTTCCGTCACTCGAGAGCAAAGGTATTTGTGGTAAAATTCAAAATGAAACAAAAAAAAATTATTTTCCTACTTTCAACGCAATAGAATCGATCGAAATTAATCGATTGACGCGACTAGAAAACTATAAAATTTCAACGGAGGAAAAAATATCGAAATAAATCTGAAATAATTATATTGCGTTGAAAATAGAAAAATACAATTTTTTCCTCCCTTGAAATTTTACCACAAATCCCTTGGTTCTCGCGTTACGGTAATTAAATAACCTGATTTTTTACCAAAAATAGGCGACAATTTTTTTTTCGAAATAAATCTGCAAAAATTCTCGCGAACTCAACGAAAATCTATTTAACTTTTCACTTCCTTGAGGTTTTCCTTAAATCTTCGTCGTATCGCGTTACACGTTATTTTTCAAATTGCCTCTTTTTTTTAACCAAAATATCTTTGGAAAAAAACGTACGAAGTTTTAAAAAGAAAAAAATTGAAGTTTGAGCTTCCCCCTTTATGATTCCGGTCAAAGAAATGCACTGAAAAATATTGTCTGTAAACGGGATCCACCAGAAAAGGAACAAAAAAGGCGAAAAATGGTCGTTTTCGAAAAAGGTTACTAGTCGTAAAAAAAATAGTAAAATTTAAAAAAAGGACGGAATGAAGGTGAATTCCTCCCCTTCAAAATGCCGTTTATTAAATTAATTAATGTCGACTATCGGTGAAATGACATAAGAAATCATTGCGGAATGTTTTGAATTTTTGTCCGGAAACTTTTCGCCGGTAGTGTCTATGCAGTTGTAAAACGATTGAATTGCCGATCGTGCCCTTGATTGTTTTTTTTCCAGCATATTCGACGATGATGCAACAGCCAATTCTATGCACACTCGATAAATATGTAAACGTTTGACACTCTAGGCCGAATCAATTACGACATGCGCAAGAATGTCATTTTCGTGTTGCTCTTCGCTAAGTGATAAAGATTAAAATTCTTTCTGCAAAGAGCCTTGGACGTCAAGTTTCCGATTAGAAATTCTCCGGTACATTAACTGCTAGACTAGTCGTAAATGGTAAAAACACGACTCGCAAAAGAAATCCTCACAACTGTTCCGTCCTCATTGTGGTCCACGTTGTCTTTTGCCACCAGGAATGTTTCGTCGAAGACTTTTTTAAATTACGAAAAGATACAAATTTTCGCGCGATGTGATCCGTTCGGCTGTGCATAAATCGTAAAGAACGTTGTTTGATCCGGTGCCAAAGAGATCAGGAATGTCCGAAATATTCGCGACTGGAATTTGAATACTTAATCGACTTTACGCTCTCCCCCGAGTCGGCGTGCGCTTAAAATGATTTTTTTTTCGCCCCGCTCTTTTCGTATTTTTTCTCGATGAAAAGAGATTATTGGTACGCGGTGAATGATTACATTATCCACGAAAAGTTGGAGGGTGAGAAGAGATTTATAGCTTTGTTCGAATGTATAAATTTTACCTTGAGAAAAAGTAGTCCACTGGATGGGCGTCCCTTCTCATCCAATCTGAAATAACAAAAATGGATCGTAATTAACAAATTCAAAATCGTTGAACGAGACGAATTTTTCAAACACGGGTAATTTTCAAAAAGACAGGCAATAAAACTGAAAAGTTTTGTTTAACTCGAACGTTTTGATGTTTATATCCATTTTACGTCGTCAAAACTATCATTTTCATTGAGTAATCAAAAAGAAAATATTAAAACATTCTCCAACCGAGTGTCGATATAAAAATTAATATTTCAATTTATTTCGAGCACCGGGCGGGCGAATATGTAAATTCCTATGTGAAAATATTCAAATTTTCGACATTTTTCAAATATTATTCTCGCCTTTCCCTCTTATGGAAAATCGATAGAATTTCAACGCCGACACAATGCCAACCCGGAAACGAAGCTATCCGCTATATCGGTTTTCCCGTCGCTTCTGCTGGCGGTCTATCTGCGTGCACGAGATAATATTCGTTCGGTTGCGTGTATGCTACGGGTGATGAAAGTATTGTGGTTATACGAAAAAATGGAGACATCGCTGGAGATGATATTCCGTGAGGGACAGTTAACAGGCGCATGCTATATTTCAGTGCGATCGACTATAATCCTTCGCAACGTCTGCAAGTTCATTCGTCCCAATTTTTTCTTTTCATTCGTGACTGCTTCGGAGGAATGAGGAAAAATAATATGCGAAAAAAATCGGCCACCAAATGGCCTCGATGTAACATTCTTTCAAAATAACTCAAGGGGCTAGGTTGCTGTGAAAATTTCAAAAAATCGTCCGGTGCTTGAGGCAACTCAAATTAAAGAGGAAAGTCCAACATATGGCGCAGGAATCGCAGATTGATGGTAAACTTATTATTACAACGATAGAACTGCAAGTAAAACTTTCAACGCGTTTTTCTCGAAATGGTGTACGGGATTTCTCGACATCTAATGAACGGATTAATTAAAAATTTGGTATACTTATTCAGTGTAATAATAGTTTAGTCTTGACCGACGTTTTTCTTCCTAACATTTTTTTTTCATTAGTTATTAACAATAATGATGTCGCTCTTTCATCGAGAAGTCGAAAAAAAATTAAAATTTCTTTTTTTCATGATTGGATCACGATAACATGAGAAAGCTCGGCCAAGTCTTAGCCAATATTATCTTTTTGGAGAAAAAACTCGTTTTTTGTTGGTTTCAGATCAACCGGGTGACCAAATCAAGTACAACACCGTCGAGCCCCTCACGTCCAAAAGTCCTTGACGAGATTGTTTATAACTTCTTTAAGCATTAATATTTTTGTATGAAATTCGGCACACAACTATGTTGATTTACACACAAATAAATGTCCAAACGATTTTTCAATCATCTCACTTAATTCTCCAAAATTAATTTTTTTTCAATTAATCGAAATTACGTTTCATTTCAGCCAGATTAATTTCGCAAGTGAAGTTTAAAACTTTTTGCGATTTTTTCGTGTGATGAGGCTCAATATTCTAGTGAGAAAAGAAACGTCAAAGCGATGAGGGTAACAGAAACGTCATATTTGTTGGGGAATGCGGTATGTCGTATGACATGAATAATATGTATGCTGCAAAGCAAAAAAGTTCTACCGAGCTGTCGTTGCCGTCACGTTACATTCGCAGCTCCATGTGTACAGTGTACATGTGCATATAAAGTCTAAATGATACAAAGTCCCAGCCATTAATTTATCACCAACACGAGGATATCTTGCACTCTAGATAACGCAATGTGTCAAATATTCAGTGCGTTAAACTGCGGCGCGCATTTATCCGCCTATACGGATCATGTTCCGACCACATGAGGATATACATTTTTTTCACCAGCAGGTGTAGCTTCCTTTTTCAAATATTACTTGGTTACGAAAAAACTCTGTTTTAGGTTCGGAAAACCCCCCACCTCCGATCTCCCTTAAAGAGATTATTGGCGACGCGCAATAGTTTTTAGGTTTGGGTTTGGGTTTGTTTGTGTTTGTTTAGGTTTGCTTGTTTGGACAAAACGGAGAGCGGAATAACATAAATGGGTATGAACGGAGACGTAGCATATACAGAGTGTCCCTCTTATCTCTGCCACCCGAAATAACTCGGTGATTATCGACGTCACAAAAAAATGTCCCAGACAAAAGTTGTACGGTGTGAAGGGGACCATCAAATGCGACAATTTTTTTTAATTTCGATGGAGACGCTGATGCACAGTGAAGGTCACCTCCACTTTTTTAAATGGAAAGGTACATTTTTTTTCAACCATCTTGTGGAGCACCTCCAGCCGGATAAAAAACATTAGGGGGTCAAAGTCGTTCAAGGTCATTTCGAACACCTATTTAGATTTGCATCATCAATACTGACCTTGAATGACCTTAAACAACTTTGACCCTCAAATGTTTTTTACGAGGCTTGAGGTGCTCCACAAGATGGTGGAAAAAAATGTACCATTCCATTTTAAAAAGTGGAGGTGGGGTCACTGCGCGTCGCGCCCCCACCGAAATAAAAAAAAAAATTGGACGCATTTGATGGCCCCCTTCACACCGTACTTGTCTGGAACATTTTTTTGTGACGTCGATAATTACCGAGTTATTTCAGGTGGCAGAGATAAGAGGGACACCCTGTATAGATATAGTCGGCGCGCGTTGAAAAAAAAAACTTAAAAATTCAATATCTCGAAAACTATTGCAAGTCGCCAAATATCCCTTCCGGGGTTGTCTTAAAATATTGAAAGGAAAGTTTGTGCAGAGTTTCAGCTCAATCGGAGGAAGGGGGCGGGATCGGAAACTCGCCGTTAAAGAGAAACCTTTAAAATTCAATATCTCGAAAACTATTCCGAGTCTGCCAAAAATCCCTTCCGCGGTTGTCTTAAGGGGCCGGTCCACTTTGAAAATTTAAAAACATCGAAAGCAAGCAAGAGTTGAAGAAATCGACGGTGATGAGCAATCAGAAGGGATTTTGTACGGTGCAGGAATTGCCGATTGAGTTTAGGTAAGAGTTTTTCATGGTATAAACTTCAAACGCGTTTTTCTCGAAACAACGTTTTCAAAATCTAGCTCCATCGTATCTTTAAAACTAATAAACCGATTCTCTTGAAATTTGAACCACATATTGTAAACATGATTCGCAACAAGATGACCCTCGATGGTTTAAAAATTTTGATTTTTACTCTTTTTTTGTGCGAAAAACTGCGAAAAAAACGCGTTTTTTTTAACTTTTTCGTTTTTCATCTGCCATTTTTTGTATTTTTTGATAAAACTTTATATCCGAGGGTCATTTTGTAGCTGGTGTCATACTGAATCTAATGGACTTTGATTTTTTTGTTTCAGACAAGCCGTTGCCGAGTTGTGATGGAGCTACCTAGCCCACCTATTTTTGAGGCGTTACGTTAAACTATAGTTTTTGTACTTAAAAATGAATAAAAATGAATTGAATTTTTTAAAAATGTATTTCAAGACTTTTTTTATCAAGCTCAACAACTTTTATATTCATTTCTTTTAAAAAATCCGCAAAAAAATCGCGAAAATAGCCTTTTTTCGCGGCTCCAAAGTGGACTGGCCCCTTAAAACATTAAAAGGAAGGTTCGTACACAATTTCAGTTCGATCAAAGGTTGGGGGTTTTCGGATTCTCATCCAAAACTCCTATGCCGAATTGATACATTACTGTGTTTCTCTGCCTGACCCTCGCTAGGCCCCCCTCTCGTTTTGCGGTGTCTTTGAGAACGGAACATGCCGCGTCTATTGGTACCAACAAAATCGCCCTAAGGTCGACGGAAGAAGAGGCGATGACAAGAGAATAAAGAAGAAGGTACTTAACCTTCGACCTAAACTCAGATAAACTAAACTTAATTATAATTACTTCGAGAAAAGCACTCTTTGGCTTTACGCGAATTTTCGCCGTACTTCTGCAATGTTCTGCGTTACGGGGGGAGATACCTTTAGGCGAGAAAAAAATGTGCTGATTATCATGATTTTTATTCGGAAAGATTTCTTTACCATTTTTGAGCCTTAGAGGATGTTTTATTACTACATTTGGCTGTTACATGGTATTTTTTTATTTTATTAATATTTAAAAATGGGGGAGGAATGGCACAGTCTTCTAAACTACGTTTTCAAAACTCGCATGACGTATAACTAAAAAACTAATCCAACGATTCTGATGAAATTTGGTATAATTATTTCTAACATTATTGTCGGAAACATGATACTGAATGATTTTAAAAAATTCAAGTTTTTTCAATTATTCGATGTAGCAATTTGTTTTGGAAAATTCAATATTTTTGTTTCAAAGCATACCATTGCATCAATTTCCAACATTTCTCACTTTTTCTTGGTTCATATTCTGCGTATGAGTGCTAATAAAACAAACATTTTCGTTAGTTTTTCCCGGATTAACCCCGCCGACGGTAGGTTTCACGCCGTCTGACAACATCCGCCGCTACCCGTTTAGAAGAATGTGCCAAACCTACCCTCTTTAAACGATTAAGAAACAAAAAAATACCATGAAACGTCCCAAAGTAGTATTAAAACATACCCTACGTCTGAAAAGAGGTGAAAAAAACGTTCCTTAAAAAAAATAATGAAAATGAGTTCTTTTTTCCTCGCCTAAAGGTGACCCTTTAAAGAAATGTCCGTAGTTCAGGCAAAGTGAAACGTCACCTCAACCGGAGGCGTCCGGGCAACCTGCTTTTTCATGAGATTACTTTGTCCGTGCTAATTATCAAACTTTCACGTGTGTTTGCCGTCGCCGAAAAATTTCAACACAGCTTTGTTCCAATAGTATGTGCGGAACAGGGCGCAACTTGAGCGCGGATGCACAAACCGTAAAAACCACGATTGCACAAACCGCGCGATCCGCGAGATAGCGAGAAAAGACCCCACCGCATCGCACTTGGCAATCAGAAGTGTGTAGCATTTCATTGAAAGATGTTTTATGACACGCAAAAATGGTCAGCACCCTTTGCGAAGTATAACTACTTTCTGCACCAGCGGCACAAACTTTATGACGTTGGAATTCGCATCAATGGGATGCAACGATTTTTTTCATTTCTTAATTTTTTTATCATCCAAAATCTTTATTTATTTATTTAAAGTTCCGAATGTCTAACGAGGATAGGAGGCGTACACAAATTTCCGTAACGCCAAATACCCCAAGAATCGACCCCCCCCCCCCCCCGGCCTCTATTCCGTTACGTAACGGGCGCTTTGTCGTCAATAATTGCGATTTGTTTCATCGACATAACTAATTATGAAAGGATCGGGATTGTACTCATTTTATCAAGTATATATTCATCTAGTTTTATACCAATTTTTATGAAAAAATCATTAAAATTAATCGAGATATATGCCGTGATTTGACGACGAAAAAAAGAATTCCCTTCATTCTCCCATCGATATCTTTATGAAAGGTTACCTGTCAATAAAAAGTCAAACATTTATCGATATCTATACTACACTCTAATCTAACTAAATATAGCTATCGTTGTGCGTAGCCGTTTTTTTATTTTGGTTTTCTTTTTTACAAAATGTCGACGTTTTGGACATTTTTTTTCTATTTTTAAGGCTTTTTTTTGTATTCAAGCAGTCTTTTAAAATAGCAACTATCGAAATTAAAAAAATCGGCTACGTACAACCTTAGTCACCGCGATTACAAAAGCGTAAAAAAAAAATTGGAAATCGGTTAATAAGTTTTTTAGTATTCGCTGGGACAAGGTCGAAAAAAGTAGATTCGAGAAACCCGCGTTCAAAGTTTTCGTTCCGTTTTTCTTGATACAAAGTTATGTTTTTTTTTTTCTAGAATATTGATACTTACATTAAAGGCTTACATACACCTGGCTAGGTAAAAAAGATCGATTTTTCAAAAAGGTGCTCTTTCAAAAGTACTATCCTTTGAGTGTCTACCCTGAAAATTTCACAAGGAAATTCGCAGTCATGACGAAGTTATAGCGTTTTGTAACTGACCGGGTGAGCAACGACTAACGGCCCGAGCCCAACTTTAACCGCGTTTTACTCGAAACAGTGCTTTCAAAATCGGTACCAGAAATATCTCCGCAACTACTGGACCGATCGGGATCAAGATTTGCACAGTTTTGCTTCACACAATAATTTAGTACTTATCGAGCCGTTTTTTAATCCCTGGCATAGTTTTTTAAAAATCATAAGTACTGAACAACTTTGAGGCGACAAAATTCCTGTTTTATTCCGAGACTGCCATGAACCGAAAAAATTACGTTTTTAAATTCCGTCTCGATAAGTGCTAGTTTTATCTATCTACTTTACGAAACAACTATTTTTTTCTAGATAAAAATAGCAGAGGCACGTCTGGTACCGCAAACGCTGTCAACAAAAACACGTCCCCGGAAAACGACTGTAACTTTTTTACCGTTTATAATTTTTTAACCAAATTTTCACATAATGTGGATAAAATGTCATACTTTAAAATGTTTATCATGGTTGTTTAATAAAATTCCGTTTTATAGACCAAGAAAATTCTTAAACATAACCTTACTTTTGTAAGGTTGCATGACTTCTTTGAAGACGAGGAAGGTGTACTCTATGGTCCAGGCATAGCAGATTGATGGTGAGACAATTTTTTTATTATGAATGATATACAACAACTTTCGAACGCGTTTTTCTCAAAACACGATTTTTTTAAAACTGCTGCCATGATATCTCAAAAACTATTTGATTGATTCTGCTCAAATTTATACAGCATCTTTAGTACATGTATAACTACAAGTTGAAATAAAATAATTAAGATTGCTTCGTTAGTTTTCTTTTTATCAGCTATATAGACCCCAACAAAATGCGAAAAATTGATTTTTTTTCTAAAGCGTAAAAAAAAATTATTTTTTGGAATTCTAACTTTATTTTAGTTCCATGTAGAGCCTCATGTCTTGCCATTGAAATTGCGTTTGGTTTTTTTTTATTTCAGATAAGCAGAATCTTTTTATATATGTGTTCCTGTTGGGCGGTGTATCTCCGACTATATTCTATATAATGACATCAAAAAATGCACAAAGTTTGTTTAAATGTTAATAAAAATGATATACAATTTGTAAACTATTTTATTTTAATGGTTTGTCAAAAAAAATTTCCCAAAAAAGCATTCAAAAACGGCCTTGACACTAGACGACCGCCTTAAAGTATCTAATCCCGGGCGATATGACGGTTCTTCATGTTCATTATATGTCACAAAATAATAAGAGCCTGCACTTCATCTATTGTGAACGATACCACACCTGTAGGGACTGAGGGCACTAAACGGTCGCGCTATCTGTTCTCACTAAAGTGATTAACTCCGTCATTTTTCGGACTTGCGACTCAACATTTTCCAACATATTTTGGCATATATGTGCTATCAAGAATTATAAAAAACAAACAATTTTTTCTACAGATTTTGCTCGGGGAACTGGGAAAGGGGGAAAGCTTAACTGACATTTTGTATGGAAAGCTGTCAATTTTCCGTAATAAAATTGCGCGCAAGTTCCAAATTCAAAACTTGAACATGCAGAAATGTTGCTATTTCTGGCAGCTCTAAAATCGTGACGTAACGCAAGCATTGCCCCCCCCTCCCCCACATACGTAGATCGTAACGCCTAGCCGCACCCACCCCCCAATTTGCGTAAGCTCCCATAGATAAAAATGAACGAGTGATTTTCTCAGCCTGAATCGTCAGAAAAGAAATTTCATAAATTGGAACCAATTAATTTCCGGTGCGTTAAAACGATGCGAAATCCAAACAAACAAACTTTCGTGATTTGGTATCGTGCGATGCTAAGCGAACATTAAAACTGACGCGCGTGGTAGCAACCTTCGCATGTATGAATGTCGATGAAGTTGAAAAAACTTCGTGCGCATTCTAATACAAATGTTTCCACATGTTTGTCCATTTGCGAAACTGTACTCGTTGACATCGATACGTAAAATGAGAGTGAAAATGAGGATAAGAATATAAGGTCTAATGAGCTTCGTGTTTTGTGCGATAGGAGAATGGACTTCGATGAGTACAAAGGAACGCTTGATCTAGCAGATGGGAAGTGTGGTTGAAAAATAAATGCTGTACGAAAAGCCCCTGCGAAAGTGTAGACTGCTATATACTTTGCGAGGTTATTTCGATGGACTAAGCAAATACTGAGTTTGTTTAACTTCTAGTGTATGGCGTTAAAGTTTGCATTATTGGAATGTAGGGCACATTTTACATTATTTTTTGAAAATTTCTTCATCTCTGTTACTGACGAATCATTTTTGGATTAAGGGGTTAGTCAGAAAAGTTAGAGAACAGTGAAAAAACACCAATTTCGAGTGTTCTTTCAACTGACTGTATGGAAAAAAGACCGCGAAATTGGGGTTTGGAGTTTTCTTTACATCAAACTAGCACAGTTGTACCAACGGAATTCAAAACATCATCGATAATCCTGAAAATCTAGTGCGTTAGTTCTCCCACAGGTGGCGATCACGCATGGTGAAGGTGCACACGTGTACACGCATCACACACGGACTTGCAACAAACTATCGCCTATTGGGTTTCTGGTCTTTGCTGTTTTGTAGAGTAGCAGGCGGTTGCTGTGACATGCGGCGGCTCGTAGCCAAAAGTTTTGCAGCGTGTGATAAACGGCCTAAAAAAAGAAAATTAAATTCCGTTCCATTCCAACGATGTAAACTTCACCTTCATAAAGCTGTAAGTAAAGATCCGTATATGTGTGAAAAAGTGTCTTTTATTCAAAAAACTATTGTTAATTGCATTCATATTCAAATAAATACTTCCGGCCGTAAGAGCTTCATGAATTGTAAGACCATAAATAGTACTGTCAATTTCGTCAAACGGAAAGTGAAGAAAGAACGATTAAAAAAAAGAACAAGGGAAAGTATCGGGGCGGCGCGAGAGAGAGAGAGGGGGGGGGGGGGTAAGAGAGATAGCAAAATGGAAAATTAGTCACTGTCGGCGATGCACGGCGTTTTAGATAAGGGATTTTTTTTCCGACAGCCAGAAGCCCCACGAGACTGTGAGCAGCATCAGAATCATGAATTCCGAACCAAACAAAAATTACTTTATTCTTTTTTTCGGTCTATTTCTCGTATCTCGTACTTCCAACGTACATGCATATTCGAGCTGCCACACGGTCTCTTGTGATATTTGCATTGTCGATATCCGTGCGTAGTCATACTTATCCTTCATATATATATGTACAGGGTGTCCCAGGACTGAATGCGTTCCCTCAAATGGGGGGGTTGGGGGTGAAATTCTGAGTCGATTGATATAAGCATGTGTGGGTCTTAGATCAACCCCTGAATTATTATTAATTTTTAAAGGCGGGCCGATCAGGTGCGCCCGATTAGCCGGCGTATGTCGGTGAGCGATACGCCGGCTAATCGGGCGCACCTGATTGGCCCGCCTTTAAAAATTAATAATAATTCAGGGGTTGATCTAAGACCCACACATGCTTATATCAATCGACTCAGAATTTCACCCCCAACCCCCCTATTTCAGGGAACGCATTAAGTTCTGCGACACCCTGTATACATATATGTGTGTATCTGCAACTGCACGTATGTGCAAAGATATACGTATAGATAAGTATTCTTGTATTAAATGTATTCTCGTATATAAATATTTATATATTTATGATGCTCGGATGAGCCACGTCATGCAAACGCGACCGCACGCTCAATTGAAATTCAGCTTGATAACTCTTAGGCACCTCGGAGGAGAACTTTAAAAAATTGGTACTATTGACGGCTCGAACGTAATGTCTTCGTTTCCTCGTGATTGGCAGTTGAAAATTTTGTTACGTTTGTCATGGAAAAATGTTGGTGTCAGGTTCTGGTTGATAAATATTTCCGCTCAGTTCCTATGGAATGCACATTGAAATTATTTTATGCATCAGCATAGCAAGATTACCCGGGCCGATTTGAAAAGGTACGGTAACGACCGGCATGATAATGCTCACGAGACGTAAAGGTTTATGTCTGACAAGGAGATCACTTTTCTTTAGCTTTGCGGACCCTGCCCCACTTACAGATTCCAAAAAAACCACAGTCACAATAATTGAATACTATTAGCATAATGGACTGACTCTCGTTAAGACGGAATGACACCTCATCGCGGTCGGTATGGCAGAACAATTATAGATACCCAAAAATCTCTGAAACGGCTCTTCAGATCCCGTCGAAACTTTGCCAAACGACGTCAAATAGATTGACGAACAGCTGTCTGCCCCTCAAATTTTCTGAATTTGAGAAAAAAAATGTAGATTAGGTTATCATAAGCCAATCTACGTTTTTTTTCTCAAATTCAGAAAATTTGAGGAGCAGACAGCTGTTCGTCTATCTATTGGACGTCATTTGGCAAAGTTTTGACGCGATCTGAAGAGCCGTTTCAGAGATTTTTGGGTATCTACAATTGTTCTACCATACCGACCGAGATGAGGTGTCATTCCGTCTTAAGGCCATGTGCCACATGCCAGAAAATTTCGACGCGGCCTCTAGTTACGTCGGTAGTGCAGATCTCGCAGTTTTTAATTACGAATCACTACCGACCGACGGCGCAGCGCTCGGCCTCGATGCTTCGCACTGGAACAAAGAGTCAAAGCCGAATAACGACGATCGCTGAGCGCGCGCGTGTGTGTGTTTGTGTGTTGGCTACGCCGGCCGCGGCAAACAGAAGAAACCTTCTCGCACGCGGTTTGGTCGTAACGCAACACTTTATCTCTACGTGTGGGTATCGCACAATACACACAATTGGGGACGACCATGGCTTGGCGACCATGGTACGCTTGTATTGGAAGCGTGCCCTCGCTCGGCAGGCCAGCGGTCAAACTTTGTTACATTTTACATTGTATATGCAAATGGCATCGAATCGATTTCTTTTTTCGACGACGGTTATCGGTGGAAATTTCATGAAGATTGAACTATCCGGCAAACGGGGGTTTGCTAGAGACTCGTCTTGCGAAAGGGTGCTGGCATTTTCCCACGCTTTCTTAATTCATTTAAACTTAATGGAGGATAATCAATTGACACGTGTGTTATAATTTTCGGCTGATACAATAATTTGTCAAACATTTAGTTGGTTCAAAGGAGCACATCACTGTAACGGCCCGAAAAAGGTCGTTCTTCCGATTTTTTTGTCTACTTGATTCTTTATTTTGGATTTGGAAAAAAGATACGTTATTAAGGGGCCAGGACACTTTGAAATTTTCAAAAAATCGATTTTTTCTTTTATTGTTTTCGAAAGTACATACATTCAGAAATATTGTGTTTTGTACGGTGCAGGAATCGCCGATTGAGTTTAGGTAAGAGTTTTTCATAGCATAAACTGCAAACGCGTTTTTCTCGAAACAACGTTTTCAAAATCTAGCTCCATCGTATCTCTAAAACTAATAAACCGATTCTCTTGAAATTTGAACCACATATTGTAAACATGATTCGCAACAAGATGACCCTCGATGGTTTCAAAATTTTGATTTTTACTTTTTTTTTGCGAAAAACTGTGAAAAAACGCGTTTTTAAAAACTTTTTTCGTTTTTCATCTGCCATTTTTTTTTTGATAAAACTTTATACCCGAGGGTAATTTTGTAGCTGGTGTCATACTGAATTTAATGGACTTTGATTTTTTGTTTCAGACAAGCCGTTGTCGCGTTGTGATGGAACTACCTAGCCCACCTATTTTTGAGGCGTTATGTTAAACTATAGTATTTGTACTTAAAAATGAATAAAAACGAATTACACATTTTTCTTTAATGTATTTCAAGACTTTATTTATCAAGCCCAACAATTTTTGTATTCATATCTTTTATAAAATCCTCAAAAAAATCGCGAAAATAGCCTTTTTTTCGTGGCTCCAAAGTGAACTGGCTCCTTAAGCATACATTGAACTGACTTCGTACAAATTTTTATATAAACGAATGAAAAATTAACAGCGTTATTGAAGTATATGAGAGCCTCTGTATAAAAAATGTGGCCCAACGGCTGGATCGATAACTTAACAATGGTTGCTCTGGAAAATAAAAATAAAAAAGTTTTATAATCTTCATAAATATAGTTCTCGTTCTACGCAGCCGTGCTTTTTCAAAAGAAAAAATAAAAAGTGGCAGATGTTAAAAACAACGTATATTTTAGCGGAAGATTTACTTATTTTCGGGGGCTTGAAAAATTCTAAATAAAAAAACGGTTGCGTACTACGATAGCTAGTGCAATCCCGGAAATTTTCTTTTTTTTTTTTAAATTGAAAATCAGTCAATTATAGCTAGAGTTATGATTCCGGCCAGGTCGAGAAAAGTCGTTTTGAGAAAAACGCGATTGAAAGTTTTAGTATACGTAAAGCGTTGCGCTACTTACTCTTACTAAATCAGCTGTAATTTGGTCAATTTTCAATATTTTGAATTCCATTTTTTTTCACACATTCTCGAATATGTATGCGGAGGCAAAAACCCGATTTTTTTACCCGTCACGAGACAAAGACCCGATTTTTTTACCCGTCACGGTGGTGTCCCGCCTCAAGTGTGGAATCCAATCATGAGGAAACTCAAGGCATCGAAAATTTGACTGACAAAAATCCTCAAGTCTACGGAATCGGATTCATCTGACCAACCTCACTCTCCAACGACTATTTTTGCTACTGAATTTGTTCACCGTATCTCAGGATTGTTTCGAACTTCATAGTGTCAAGACCACGGTCTTACATACAGGTCTGGAAACTGTAATGCTGGCAGCCGCGATCAGATGCATCATTTAGCGTGGCAAATTTCGGTCCCAGCGCCGCCACTAGTTGTCGCTGCGGTTCCAAAACCCGGACATACATAACCTCAAAACGGCGAGCAACGGAGTGAGCGGTTGAACACGTTTGTCGCTGAGTCGCTGATAACTGTTGTTTTTTCAGCGTTTTGGACACAGTACGTTTTCGATAAATTGAAAGCATATTCTTTGAAAATGATAATGTACGGCGCGTAAAGGGGGAACATAAACAAATTTGAAAGTACTCATTCTGCTTACCTCGATATGAAAACAAATGCACGTACAAAAATAAAAAATATCAAAGAATTTTCGGCATTTGTATTTTTATTAAATTGCATAAAAAAACACAGGAATGCGGAATGGAAGAAAAAAATTGTGACAAGTGGCTTTGAATCTACAACAACGCGAGTATGAGGTGAGTACGGAACCACTCCGTCAAAATGCACATGCAATGTGACAGCTTTAAAATCGTATGTATATGCTTATCACGCTCGCTTGGCTTTAGAAAGTTTGTTTGATTACGATTAGGATCATATATTTTTTTATCGTATTCATCGAAACTGACAGGACTAACGCCTTTTCCTGGCCCTTTTAACAGTGTTTCGAACTCACAATAAATATCCGTATAACGAACATGAAGGTGGAACAGAGATAGAGGGATAGAAGCATGGCCGACTAGTGCTGTCTCTGTCTGACAGCACTACCAACTCTTCAATAAGCTACCTATCCCGTCCACTGGAGTTTCCAGACCTGTATGTAAGACCGTGGTCAAGACCATTTCAAGTCAAATATTGGAGGTGCTGTGGGCGAGGTAGTAGGAGTACGCTTCCTTGCTTTGAAAGTTCTGGTAAGAACGGGTTGAGGGGCTATACCAGTGTGAAAAGCTTCAGCCTCTCAGCAGGTATTATTCGAGAATCTATTCGAGGATTCGAGGATTCGAGGGTCCATTGTATGGGCCAGGTAGCTGATTTTCAGTTTTTATGGTAAATATAATTTTATCTTGCAAAAATCGATAGTTAAATCTTTAAACGCGTTTTTCTCGAAATTAGATTTTTCAAATTTGCTGACAATGCAACTCAAAGAACAATTATCCGATTGACTTGAAATTTGAACTGAGTAATCTTGAATATATTTACTGTACAATGACGTAGGATACTTTTGATTGGATGAAAATTGACGATTTGGTATTGAAAAAAACGACCATTTTATCGGCAAGAAAACAGACTTTTTTTCATAACTACGCCATTTTATTAGATTTTGATATTTTTCGAAAATCCTACGTCATTGTACAGGAAATACGTTCCAGTTTAACGATATTTTTTCCTTTTTCGGTTTCAGCTACTCAATCGGCCGGAATCATGTCAGCAGTGGAGGAACTTTTTTTTGGCGCCTCCGAAGGCAGCGCATAAGTCGCTTGGATCTCAATATTTGTCTATGAAAAAATTATGTAATATAGGTCATATATAGCCAAATATATTCTTAATTTTTTGAAACATTTAACTAAGTACTTTTCTTCCAAAAAATTCCCGAAAATCACCCAAATTTTCAGCGTTCACACTGGTATAGCCCCTTAATTTTCAAACATGTTCAACATGATCTTAATGAATTAGAGATGTCCGATTCAGCGAGAAAGTTCAAGATTTAGGATAAAATGTAGCTTCCCGAATTAATCGACTGTAATGAATAATTGATGGTCGCTTAAACATACAAAATCAATTCTCATGTTAATGATAATATACGTACATTCATATATACATTAGGGTGGCTGCAATTTGGGTCAAATTTGAATTTTCAAAGTCTATTTGTAAAAACATAATCACGATATATAAACAAAAAATTATGTGCCAAGTTTTAAGACGCTCGAAATTTTTTTAATGGTGCCTGCGAGGGTTTTACTTTTCAATACAAAAACACTTGTGTTTTGCCAAGTTATTACTTAATTATTTCTCATGCTTAGGATATTGGTGGGAAAAATCTGAAACTTGGCACGAATATTGTGCACATTATGAGGAACATGACCAATTTTTTACAGATTTTTTCAGTCACAACTGTCATTATGTCTAGCAATTATTTATTGATGTTTTAATGCAACCTTTGACCTGACAAAACCTTAAACATAATAGAAAAGTTTTATTTCTATCAGAAGTATAAAAGCCTCTTTAAAATTAAATTTCAACATTGAATCAAACCGGAGCCACGAATTCGTTGCACTGAAATAAATTGTCGCAATGAATACTATAATTATCGAATAAACATAATATGCAAATTAAAACTCATACAAAAAAAGGGCCTAAGTAAAATTTTATTAGTGGAGCGGCCGGTTTGGAGTACTTTTGTTTACATTTGGATACGTCTTCTAGTATTCACGGACAACTTGAACAATTCGTTGTTTTTGTTCCTCGTCGCATGTCAATCTATTATTATATTCAGTAATGAGCTTGATTCCTCTTTCCGCGACGTTAGTAACGACCCGTAATTTTTTGATAATTTGCGAGTCCAACTGATAATTTTTGTGCACATGCCACTCAGATACGTCGTTCTTTAGGAAGCTACAATCGATCTGGAGTATTCTGAAAAACGTTATCGATTTGAAAAAAATGAATGTTTTCACCAATCAAATAAGCAACATCTGATCGAGAAATTTCATATAGTTAGGAATTTCGGTTTGATTTTCATATCAGTTTTCAGCACTTTCAGCGTTTAAATACCAAACATGATTCGATATTTTTTTTGGGGGCAACTTCGCTCCCACGGGAATTTATTTTCCGGTAACCATGTATTTGTTTTATAAAATTCAAATCATCGTCGGGAGCAGCATTTGCGAATGGAGCTGTGAACCATACCTTAACGGAAATCAAAACGATTGCATAAAATCTTTCTTTACAAATCGAACTTTTTCGTTATGCATGCAGTCTGTAGTCGAGACGACAATTGCATTACAACATCAATAAATAGTCTAAGGAAGAAACTCAGAAAACGATAACGAGGTTGTCATTCCAAAGCTAGTAATAATGACAATTATTGCTGGAAAAATGTGTAAAAATTTGGCCATATACCTCACAATGTGCACAATATATGTGCCCAGTTTCAGATTCTTCCCACCAATATCCTGAGCCTGAGAAATAATTAAGTAATAACTTGGCAAAACACATGTATCTTTGTATTGAAAATTCAAACCCCCACAGGCGCCATAAAAATTTTCTGAGCGCCTTAAAACTTTGCACATATTTTTTTAATAATTCTTGATTATGTTTTTACAAGGAGAACTTTGAAAATTAAAATTTGGCCCAAATTGCAGCCACCCTTATTATATATATATATATATATATATATATATATATATATATATATATATATATATATGTATACACGAAAAAAAAATAAAATGCTTTATTTTTTTTTCGTAGTATAATTTGAAAAAGACGTGTACAAATACTTTTTCACCCACTGCATTTATGTATAATATATATAATATATACATATACGAACCTGAATATCCATAGCATACGATTTTCGACATACACATATAATTTATAAATGCGTGAACTACATTTGGTAATGTCGATAAAGATAAACATGTCAAAGAACGAGTGTGTCTCTCTTTTTTTTTCGTTCCGTTGAGTGTGTGTCCGTCATCACGTTCACATATGCCTTGCGAAGTGAATCATTTTAGCGACAGTACCCGATCGATCAATCCCTTGTCTCCGTTCGCTCAGTATCATCTTGGAAGTGTAATTAACGCATCCTCACGAGGTTATCGCTGCTTATATCGTGGACAATCAATTTTATGAGGAAACCAAAAATGCCGCATACTACGTCGATCCCGGAATGGAAAAAAAATCCTGTTTGTCAATATCGCGGCTTTGTAGGATTAAGGGGTCTTCTCACTTTAGACGCTGAAAACAGGCTATTTTCGTGAATTTTTTTGATAGGTTTATATTATAGATATTGATATCAAAGTTGTTACACTTAAAAATACGCTTTCGAAATACATTTAAAAAAATTATTTGTTCGAGTCACTATTTATAGACGAAAATGGTAGTTAAAAAAATTTCCTAAAATAATTGTAGGTCTGCGCTGTTGATGAGAATGAAACTGTTTTAGATTCAGTATGTTAATGGCTATAGCGCATATCATACGATTTTTGATATATGCAAAAATGAGAAAATGGCGGACATTAAAAAGAAACAAAAAAAACGTGTTTTTCACCGTTTTTGGCAAAAATAGTAACTATCAAAATTAAAAAAAAAAAATCCTTCATATGCGCTATAGCTATAGTTGTGAAGAATATGGGGTTAAAATTTCATAAGGATCAGTTCAGTGGTTTCGAAGTTTTTATCAACAAGCCGTCGAAAAACGTTGTTTCGAGAAAAACACGTTCAAAGTTTGTTTGGGTTATATAAATACATAACAGTCTTTTTTTATATATTTCGAAAGTGTATTTATTAAGTGTGTCAACTTTTATGTCAATATCTATGATATAAACCTATCAAAAAATCATGAAAATAGCCTTTTTAGCGTCTAAAGTGAGAAGACCTTTTAATTTGATCGAGGCCTCTGGAGTTGTGTTACTCATTAAGGCGTTACCCCCACTTGTAGCGCAAAAAAAAGACCTTTTTTATGAATTTTTTTAAAGAAAACTACAAAACTTTTTTAATCGATCAATATACCATCTTAAAGAACATATCTTGAAGAACTTTCAGTAATTTTTTTATTGAAAAATATTACATTGTTTAGTGGCAAATGGCCGTCAATGAAATAATGTTTTTATATACACGGTTTGCGGTGACCAACATTGCGGCGAAGTGGATCACCCGAAAAAAAAAATGCGGATGGATTTAGTCAAATATAAGTATAAACTAGTATTTAATCGAAGAATTTTAAAAAATACTCATTTTTCACAAAATGGCGGACAGTCAAAGTTAATGGTTCGATTTTAACGAAAAAAACGGCTGTTTTTTGGCTATAAAACGGCCATTTTTTTCGAAAAAAAATCGAACGATTAAAGACTACATTTTTATGTATTAAATAAGCCTGCAAAATTTCAAGAAGATCGGTTCATTAGTGTTCGAGTAATCTTGGTCACCGACTTCAGAAATGCCATTTTGAGAAAAACGCGTTTAAAGTTTCAATTTCAGTTTACACGAAGAAAATATTTTTTTTTGTAAACTTACATAGAGTCATCTATACCGGGCATCAAAAAAAACTGCACTTCAAATTGCACTTCAAAAAAATGCAATTGAAAAAATCGATTTTTTCAAAATCGCAAGTGGGGGTAACCCCTTAAGGGGGGAGATACCTTTAGGCGAGGAAAAAATTGCTGATTTTCATAATTTTTTTAAAAGAAAATATTCCATCACTATTTTTGAGATTTAGGGTATGTTTATTACTACTTTTGGCTGTGTTTTACGTGGTATTTTTTTTTAATTAAGATTTAAAAATCGCGGAAGTATGGTCTTCTAAAAGGGTTCCGGCGGATGTTGTCAGACGGCGTGACACGTACCGTCGGCGGGATTAATCTGGAAGGAGACAACGAAGTTTTTTCTTTCACTAACACTCATACGAAGAATATGAACCAAGAAAAAGTATAAAACGTGGAAAATTAATGAAATGGTACGCTTTTGAACCAAAAAGATTGAATTTTCCGAAAAATTGCTACATTTTGCAATAAAAAATACTTGTTTTCTTCAATTTTCGAAAACCTTCAGGTTCGTGTTTTAGACAATAAGGTTAGAAAGATTCACACCAAGTTTCGTCAGAATCGGTCGATTACTTTTTTAGCTATACGTCACGCCAGTTTTGAAAATGCAGTTTAGAAGACCGCGCCATTTTTAAAGGTTAATAAAAAATACCATGTAACAGCCAAAAGTAGTAACGAAACATACCCTAAGTTTAAAAACTGGTAAAGAAATTTTTCCTTTGAAAAAACATCATGAAAATCATCCATTTTTTTCCTTGCCTAAAGTATCTCCCCCCTTACTAATATGATAGATTACTTGGTTCCTGTTATCATGATATTAACCATTTTCGTTCGCGTTGCTGTACGAAATTGTAGTGCGGCAAAATAATTTGTCACCAATCCTTATCGCAACGTCTGAGACAATTGTTGGGCTGTCAAAAAAATGGAATTCTCTCCTGCCTTTGAACATCGTTCACTCAATGTCCGGCAGCTGATAGCACACTCGCCTGTATCTCAGTATTTCTATATTTCATCGCTTCTGATGGATATTTAAATACAGAGTCCCTGATTTCCACTGTGGAAATCAAGGACAGTACTTAATACGTTTCAAGTAAATTATTTTCGGCACAGACACGACTTTCGCAGGATGGTAACCAGACGTAACAAAACGCGCTTTTGCGAACCTTTCATGTATGCCGTAAAGCGAAATGAATAAATATTTTTTCAATGCTCGCATAATTCTGAAAGGAGATGATCCTTTTTGGCCGCAGTCGCGAGTGTGATTTATGCACAAAAAACATATAAATATATAATTATAAATTTATATTTTATATCTTGTATAAAATATTTTTATAAATAAATAAATTTGTATAAAAAATATATAAATATACATATTCATAAATATATAATTACAGAATTCGATAAATAATAATACCATCAAAATACATCATTGCTGAGTATGCTATTAATTTATGAAAATTACGCGATGAGCAATATTTCATATGGGGAAAAAAAGTTCAACTGAATTGTGCCATTTTTTCCAATCAACTGCTTCGCACACAGATCGTGTGAGCATTTTCACACGATAAAAGAATTGTTTAAAAATGACGCGCATGAGTTTCTCGTCTAGCGCATGCATATTTACGTTATTATCGACTGCGAAGGCGTATTTCATGAATAGAAATCACTTGTTTATTCCATTGAATGAAATTGTTTATTCAAACGCCAAGACCGCAAGGTTAGCTCCGGAAAGTAAGTTATTGGTCGCTTGTTGTCGCGAAGAAGGTCGTCATGGACTGTACAGCCGTAGGAAATAAAACGTTCACCTTGCTGGCCAATTTTCATGACATCAGCTGAGCAGCTTTTTGAAATCGTGTGTGCAAAACATAAGAATGAGTGGGGCCTTTGAAACTGTTTATTAATCAAAGCTATATAACTGCACGGTAATACGTGATAATACATTTTTGAATGTATTATTATCGTTCTTTTATTGTTATACGACATGAATGTCTCAGACGAGGCCTTACGAACTTAATCTATTTACCTTCCGTGTCGTACAATGAAATGAGAAAAAAGAGTACACCGGAATACCCGAAGCACTCACACACACATATATATGCACATGGACATGTGTTTAAACGTTTATTTTCCATAAAATATTATTCTGTATGAATATTTAGAATGTGTTGCTGATTGTGAGTCAACAGGAATTTGCAACGTTGGCGTGCAACGAAAAAACATCTAGATTTTGTTTTGTTCGTTATTTGCATTATTATCTAAAATATTTCTTCGCCGCTTTTGGCTATAAATTTTTAATAAGGATTTTCCAAACCGTCTAAGGGATTTTCGTGGTCTAAATGTGCCAAAAAAATATACGGTAATACGAAAAAAATAATTTTCTTCAAAAACTTCAATTCAAGCCACGCAGGCTCTAAAAGAAATGGAACAAAAGTCACTTCTTTTAGGCTCTGTTCAATATTCCATGCAGACGTTCAGCAAGTCGGTAAATATTGATTTGGATAAAATATTCAATTTGCTGCAAGGAGAATGTTATTCACAGTCTGTCAATTGATTTGATCGGATTAAGGGGTTACCCTCACTTGCGATTTTGAAAAAATCGATCTTTTTTATTGCATTTTTTTGAAGTGCAATTTGAAGTGGTTTTTTTTATGCCCGGAATAGATGACTCTATGTAAGTTTACAAAAAAAAAAATTTTCTTCGTGTAAACTGAAATTGAAACTTTAAACGCGTTTTTCTCAAAATGGCATTTCTGAAGTCGGTGACCAAGATTACTCGAACACTATAGAACCGATCTTCTTGAAATTTTGCAGGCTTATTTAATGCATAAAAATGTAGTCTTTAATCGTTCGATTTTTTTTTTTCGAAAAAAATGGCCATTTTATAGCCAAAAAACGGCCGTTTTTTTTCGTTAAAATCGAACCATTAACTTTGACTGTCCGCCATTTTGTGAAAAATGAATATTTTTTAAAATCCTTCGATTAAAGACTAGTTTATACTTATATTTGACTAAATCCATCCGCATTTTTTTTTCAGATTATCCACTTCGCCGCAATGTTGGTCACCGCAAACCGTGTATATAAAAACGTTATTTCATTGACGGCCATTTGCCACTAAACAATGTAATATTTTTCAATAAAAAAATTACTGAAAGTTCTTCAAGATGTGTTCTTTAAGATGGTATATTCATCGATTAAAAAAGTTTTGTAGTTTTCTTTAAAAAATTCATGAAAAAGGCCTTTTTTGCGCTACAAGTGGGGGTAACGCCTTAATATAGGGTTCCCATTCGGCGAAAGCAATCGAAGTCAAACAAAATAAACACTTTCTCACCATAAAGTAAAAACAACATTTAGAAATAACGTTATATCGATCGAACGGAATTGAAAATGATCCGTGATACATAAACGGGTTTTATTGTAGCTGCTTCCTCGCACCTAGACACAACGATTCCGTTTTATTTTAAGGGGCACGACTAGTGTAACACTTTTAAAAAATCGTTTTTTTCGTCCATTTTCCAATAGTCTGTACCTTTAAGTATACCTCACTACTATACTATACCGTATACTTTTATCGATTCATAACAACAAAATCCATATTTTTATCTTTCAACGCGCTTTTCTCAAAACGACATTTTTCAAATTTGCTGCAGTTCCAACTCGAGTACAAATCCTCTGATCGTCTTGAATCTTGTTTTAGCGTATTTAGTATTTGTTTCTTCATACAATGATTCTTCAGTTTTTGGATTGGATAAAAAATGTCAATTTGCCATGCAAAAAACCATCACATTTTTAAGCGTAATTTGGAACGTTTTTTTCTAAACTCCGCCATTTTGTTGGATTTTAATTTTTATTAACGATCCTGCGTTATTGTACAGGCAATACCTTCTAGTTTAACGGGCTACTTTTATTTGTTTATTTCAGGCACTCTGAAGGCCGCAATCACTGCAGCAGTGGGAGAACTTTTTTTTAGATTCGGGAGACGCCGCATGAGCCGCTGAAAATTGAATATTTTCATACAAAAAAATTACTGTGGATACATGATTTATACACAAATATATCCTCGAAATTTCAAAACATCCGATGCAATACTTTTCTTCCAATAAATTCCCGAAAATCACCTTTTTTGGGCAGTCACACTAGTGGTGCCCCTTAAGTTTATAACTATTCCGAGTTCATTTCGTCACATCAGGAGAGGATGGAGCACACATTTTTGTCTTATCCCTTATTTTTTATTTAAACGATTTTAAAACGGGGTTAAATTGACATTGAGGGTAACTTTGACAGTTTTCGGGGCTACTTTAACAGAGCGCTAAAATACGGTTTTTTGAAAACCTTTTTTATACTTATTATTTTAATTACAAATTATTTTTTAACTTTTTTCTATTGTTGCTCACATTTGTTGTTCAAGTTTATTATAATGTTGCTAAAGATGATTGCAATGTTGCTCAAGTTTATTTTGATCTCAATGATAATTATAAGACTGATGAAGTACCTATAATAGTACCCTAGGTACTTGATAATTTGATGTAAAATGTTTCCTTAAGGCAGGATATACATTTACAATGATCAAAAAATCGATTAATTTTTTTTCTCTTTAAACGATAGAACTATATATGTAGAATATTTCTCCGAACTTTGAAAGCGAAATTCGAAAAACTTCAAACGTCAGAGCCCGTCAACGCTGTGCCTCACCGCTCGGATTCGGAGCGGGCGTGGACTTCACACGCGTTTTTCTCAAATCTGCATTATCGAAATTGGCGTGCAGGATTACTCAAAAACTATTAAGCCGATTGAGTTCAAAACTTGGTAGGAATATTGATAATATTGGTACCTTCTACTTGACGAGAGTTGTATTTGAAAAATTGAAAAAAAAACTACGTTTTTATCCACATTTTACAGAAATGTTGCGTGAAATGTTGATTTTTTGTTGTAAATGCGTGCCATTTCCTTAAATTTGCATTTGCTTCATTTTAATTACCGTCACATAGAAACTATACATGTTCAAACTGAAAAAGTGTTTGAACTTTTTTGCAAATCAAAGTCTACGGGAAGCTAGACTGTACGCTGATTCGCAACTCCCGCGGCGACCTTGTTGCAACACGCTGCCACAGCTCCGCCATTTTGATGATGAATTAATTAAAAAAATTGTTTTGTATACTTAAATATACTATCAAAGTATACCTAAAGTTGGATAATAGTAGAATAATTATTTCTTTGTTTGACAATTTGATTGTCAAAAATCGTTATTTTTCATTTAATTCCATGTACAATGCATACAATTTTTTTAAACATCATAATGATGTCAAAGTAACCCTTAATCTTTGACATAAGTTGCATTTCAATGCCTCATTAAATAAACCCCACACTCCAGGTTACTTTGACTTCGCGTTACGTTACTTTTAATAAACATGTATAAAATTGTGGGGAAGGTATTGTGGCTTGACTTTCTTATACATTTGATAGACAAAGGGCACATTCTGCTTTTGTAGCAAAAAAATTGTCACTTAGGATGTTAAAAAAAGTCACCTACAAAAAACGTCCAAAACTTGTTCAAGTAACCCCATTTTACGGTGCTTGATAATAAAAGAGCAATCGGCATGGGCCAGCACCGTTCTCTCATAGCTTATTCGTCTTCGAAAAGACTTTCAGAAGGGAAGACAACTTTGGGAAGAAGAAAGGTAGAAAAAGACATGAAAAAGAAAATAGAGTAAAAATTCTTTAAAATTATGAGAAAAAAAAGTCAATTTATTTGAAGCTCACGGTAGTAACTATATTGCTCCCTGCCATAGATGCGGAGTACAAAAAATTACCGCTTCAAACATTGCAGTGATGTTTTCTGTTTTGAACTGTTCTTGAAGTCAATCTTTAATGTTTATGGCGTTGAAGTTTGCATCTTTGGGATGCAACGAAAGTTCTTTTCAATTTTTTTATTTCTTCGTTTTTATTACAATCTATAATTTTTTTATAGATTAAGATCGTGGATCTGTTATGAGGATAAGAAAAACCGTTCGAGTGATTTTCGTACCCTAAATCGGCAGAAACATTGTAAACGGTAGAAAAAAAAACTTGCGTTGCATTCCAACGATGCAAACTTCGACATCAGAATGTTTATGATGAAATATATGTTAAATGACGCTCAGTGTGACAGTTGGTATTGTACTTTTAACGAACTTATAAACTAAACTCGCGTTTTAACAATTTACATTGAATATAAAAGACGAGGGTTGTATCGCCTCGACGGTACTTCAAGAACTGACGTATTTAAAGTAATCGTGTTTTATATATTATCTTATTAAGCTACATCTACCTCGGTGGATAAAAAAAATTGCGTTTCCCAAAAATATTTTTATTCGATAGTATCATCTTTTAGTTATATTCCTTTGAAATTTCATTGAAATATTTCTAAAATTAAATGAGTTACAGCTTCTAACAGTAGGCTGGGCGAGCGGTATCAGCATCATACTTCAAACTTTAAACGCGTTTTTTTCGATACACTGTTTTCAAAGTCGGTGGACAAGATATCTCGAGCACCACTTGATGAATTGTTTCCAAATTTATGGGAGATACGACGAGAAATATTTGAAGGTCGTTGACGATCTCACTTTTTTTTAAAAATCGATCTTAATTCTTTAATAGTTACGTAAAAATGACGACTTTTTCATAGATTGTGTATGTTCGGGTTTTAATTCTTCGCCACGTTGTTAAAACAATTATTTTAAAAAATCGACGATCGTCAACGACTAGTTCTTATTGTTAAATTTAATAACCCATTTGGTTTTTAGTTTTAAGATGAAGGGTTTAAGCTGGAGAGTATCCACCGCCAAACGTCGCGACGAAAATTTCATTATCTGCCGGCGGCCAAGTTTTTTTTGTTTTTCTGTATTTTTTGGTGATTTTTTTTAAAGTCGCTCAATATATGGGATATTCCACGTTATTTCAGCTAGCTCGTGACCCCGACCATTTTTGGTTTTCTTGTTTTTTTTTTGTTGTAAAATTGTACCCCATGAAAGGAATATCCACGCCAATTTTTAGATTTTTATCGCTTCTATTTTAGGAGTTATAATTTTCCAAAAATGTCGATTTCAGAAGTTTTGGAAACGTTTAAACGCTTATAAAGTATAAACTTAAGTATAAACGCCATAACTAATGGCGTTTATACTTAAGTTAGGAGGAGTTTATACATAACTAATTAAGTATAAACTCCTAAACTTAAGTATAAGCTCCTAAACCATTTAAGACATCGACAAATGACACTATATCATTTTTTTTTCAATTTGAAGCATACTTTCGTTAAAAAATATGGAAACAATGATCAATTATCAACCATAACGTTTTTTTGCTTCTAAAGTGAAAACTATTTTTTTTTCTATAATTGCCTTTTTAATTTTTTTCGTCAAATTCTGTAAAATAGACTGACCCATTCTATGATTTTTAAGACTAATCTCATCGTGGGCGCATTCTTTGTTTATTTTTTTTTTTCAAATTAATCATATTTTTTAAAACGATTTTTATCATTTTAATGTCCAATAATGCTATTAATGATATTGCGATCTCCAATTCGGCTTCGACAGGCCAGAAACGGTTTATTTTTTATTTGCACTGAATTTAACAAAAAAAAAAGATTTCGAATAACATTGTTTTTTTTTAACTAACTGATAACCTAGGAACTAACTGATGGCGAGGGCATACATGTACATCATGGAAATACGAAAGTGGAGTGCGATATTTCCAAAAGGCAGGTTTTCCGCGGGAATGGAGAAAACAAGAATCGATTCATAAATAATAACAGAAAATTCCACATGAAAATGGAGTTGTCTAGTCGTAAGCTAGAAAAATTCTACGCAGGTTGGAGTGACCTTTATGCCATGACTGATGAGGCTTTAGACAGGTGAGGTATTGTAAACCATGTTTTCCGGCCGCAGTGACGGTGCAGCCATGTTTTATATTTACTTGAAATATTCTGTAGAATATGCTTTCTACTAGTGAGAAAAGATTTTCTGGGCTTGCTCTCGCATTTTAGGGCATATTGCTACGAAGTCAAGAAGGAAAGTATAATGGAAAAAAAAACATTACACAATAGAAAAAATTATTGATACGACGTTGCCGTAAGGGCTGTACAGTTTCGATAGCTGTCTACACCTGTACGGCATTTCTTTGTGAAATAACTTCTGTTTCTTTAATGCCTCATGCGTTCAGAACTTCGTGTGATGTAAAAAGCACATTTGAACGAGGAAAAAAATTGTTCTTTCATCAGCCAGTTGAGTGCTAACGAAGCGATTGAATTAACGAACATTATTCCGCTTACTAAACAATACTAATTGAGACAGAGTGGCAACACCAATTAACAGTGCGGAATGTGAACCAAGGACGCTCCAAATGCTGCATTGATACAACGTCCACACACATATTTGCCTATCATTGTACAGATAATTGATTTTCGTTAAAAAAATGTCCAATCGACTATTGTCAAATGTATATTCATAGTTCCTATGGCCCTGTCGGATGAACAAATTACGAATGGAGTATACAAGTAGTTTCCATTGTTCACGTTACACTTGGCAGCTCATCGAATTCTAGTGACTATTTTTGGTAATTATGCAGAAGTGGGGCACCACGCCAATTTTGGCGCTTTTTTTTGGTACGAACGTCTTCCATAGGTCACCACTAGTGAATTTGAGTCGGGTGAAACTGAGATTTTTTTATTTCCATAAGTTATGGGGTTTTAAAGTTTTTCTGAATTTGTATGGGGTTTTGAAGTTTTTCTGAATTTTCTGAAAGGGGTTTTGAACTATTTCCATAAGTTATGGGGTTTTGAAGTTTGAAGTTATGGGGTTTTGAAATCGCGAAATACGCGATTTCAAAAACGTGCTCGACGTCATATATACACACCTGAACGCGTGAACACAACAATGATTGTGAAAATGTGTTATTTCTTTGGCGTTATGGCATGTTTACATACTTGTCTGATTTGGTCGCTTACAAACTCGTGAGTTTGTTTGGGTTTGTTTGCTCGTGTTTGGGTTTTGAAGTTTTCAACAACCTTCAAAATCCCATAACTTATGGAAATAATAAAAAATCTCAGTCTCCCCCGACTCAAATTCACTTGTGGTGAAAAAAAAAAATTGGCGGCAAAATTCGCGTGGTGCCCCAGTTCTGCATAATTACCCTATTTTTTTTATCTAATTACAAATTTTCTTATGGTAGAAAATAATTCGCAGCTAGCGAGTTGGTCACTTGCAAACCTATTATCATTGACGCGGCATGTCATTCGAGCATTATAACAAAAGTTTGCAATTTGAATAAGATATTTAAGATTGTCCATAAATCGCCACTATGCATGCCCATTGCTGAGAGGCCGGTTTGAAATTCGGAACTTTGAATGAAACTCAAAACTCCGAAAGAATACTACCTCGACAGATCAATACTCCGAAAGAATTTTGCACGAAAAATCAAAACTCCGAAAATCTGTACACCGTCAAAATAATTCAGCCATGGTATTTTTTAAAGTTTAAAAAATTTCAATAAATCGACGAATTATTTCATAATTTTTTTTATTAAGAAAAAAATTTGCGTCAATTTTGAAATTTGTCCAGACAATGTTATATGTTCTACATAATTTACAGTCAACTGTGTAAACTTTCGCTGGCATGATCAGGACATGGGGGCCGGGTTGAAATCCCGAACTTTGAATTCGCCGACGGTTTAAAATTCCTGATTTTAATGTTCCGAAATTACAAGATTCGTCGAGATCATGCCAGCGAAAGTCTATACAGTTGTCTGTAAATGATGCAAAACGTATTACATTGTCTCGACAAATTTCCCGATTCACGTAAAATAATTCTTTAATAAAAAAAATTACCGAAACAATTCGTCGATTTATCGAAAATTTTGAAACTTTTGAAACTTCCATAGCCGAATTATTTTGACGGTGTTCAGATTTTCGGAGTTTTGGTCTTTCGTGTAAAAAAGTTCGGAATTTCAACTTGGTCCCATTGCTGATTGTACACACAAGTTAACGATAAAAGGTTTTTTTTTTCAACTATGTATAAATGTGAAGAAAACGAATGCTCACCGACGAGTTTATATTTTCATTGGAACACGTTGCACGTATTCGATGGCGATCTGTCCGAGGTTATTTGACAATACGTTTCACATAGCGATTATGTTGTGTTCCTCCACTGATGACTCCATAATCCCACGATAATGGCTTCACTATAAAATTAGTCAATTTATCTCGTCTGACCGTAGCACTGTCCGCGTGACACAATTTTTGCAAGGTTAACCTTATGTATACACACCCGGATACCCGAGTGCCCACCTCGTTATATGTTTTGCTTATAACTTGAATTAAGATTGAGATCTTGATCTGAGGCTTCAAATTCCCATTCTTTAACTCTTTTAGAAGCTGAACACATACGGGTAATTTTTTTTCTTTCAATTTTTTGAACCTTTACTGAATGACCTTAGAGCACATGTGCTCAGCGGGCGCCCACTAGATGAAAAATTATGTGTTGACTCACGAATTAATTAATAACATTGATAAATATTTAATTAAGGTAACGGAGCTAAACAGGATGGACAATCATAATAATTTTGAAGGTAAATTAGAATGTATTAACATTTAATTAGCCCAATCAATAAACTTGCCAGCCGCCGAAGGTTAAGGGGTCTTCTCACTTTAGACGCTAAAAAAGGCAATTTTCATGAATTTTTTTGACAGGTTTATATTATAGATATTGATATAAAAGTTGTTACACTTAGAAAATGCACTTTCGCAATACATAAAAAAATGTTTATTGTATTTATTCAACCTAAACAAACTTTAAACGCGTTTTTCTCGAAATAACGTTTTACGACGGCTCGTTGATAAAATATTCGAAACTACTGAACCGATCCTTGTGAAATTTTAACCACATATTCTTTACAACTACAGCTGGAATCAAGGATTTAAAAAAATGTTGACATTAACTATTTTTGTTGCCAAAAACCGTGAAAAAACACTTTTTTTTTTTGAAAAATGTCCGCTATTTTGTTATTTTTGCATTCATAAAAAATCGTATGATACGTGCTATAGCCACAAACATACTGAATCTAAAACCGTTTGATTTTTTTGTTTCGGATGATCCATCTCCGCGATTTAATCAACAGTGCAGACCTACAATTTTTATGCATTTTTTTAACTACCATTTTCGTTTATAAATAGTGACTTAAATAAATATTTTTTTTAATATCTATTTCGAAAGTGTATTTATTAGGTGTAACGAGTTTTATATCAATATCTATAATATAAACCTACCAAAAAAATATGAAAATAGCCTTTTTTAGCGTCTACAGTGGGAAGACCCCTTAATACTGATCGCGGGCTACCTCCGCAGCGCTCGGAGACCCTACTTAGGTACTTCTCTTTTCTTTTTCTCTCTTTCTCTTTTTCCATGAAAGCAGCAGCGGGCTAGGGGGCTTGGAAATGGCTTAGATGTTTCTATTGATGTCTATTTAATAAAGTGAATTTATTCTAAACTATTCCATTCACATGCAAATTCAGGAATTGAGGAAATCTAGTGGTGGGAACCCGGGTGTGTAACAACGACGTAAAAGTTGGGTGTATAGGGTAAGCCGACCAGTGAATTAACGAATAACGGCACTGTAGGATTGAGATGGATTGTAACATGGAAATATTATGAAAACCAATGTTTACAATCGCTTTAAGGTAGTACGAGCACGCAATCTTGATTTCTATAGATTTTCTCAAAATTTTAACCAGACATTGTTCATATCATTATACATGTTTGAGTGAAATTTCAGAACAGTCGTCTATTTACATTGGGAGATAATGGATTTTAAAATTGCAACTTTTAACACTGCAGGGTCTGCATTAAAATTCAGACCGAATAATTTTCCGTAAAAAATATTTGTCCCCTATAATAAGAAGACATATGGCAACACCACAGAACAGTATTGTTCAATATTTCGAGAAAAAAATAGTTATCGTGTTCCTAAAGTTAAAAATTTTGTCATAAATAAATATTTGCATTATAAATATTAATATCTTATATTGTTTATGTTATCTTAATTAACAAATAAAAGTGTTGGTTTATTCATAACTAATTAAAAACCTTGTTCGATTAAAAATTACTTCCAAATAAAAATTTGTGTTGTAGTATTATTTTAAATATGTCGCGCAAACTCACGTCATTGGATACGTGGAACGATGCGTTGTTGCCATATGTCTTCTTATTGCAAGGGACAAATATTTTTTGCAGAAAAATATTCTGTCTAAGTTTCAATGCAGACCCTGCAGTGTTAAAAGTTGCAACCTTAAAACCCATTAGGTTCCGATCTAAATAGTCGACTGTTCTGAAATTGCACTCAAACATACATAATGATATGAACAATGTCTGGTTAAAAATTGACCAAATGTATAGAAATCAAGATTGCGCGTTCGTACTACCTTAACTGCCAGAAGATATTTTTCTGATACTAGAAAAAAATCGAAGTAAGTGCAACAAATAATATTGAAGGGATTGATAAATAAGTGGCGAAATGACTAAATTGCCAGTGAATGGACACTCGACCGGTAAATGTACATGCAGTGTTAATGAACGTTGAAAAGCATAACGATTTATTTATATTAAATGCTAGATTTAGAGATCATCGTGTTGCACAAACATTATAATATTCTTATACGTATGAGTATTGTATTCGCTATTATGATTTAGTAGAAAATACACAAAGCTCTTTTTGCATCTCAACGTGACATTTTCAAAAAAAACTACCAGTTTGTTTCGACAGACAAATAGAAAATTAAATTTCCGCTAAAATAAAAAAAAACGAATGTCATGATTTTATGACAACATTCAATGAAATGCACATTACATAACAGTAATTTATTTTGCTCTTTTCAGCAGATCAGCTAAATTGTTTACTCTGCATTGAAAGTTATTAGAATAGAGCCCACATGTCCATTCACTGGAAAGAGATTAGAATACAGCACAAATAAATGAACATCCCGTGCGGAAATTGAGTTGGGGCTGTGATCGGGCCCCAATAATATTCCCCTAACTTTATTCGGGCCCTAATCTGGAAGCCACATGAGGGCCGTTAGCGGCCGGTCACACGTTGTCAACAAGGGCCATTAAAGGCGCAACGACCGGGGCCTTAAAAGTTGCCTCAATGGCGCCTCATCAAAACCATTTTAGCGCCCTGAAAATGCCTCAACGGCGCCTCATCATAACCATTTCAGCGCCATAAAATATCCGTATCAGTGGATATACGTGTATGTTAAATGCGTCAGGGTATATCTGTATTTGTTTTTATGTAATTGTTCGTGTGCATAGGTGTCGGCGTGAGTACATGTGTATGTATGTGTGCGCGCGTAGAAATGTGATTGCGTATTTGCATGTGAGCCTTTATGACAAACTGCCATGAAAAAATTAATACAAAAAATAATCCATTCTAAGGAATGGATGTGTAGTAGAAATAAAAAAATATATCGGTCTACTGAATCACTAGAATCTATTTCCATTGAGGGAAAGATCTGGAAAACAACGACCAATTTATTTACTTATCCTACACAGTCAGATAAAGTTTATAAATGGGAAATATCAGCGAAGTCTCCAGAAGAAATAATTTTCCCTATGATGAGTATTTATGCGGAAATTAGTTGCTATAAAAATGTCGAGAAAACCGGTTGGGACTGTTCACACTTATGCGCTAGCATTGGTCCATGTATGAGTGAAACCATGAGTAATTGTTTGTATCTATGTAAAAGGTTTCTTTAATTTGATAAATAAATACTGTCTGATGTTTGTCTGCATATTTGTGTTCATCGTTGATTTTTTATTTGCTAATGCCCTTACGCTTTTTCTCAATTTGCGTTCGATAATATTATTCGATCGATGTATATAATCGATTTGAATAATTGAAATACCATCAACCATGTAGCCTAAGCTATTTATACTGGTTTATCGCTATAATAGTCAGATCTGGGCCTATTGTGGAGATCTCTACTTGTTTATCCCTATACTGGCCAAGTCTGGGCCTATCGTGGAAATCCCTACAGGTTTATCCCTATAATGGCCAAGTCGGGTCCTTTTGTGGAAATCCCTACAGGTTTATCCCTATAATGGCCAAGTCGGGTCCTTTTGTGGAAATCCCTACAGGTTTATCCCCATAATGGCCAAGTCTGGGCCCATTGTGGAAATCCCTACTAGGGGAAGCACTAGGAAAGCCCTGAAAGGCCCTTATTTTTATTAGGGATGCCCTATCAGTTTTTCGCGCGGGATATATTAAGAATTTATTTCGAAAATTTGCAATAAATCAAAAGTTGATTCTATCTTAAGGAATAAGAGTGATACTTACCCTTAAGGGACCATCACAGTGTAAAATGTTCATAAAATCGTTTTTTTTTTTGCATTATCCGATAGTATAGACAGTTATAAACATGGTGTTGAATTTTTGGGGCGAAATTCGAATAATCTCCGCCGCTACAGCCTTTCTTAAAGAAAGTTATTCGAGCAGCGGCGTGAGACCTGGTTCGGACTCGTAACTTCAAACGCGTTTTTCTCAAAATATCGTGTTTAAAAACAGTGTACACTATCAAAGGAAGAGTTTTCAAGCTGTCCGTCTTAAATTTTGACACAACATTCTTCACGCCATTCTTTATCTGGCTATGGAAGCTTTTTTTTAAATCTTCATATCTTTTTAACGAAAAACTGTCGAAAAAATAGGCTAAATTCGATACTTTTTTTTCGAACTGCCGCCATGTTGTAATTATTTTAAAAAACCTCCATAACAAGATAGCAGCTCTCAGACTGATGAATAATATTTTACAAATTTTGTTTCAAATAATATTTACGGCCGCAACCCCGTACATCACAAGGACTCCTTTTCTTCGAAGACATTTTCGACCGTTAAAAAAATTGTACAAAGAATTAAAACAAACGTTTAGAATTTTAGTCTCTGTTCTTCATGAGTGCTTTGATTTGATATAAAAAATCAGATTCATTAGCGTATTTTAGCCATCGAAAAAAAGTCGCGATAATCAGTTATTTTTCTACCCGTTACACTGTGATGATCCCTGAAAGCTCATAAAAACTATTTTTTTATTTTTCAATTTGTCTTCTTGATTCTAGGTCAACTTATAAACAATATTGTGCAAAGTAAAAGTATGTTTGATTTTTTTGCTTCAGATCACCCGTCCGGGACTTAGGACTTTAGCAAGCGAAGAATGTCATCGCCCGCGCATCAACATGCGTGGCTCCTCCCACTTCCACCACCATGGTTTGTCAAACTTTAAAAAATATTTTGATGTTCAATAAAGACCGCTTAGTCAACATACCAAATATCAACATTCTATATTTAATACCTTTCGCATGAAAAATTGGTGAAAAATCGAACATTTTTTGGCCTAACAAGGCAGAACCTTCCCTTGAAAACCTAGTGGGTACAGCCCTATTGTAACTACGTTGCGCGGTGTGCAAGTACCGCAAACTAACGACAACTGTTATTTTTTTTTGCTAATTTCTAGTGATTTGAGTTTTTATGGACAATTCATATTCTTTACTGATTTTAAATGTAAATCAGCTTTCGTCCATTTACTGGTCCCCGTCCATTCACTGATTCGTTTATCCTACACAGGTAAGGATTAATGAAGTTTTCAAAAATTATTGCCACAGGCTTCAAAAATACTGTCTCAATAGACGAAATGTTCGTTTATGAGTGTTTAGGTCGAAAAAATCATTTCCAATGATCAGTAGAGAAACAATTTATAAAACTTTCAATAACCTGAAAGCATTCACCTATGTAGGGAATGAATTAGACTCTTCTATCCCGGAAAAGTTTCCACTACGATTCCATTAATTCACAAGTGTGGCGACCAGTGTTCAAACAAGTAGACATAATGTATCATGGTTGACTGAGCCACGTGTGTTCTTCTACGTTATAGATCGTAACAAACAGTGGGCACTAGGACTGTTTCGGTAGCACCTTTCGGCCGTTCAAGCAGAACATACAAAAAAAAGACGCGTCTGATAAAAAGAGTCGAAGGTCGAAGTATTCTAGCGGCCGCTGTTTGTTCAAATTAATATGCGGGGCGTCTAGAATGTTTTACACCACATGTTAGATGGGATCCCGAGTCGAAATTTTCAGCCTATTTTGACCCTCCAGATCCTCACAGTGGTAGGAGATAAAGGCAGTAAAATAGCTTCGTATTCAATATAAAATGAGCTCCTACTTAACGCCTAGAACGGGAACAAATTTCCCTTTTCTCCACTTGCAGGCGCTAAGGAGGACGTCGATTGGCACACGTATACACGCACACGCATACACTCTATTACGCATATAGAGATACATATGCCTGAATACGCGCATGCGCAGACACACGTATATACCCGCACACATACATGCCTAGCATACACCAACACACGTATACTAGTACTTATACGTATGCATGCGTGTCTGCTATAGGGATCCGCGTATACATGCATACATGAGGGAAATCCCTATCAAAAATGTGGTAACTGTTTGCCCAAGATCCATTTCTTCCACTTTGGAGAGTTGCTGGAGCTGCAGGGACAAGTTTGAAGCGAATGCGAAAGGTTCGCTGGGTGGAGATAATGGAAAGGCCATTGGAAAAGTAGCCCTCTATATACGGCGAACGCGCGGTCCTTCCTAGTCCAACGCATGACGGTTACTGAAAACTATCAGACCCGCTGTTTCGAATGCGACCATCCCCACCCTCGTTTCGTCGAAACAGCCAAATACGCGATAGGTCCAAACGCAATCAAAAGAGGAGTTGCAACGACTTCAGCTAGGTTAGGTAGGAGTATAAGAGCCCATGCAGGAGGTAAGCAGCAAAGAACGAGCATGTGGCGGCCCATAGTAGGACTTCTAGCAGTAAACAGACTCAAGTGAGGCTGACATAGGATCAAAGGCCTTTAAAATAGGCTGAAAATTTCGACTCGGGATGTTGGAAAAAAATTTTGCTCACCCCAATAACCTTGCCATTTAGGAGTGAAAATGAAATATCTCATGCCGTGAATTCGAACCGCCGCACAGATAGCAACAAGGCAAGGAAAAAAATTGCGGTATTTCATGATTTTGTTTTAAAAGGAAAGATTTCTTTACCATTTTTGAGACTTAGGATGTGTTTTGCGACCACTTTTGGCTATTACATGGTGTTTTAAATTCAATTGATTTTTAAAAATGGCGGAGGTATGGTCTTCTAAACTGCATTTTCAAAACTGGCGTTACCTATCCGCGAAAAATCTAATCGACTGGTTCTGATGAAATTTGGTATATATCTTTCTAATCTTATTGTCTCAAACATGACTCTAAATGTTTTTGAAAATTAAAAAAAGTACTTTTTTATTGCAAAATGTAGCTATTTTTTATCGAAAAATTCGATCTTTTTATCCAAAGCGTAACATTTGATCAATTTTCAACATTTCTCACTTTTTCTTGGTTCATATTCTGCGTATGAGAGTTAATGAATGAAAAATCTCTGGAGGTTTTTTTTTGGACTAATCCCCCCCACGCTACGCGTCACGCCATTGTTAAAAAGGAATTTAAAAAAATATATGTAACAGTCAAAAGTAGTGATAAAATATACCGTACGTCTAAAAAATAGTGAATAATTCTTTCCTTTAAAAAAAACCATGTAGATCAGCTATTTTTTCCTCGCATATCTCCCTCGCTTAAACATTTTTTTTCTCGTACTTCGAATCGAACTTCCTAATAATTTTATGGGAAAACCCGATTTCCAGATGAGAAAATTACAACACGAGAGTGCAATTCGAAGGAGCTCGAATTCACAACCTTGACTTCGAAGGAGGCAAAACAGTGGTATAATTCTAAGGGGTTTCTTCAAGGGGCAAACTATGATATACAGGGGGTTAGGGAGGTCGGGACGACCCCTTAAGGGGGTGATAGGTCATCTCGTTGGGAACATATATAACCTAGGTTACCTTAGTCAAAAGTCTAAGGATTTCGACTTATCATGGTAAGTATGATTTTTGGAAAATTCCCCAAAATTAGGTACTGACTCATTTACCTGTTACAATGATGCTATTATTTTGAAAACAGCATTAACATAAGAGTTATTTTTACTTTTTGACAAGTTTTTAATTATTCACCACGTCCCATTTAGTTAGTTGAGTGGATACAGATGATTGTATTGGTGTCTGCCGATTGAATACACATGAACGGGTTATACGCAGTTAGAAATTTCAAAAAATCGATTTTTTTAAATTGCATTTTCGGAATGTACAAATATGTGAGTATATTCCCTGGAAATTTCAAATCGATCCAGCGAATATTTTCGTAAATACACACATATTTGTAAGGACGCTCGGAGCGCTACAAAGAACGACTGTTGAAACTTTAAACGCGTTTTTCTCCAAACGGTGAGCACGATTTCTCGAAAACCGCTCAACCGATCGGTCTGCAATTTTAACACAACCTTGTCAGATATATTCTTCAGGTATTGATCGAAGGAATAAGATTTCCGATAATTATTTCTATTTTTTTCAACGATTTAACGGAAAAATTTTGGTCGAAAATCAAAATTGTTTCTTTCCGGAGCCACCATTATGTCAAAAATTAAAATTTCGACTATTCCTTCGATCAATACCTGGATTCATCTATGCCCAAAAAGAATCTTTTTGGTTTTTTCATTTTAGATAATCCAAACCGGAGATACTCTGCTCACCGCCGGACACTTTTTTTCGGGGACCTCCAGGAGACTTCCTACAGGAGCAATGTTAACGAATATTTTTGAAAGTAAAAAATGCCAATCTGAAGCTAAAAGATGCCACTACACTGCCTAATACTTTTCGTTTTGCCCAAATGAAATCCTTTTCCAGAAAAAAATCGTGAAAAAACGACTTTTTTGGCCTTGCAACTGCGTATAACGCCTCAACCTGAGATGCAAATAAGTTTTTAGTTACCAATTATTGTCTGTTTGATCGTTATGAACGAGTTGATACCTAATTTTGGGAAATTTTCCAAAAATCATACTTATCATTATAACTCGAAATCCTTCGACTTTGGACTAAGGTAACCTAGGTTAGATATGTTTCTAACGAGGTGACCTATCACCCCCATAAGAATGTGCATCGACCTTCCTAATGCCCTGTGTAAATAATGATTTATCAACTCCCCACCAATGTGACATTTTTGCTATCTCTGCCGTAATTCGAATTCACGGCATGAGATATTTCATTTTCATTCCTACATGGCAAGGCTATTGGGCCAAGTAGTGACAAATCACTGACAAGCTCGGTAATCATTAAGTCTTGGGGCAAGAAAAAAATTGGCTGATTTTCATTATTTTTTTTTAAAGCAAAGATTTCTGCACCATTTCTAAGATTTAGGGAAGGAAGCAAAATAATGGTATAATTTTAAGGGGTCGCTTCAAGGGGCAATATACCTGTCGTCGAGCGGTGGTCCCAACGAACACCAAAGTTTCTCTGCTCTATGGGAACACTGCTAGAAAATAGTTGGCAAAAAAAATACTATCCCAGGTACGACGGAGCCGTGTAATATTCCCGCATGGCTGGAGTGGAGCTTGTAATACCACGGATGTTCCACAAGACGCGGGGGGAATCCGGATCTTTCGCCGGTGCGAGGCTTATGAGAGAAACGTCTCTCATGGGATCAAAATGTAACGAGGGTTACGTCGAGATTCGCGTTTGCGTGTGAACTCCCGGAGTTTCCCTAGTCTCTCCTCGACGACCTACCGATTCGCGATGTATAGCATACACGTGTACATGCTACGTACGTACGTATACAGGGTGAGCCAGCAACAATTAGCAGCAGAAATATTTTCTAACCTATCAGGCTGAGTAGAAAACTTTTCCACCAAAAGTTGCACAGGTCGAAGGGGATGGTGTTGAAGTTTGCATCGTTCGAACGCAACAAAAGTTTCGATTTACATTTTATTTTCCATATTTTTATTATTACAGGCCATCTTTTTTTATAGATTTATAATGTAAATAGCTAAATGGATATCTTAAAAAATGGTTGAAGAACTTTTGCAGGCGAAATCTGCCAAAAGAAATTAAGTTCGTTGCAGTCCAACGAGGCAAACTTCAGCATCGTCGAAAGAGCTCATCGATTGGTGGCTACGAGGTTCATTCAGGTGGAGGCGCTTCTATCTTTTAGGCTACTGAAAATAAGTTCACACCCCCAAATGTCAAGATGGAAAGTGATTTCAAAAACTGGAATTGCAATGTTTTTAGCCCAGAATCGATTTGAAAAAAACGGTGCAAAGACTTACTCGTAAAAAGGTGTTCAAAGTGATGGCCATGACTTTCAATGCACGCTTGGAATGTGATTCGCATTGATTGTATTCAGCCCCGGATCTACGTTTTTTTCCGAGCTGGGGCAAAAACTTGACATTGGCGCCCCTCCCCTCCAGCATTTAAGATCAATGATTTTCAAAAATCTCACAGAACAGATATACTGAGTGGGATTTGTTGTGACCAGGAGAATAAGAACTCTTGAATAAATTTTCTCTCTTGATTACCTATTTGCTAATAACTTTTCCTTATGTGTGACATCAGTGGCGGATTGGGGGGGGGGGGCACGGTCCCCAGACGGTCCATATCGCCTATACAAAAAAGCCAAGGAGTCCCAGAATAACCACATTCCCGTGCCCCCCCCCCCCCCCCCCCGAAAACAATTCTGGATTCGCTCTTGTGTGATATTATTATATAATACATACAACCAGTGTAGGCGGATTCAGACGTGCCCCGTGCCTCCCCCCCCCAGACGGGCCATATCGACAATACAAAAAAGCCAAGGAGTCCCAGAATAATCACAGCCCCCTCCCCGTGCCCCCCCCCCCCAGAAAACAATTCTAGATCCGCCCTTGCGTGACATTAATATATAATAAATACAACCAGTGTAGACAACGCACAAGCCAGACTGTACACACACCTTCAATCTTTACGTCCCAGCAAAGTTTACTATCTAAGTTCAACATCAAAGCCCGACTCATAGGACGTTTTATTTTCGATGGCCAAGATCGCGAGGCCACCGAAACTCACTTTCACTAAAGCGCCCTGGATGTTAGGCACTTCAGAAAAACATTTTGTTTGTTCAAACACACGAATTTGGCGCCCCTTTAAGGCGGTCCCCTAGTTTCTCGGGTCGAAAAAATCGATTTTTTTTTCTTTCATAAATCACATCTACAACATGTGGAGAAAATGTGTGCCAAAGGATTTTTCGATATTCGAAGTGGTTCACAAGTTATGGCCCTGGAACGAAGCAGGTATACGGAGCAGGTATACGGAGCAAGTATACTTTCAAACGCGTTTTTCTCGAAACACCATTTTTCGAAACGGTGACCACGATATTTCAGAAACTACTGCACCGATCTTGTTCAAATTTATACAGCATCTTTAATATGTTATAAGCCAGCGATTGAACTAGGGTTATCATGATTGCTTCGATAGTTTTTTTTGTACGAGCGAAAAACTTAAGAAAAAATGAGTAAAAAATAGAATGCAATTTTGAAAAGTGTATAAAAAAGTCAATTTTTGTAATTTAGAATTCACTCTAGTTTAATCGCTAGTCTCAAATATGAAGATTAAAATGCCGTTTGGTTTTTTGATTTCAGATAAGCAGAACAGCCGCAATCTTGGTCACCGTCAAGCACCTCTTTTACTTGATGTCTTCCTGTCGGCCACTATAACGTTTATTCTAGTATATATTTTGACTTCTAAAAATTTCTACAGCTTATTTAAATGTTAATAAAGATTATGCAAAAACAATGAGATTGATTATTTCGATGCTTTGGCCGTAAAAAATTATTGAAAAAGCCGTAAAAAACAGCCGAGAAACTAGAGGACCGCGTTAAATTTCCGCCCGGGGCAGGTACCCCGGTTTGCCCCCCCCCCCCCCCCGCCGCCTCTAGATCCGACGCTGATTGTACTGTCTTATTAATCACGTCAGTCTGTATTAACGAACAGGGTCTAGTTATTCTTTTTTGCATATCTTGCGCAGTAGTCGGCACTTCTTTGTACACCATGTCTTGTAAAGTCGTAGTAAAAAGAAGTCTTGTGGTGTCAAGTCTGGGGAACGAGCTAGCCAAACCACATGACGCCTACACCCAAATCAAAGATTGGCGAATTTTTTACTGAGTTTATTTATTCCACCCGAAGAAAAATGAGTTAGGTATCCATTGTATGGAATCACAACCAAATGAGATCAATGTGAATCAAATTGCAAACGTGCATCGAAAGTAATGGCCATCACTTTGAGCATCTTTTATAGGAGTTAGGGTTCGCCCAGTTTTTCTTATTGGTTCTAGGCTAAAAACATAAAAAGGTCTTTTTTATCGTTTTTTTAATAGCCAATCTTGATCGATCATCTTGAAGTTTGGCGTGTGAAATGTTAGGTCCTTAATGAAATTCTGAAAAAAATAATCGTCCCATTAGAAAAAAAACGAAGGTGATGCTTAAATCTGTGAAGGCGAATGAACCTCGTAGCTACCACTCGATGAACCCTTTTGAACTATGCAACTTTGGTAGAAAAAGTTTTGTTCTAAGTCCGTTAGGTTAGTAAATATTTCTATTGCTAATAGTCGTTGCCTCACCCGGTATAGTATCGAGTTCTTTCGAGGCAGCGATGAATAAGCGCGTGTCTAATTTGGCAACGGACAGAAGTTCGCGGCGGCGTTCTCACATGGTGTAATTGCTCTGTGTATTTAAAATATCTTGTGTGAGAATCTCTAGGCAAATACGCCGGTTCTTTAACCTTCTACATTAAACATTTTTTATCGGTATTGTAAGCCTTGAATAAATACTAGACATAAGTCATCCGACGATCGACTTACTCTTAGCGACGAAATTTTCAGCGGGACTATTTAATAAGATCAATATTATTCTTTAGCAAGATTATTTAATAATCTCGCTAAAAAATAACTTATACAACCAAATACTCAAAACAATAAAAAATGTATATTTTTTTACGGTGATTCTGGTTTAAAATTACATGGAATGGGGATAGTACGATATCTGAAATTCGAAAAAAAAATCGTCATTTTCGATAACCAACGAAAAATTCTAATTTTAACGCCGAATAAGCGAAATATTAACTTCTACCACTCTTCATATTTTGTTTATTTTGACCCGATAACCCTAAATTCACCGTCAAATCTTGGCGCCTCGGATGTCGTACTCTTGCCCATGGAATAGTTAAATTTGTCATTTTATCATTTGCAATTTCACTGTAAAAGGATCCTGACCCGCCGTTGTCACACAGGGTGAAGTTGACTTTGCCTTCAGCTGGAAGAAAAGTTTCTTTTATTTTTCAAATTCGCTTCTTCGCGATGGTTTGCAAACATGCTTCAGTTTGATTTTCCAAACAATTACTTTCATTATATATCGTAACATGGTGAGTGTATATTCATGGATTTTCTGTTGGATTCGGACTGGTGGGTTTTATATTCTATGACGGTTTGAAAATTGGCCGCGTCAATTTGACCCCGAGTGGGCAGCGCATTCTTTTACCTTCTTTCGTAATATTTTCGTGGTGCGACGCAATATGTTCGGGCATCGGCAAATAATGATCACTCCAATCTATGAATATTTATAGATTTGTAGCATTCGTTTAAGGGGTTACCCCCACTTGCGATTTTGAAAAAATCGATTTTTTTATTGCATTTTTTTGAAGTGCAATTTGAAGTGCAGTTTTTTTTATGCCCGGTATAGATGACTCTATGTAAGTTTACAAAAAAAAAATATTTTCTTCGTGTAAAGTGAAATTGAAATTTTAAACGCGTTTTTCTGAAAATGGCATTTCTGAAGTTCGGTGACCAAGATTACTCGAACACTAATGAACCGATCTTCTTGAAATTTTGCAGGCTTATTTAATACATAAAAATGTAGTCTTTAATCGTTCGATTTTTTTTTCGAAAAAAAAATGGCCGTTTTATAGCCAAAAAACGGCCGTTTTTTTCGTTAAAATCGAACCATTAACTTTGACTGTCCGCCATTTTGTGAAAAATGAATATTTTTTAAAATCCTTCGATTAAAGACTAGTTTATACTTATATTTGACTAAATCCATCCGCATTTTTTTTTTTTTCAGATGATCCACTTCGCCGCAATGTTGGTCACCGCAAACCGTGTATATAAAAACATTATTTCATTGACGGCCATTTGCCACTAAACAATGTAATGTTTTTCAATATAAAAATTACTGAAAGTTCTTCAAGATGTGTTCTTTAAGATGGTATATTAATAGATTAAAAAAGTTTTGTAGTTTTCTTTTAAAAAAATCATGAAAAAGGCCTTTTTTTGCGCTACAAGTGGGGGTAATGCCTTGAACTAATGTATATTCTAACTTTAAGAAAATATTGATGTTTTCGCACCACGATTTATCAATGCTGAACAAAAGTTCTTGATAAGCACTTCCGTTCGTAATCACGTTTTCAATTTTCGCACGAACTGTAGATTATTACATAGTAGATACATTTACTGTAGATTATTATTCTACAGTATATACAGTATAAAATTAACGGGAGATATACACGTAGATGGTCGAGGTCGAGGATTTAGAAGCTATGAACATTCCGTCGACCGTAGAAGACCTACACTGTGGGCCTGGTATCGATGATTCCATGTAAGCTGACAAATTTCATGATTTATTCATTCCCAAATTTTCAAACGCGTTTTTCTCAAAACCACGTTTTTCAAATCGGTACCCAAAATTTCTCGAAAACCAATGAACCGATTGCCTTGAGGTTTTTTGTGGTTATTCTATACACCATTATCTAGTACTTGTCATAGGATTTTTTTTGCGTTACTTAGTTTTTGTTTTATAGGCAAAATAATAACTCATTTTTGGCCCAAAATCACTATTTATGTTCAAACGGCCGCCATTTTGTCATAAATCGATATTTTAAAAATCGGCTATGACAAGCACTAGATTATAGTATCTAATTTGATAATTTTTTTGGTTTTTTTTCCAGATGGTTTTTGAAGAAACGCCAGTGGGTACCGTATACGCAGATTTTATTACGACGCTCCAAGGATCATACAATATCCTTGTATATTTTTGATATTTTTAAATAAAAAAAAATTAAACATATTTTTGAATGTATATACTTTTAGATAATTAAAAGCTAAATCCGAAATTTCAAATAGTTTTCCTTGAAAAAAATCACAAAAATGACCTTTTTTCCGGCTCCTAGGTGTATATCTCCCCTTAATTTTAAATTCCTGCAATATCTTAAAAAATAATCAACTAATTTTTCATCATGCTTTCATCCAGTTACCAGTCTTTAAACTTCACTTCCAGTAGGTACTCAATTAAATATGTCTTTTGATATTTTCTGAACTATTTGAACTTTTTTAGTTGAAATTTTCTTTTAACATTGTCATTCTCTATGTTCAGCAGAATATGAGAGAATCGTTCCTGAAGCATTGTGGTTCTAAGCCACGTTTTTATCCGCCTCATGGCAGAAAAATCGTCTCACAGCCGGCGGAACCCACTGGGAGTACTATAGCTTTGGAAAAGTTTATATAAGTTAGTGCAGTACTCCTTTTTAATATGCTTTCTTTAATTTCCAGCATTTATTTCAGAATTTTTAAACGAAAGTTATTTTCCATAACCATCGCTCCAGCCTCTAAGGCTGACATATCAATTTTTAAATTTTTTTTCATAATTATTCATGAAATCTCGGTTCTTCATGTTCGATTTAAGAAATCTGTTAACTGCATAAGCTAACGGTAGATTCTCAAATTAGCGTTTAAGATTTACAATGATATTATTTATTACTCGGTAGTAAATGTTGATCTTCCAGTATTCTTCTGCTTTCGTATCGACCGGCAAGTCTAATGTATTGCTTTTGCCCACGGTTAACTCAAGGCCGCAGCCTGAATTAGAAGGTCGAAAAAATCGTTTTTTTTAAGTGCTCAAATCGATGGATAAACTATCCAAGAATATATTTACAAAGTGACAGAGGCCAATTGTAAATATTTTCGAACATACAAGGCCAACAGCAGAGAAACGATTGATATTCGACATTGATATTTCCTCCTATTGAAAACTTTGAACCGCGTTTTCTCCAGTTTTCATTTTCACGATTTTTCCAAATTGGCGTGCGTGACAGCAAAAAAACTAAACGACCTATTGAATCAGACCAAAATTTGTTTTCTTCAGTATGAAAATCTCTTTTCAGGGGCCAGTCCACTTTGAAAATTTCAAAAAATCGAAAGCAAGCCAGACTTGAAAAAATCGACGATGACGAACAATCGGATGAGTTTAGGTAAGAGTTTTTCATAGTATAAACTTCAAACGCGTTTTGCTCGAAACAACGTTTTCAAAATCTAGCTCCATCGTATCTCTAAAACTAATAAACCGATTCTCTTGAAATTTGAACCACATATTGTGAACATGATTCGCAACAAGATGATCCTCGATGGTTTTAAAATTTTGATTTTTACTCTTGTTTTTGCGAAAAACTGCGAAAAAAAATGCGTTAAAATTTTTTTTTTCTTTTTTTATCTGCCATTTTTTTATTTTTTGATAAAACTTTATATCCGAGGGTCACTTTGTAGCTGGTGTCATACTGAATCTAATGAACTGTGATTTTGTTCGGATGATTGTTTTCGGGTAGCCGTTGCCGAGTTGTGATGGAGCTACCTAGCCCACCTATTTTTGAGGCGTTACGTTAAACTATAGTTTGAATAGAAATGAATTAACGAATTTTTTAAAATGTATTTCAAATTTTATTTATCAAACCCTTATATTCATATCTTTTATAAAATTCTCCAAAAAAATCGCGAAAATAGCCTTTTTTCGTGGCTCCAAAGTGGACTGACCCCTTAAGTGGATTAAAAAAGTCGTTGAAAAAGTATTTTTAAATAATTTTTATAGCACGTTAAAGTGTTTTTTTTAACACTTTTTTCAAACCTGAGAAAAGTTATAATTTCACGATTTTTTCAGCTTTTTCTTGATTCACCCGGAAGAAAAATTATGACAATTGAAAATTTTATTGGTTTTTTGTTTCAGTTAAGAATTACGAGTTGCATCTTTCCCGCCGATTGAGGACTGCAGTGGCAAGACGCACATCGAATAGGCTGATAAAACTGCAGTCATTCATTGTTTCATGTTGACATTTTTTTAAATACATTTCAAACATACATGAAAAAATACCCCGCTGTTTACTGGGCTCACTTGTTTTTTTCCCTTCTAAAAAAATTCCCGAAAAAACCCTTTTTTACCTTCTAATTCAGGCTCCCGCCTTTATTGTGAAATATGAATATATATTTAATTTACACAATGAAATTGCTACTTTTTATACAGGTTACGAAATAACGCCGAAGGAAATAGTTCAAGTTTTGTTGAATTATTTCTTGGTGCTCGCTTGGGTGAAACGAATAAAATTGATCGATTACTTGAGTTTAATTGTATTGGATCGATTTTTTTTCTAGGGGGCACCGAGATTTGGGGGGGGGGGGCACCCTGCCCCTTTCTGGCTGCGCCAATGATTGAATGTCGAGAGGGTTACGACCCTGCCAATTCTGTACAAAATGCTAAATTGCACACAGTTATAAACTACATCTGCACCCGAAAAAAAACTCACTCGCTCACACGGCAAATTTTCTTCTTTACGCACGATGATTCATTAAACATTTTCGTAGAACCAAACAAAACGAACGATCCTTCGGCGAAATAAAAACAATCGAATTGTAATGAAAGGTAGGATATGGGCACTTTTTTTAGTCGAAAAACGCTACAGGATATTTCACTTTGTAAAGCAAAGCCAATAGGTAAACAAGGCTCACGGTGAACTGACACCAGAGAGAGAGAGAGAGAGAGAGAGACGATGGTGTAATTCGCGACGTTATTCGGACCGCGCGACACGCACAAGTGGCTCGAACGGACTGACAATGAGCGTTGAACGCCGATCGCGGAAAGCTCGCTCGCGGTAGTGTCGTCGCGCCCTGCCTCCCTCCCTTTATTGCGCCTCGACTCGCGGTCTTTCTCGCGGCAATGTATCGCCGAACGTCACACACACGTGGCGCAAGCTCGACGGCCCGAGCCATGTAATCGCAATATATAGGATTCTCGTGGTCCGCTCTAATTCTCGTAATTGTTCGGTGTCGTCGTCGAATTGTATTGTATGGGAGTTACTAAATCGCAATTGGAATTCGTGAAACGAAAGTTTCGAATGTATCGAATTTGGCAATCGCGTGATACGCTTGCTTGCTAAGGCAACGCAATCAGGGTCCGGAGAAAAAAAATGTTTTTTTCCTCTTCAGACGGAACAAAAATAAGACCAATTTGAGGGATTTTTTAAACCGAGAAATAATTATTCTACAGTTATCAAACTGTGGGTATACTTGAATAGTATATATAAGTAAAGAAAACAGTTTTTCAAAATTCATTTATGATGAAAATGGCGGAGCTGTGGCAGAGTGCTCGTAGACTTTGATTTTGGGTTTTTTTTAAATCAGCTAGAGCATGTATAGTTTCTATTTGACAGTAATTAAAATGAAGAAAATGCAAATTTACGAGAATGGCACGCATTAGCAAAAAAAATGACATTTCACGCAAAATTTCTGCAAAATTTGGATTGAAAAAGTAGTTATTAAAATAATTTTTCAAAAACAATTCTCGTTAAGTAGAAGGTAACAATAATGTGAACATTGCCAACAAGTTTCAACTCAATCGGCTTAACGGAGACTTTGTCCTTGAAATTTTCAAAAAATCAATTTGAGCTCAACATGAGCAGCTAGAAGAAGAGGAGGGATGCCTCTATGGACCAGGCATTGCCGATTAGCGGTAATTATAAACACATTTGTGTAAACACATTACAAAACTTTAAACGCGTTTATCTCGAAAACACGTTTTTAAAAATGGCTGACATTTTCCTGACCGCTGTAATTAACATATCGACCTGAAATTTGGAGAGCATACTCAGAAAATATGTCTTCACGGAATGACGGATCGATTTTTCGATACATACATTTTTGCATTTATTATTTATCTTTTTATGCGAAAAAAAACGCGAAAATTCGATTTTTTTTTTAATTGCCGCCATTTTCCGAAATTTGTACTAAACGAAAAACCCATCCGTCATTCCATGACCAAAGGGTCACAGATTGATAATATGATTTGAATTTGTGTTTCAGATCAACAAAGACGGGGCAGTGATGTCAGCCGTTTACCTCCCGCGATTTGAGGACCTGTTTTCGCGGATCTGCAACGGCTGCCATTTTGGTTTTTTTTTCAAAAATTTTTTTTTTAACTTTCTATATATCATGAATAAAAGCAAGAAAAAAACCGCACTCAAAAAGCTTTACTCGTTTCCTTTAAAAAAAATAAAATGTAAACACCTGAAATATGGCACTCCAAGGACAAAGTCTCCGTTAATAGTTTTTTAGTAATCCTGCACGCCGATTTCGAAAATGGAGTTTTGAGAAAAACGCGTTTGAAGTTTACATAGAATTTGAATTGAATTGCACTAGGTATTTGCGGTAACTCATTACTTGAGTGATTCGTTACAAAGTAATGAATGTATATAGCATATTCTTTGTCATAAACTGGAGGCGCTCTCCGAATTTACTAATCGGTCGGCTACACCATTTCTAGGAAATTAAAAATTGAAGAAACACTCTTTAAGGGAGCAGATAACTTTGGTCAAGAAAAAAAATGGTCAATTTTTTTTTTAATGAAAGAAATCTAAGTTCCACTAGGTCTCAAAGATGAAAAGACAGTAATAAAAGTAGTAACTAATTTTTACTGCTAGTAAAACTAGTACTAAAATCATTAAGGATATGTAAGTAGTAAAGAACTAGTTTTTACAACCAGTTTTTATTAATGATATTTAAGTAGTAATAACTAGTTTCATTAAGGATATTTAAGTAGTAAAAACTAGTATCATTAAGGATATTTTAGTAGTAAAAGTAGTTTTCACTACTAGTTTTTACTACTAGTATGTTTTATTATTACTACTTTTGGCTGTTACGTGGTATTTTTTTATTCATCTTTAAAAATGGCGGCGTCATGTGACAGTCTTCTAAACTGCATTTTCGAAACTGGCGTGACGTATCGCTAAACAACTAGTTGACTGATTCTGATGAAATTCGGTATAAATCTTTCTAACCTTATTGTCTAAAACATGACCCTATATGATCATGAAAATAAAAAGAAGTATTTTTTATTACAAAATTTAGGTATTTTATTCGGAATTTTTTTTTATGTTTCACAGCGACCATGTCATCGATTTTCAACACTGCTCACTTTTTCTTGGTTCATATTCTGTGTATGAGTGTTTATGAAAAAAAAACCTTCGATGGTTTTTTTTTAGACTAATCTCGGTGACGCTACGTGTCACGACGTCTAACAACATCCGCCCCAACCCGTTTAGAAGACCGTGACATTCCTCCGCCATTTTTGAAGATTATTTTTAAAAAATACCATGTAACAGCCAAAAGTAGTAATACAACATAACCTAAGTCTCGAAAATGGTGAAGAAGTCTTTTAAAAATAAATCATGAAAATCAGCATTTTTTCCTCGCCTAGAGGTATCTCCCCCTTTAACATAGGGAGATGCCTATGGTCATCGCTGAATGGCAGTTTTACGCACGAAATAGTATGAAAAAATGAATATCAGCATTTGAACATCAGCAACACAAAATTAAGATAATGAATATCAGCATTTTTTTCCTCGCCTAAAGGTATTTTTCCCCTTAACATAGTGAGACGCCTACGGTCATCGCTGAATGGCAGTTTTACGCACGAAATAGTGTGAAAAAATATTTAAAATGGTATGAAAATCTGTCAAATCGCTCAGTACATTATGACAATTTCGTTTTCCTTCACATAATCACAATTAGGCGTCTCCCGATGTTGAAAAGTGTTTCTTCAATTTTTAATTTTATAGAAACGATGCAGATGGTCGATTTAATTTAATTTACTGTATAAATTTAAATGAAATGGTAATATATCATCAATTGTCCCAAAACTCCTTATGTCGAATTGTTATAGTAATAATTTTTTTTAATCTCGGCACACAAACTATATGAATTCATCCCCAAAAGTAAAAAAATAAAATTTATAAATCGTATGCAGTTTTTTATTTATTATTTCAACATTTTTCGGAATAAATTCATTTTTTGTTGATTATTTTTGTGATCATATTTGTCGTACGATTACAATAATTATCACTGCGGATTTTTTTCATCAATTTGGGCTACATTTTCTTCTCATCGTTGAATGAACATTTCGCGTAGGAGATATGCGGTGCATGGGAAAAATGATGGGTATTCATTCCTGGTGACACAGATTCCCGTCTAAATATTATCAGCACGCAACGGCCGACGCGTCGTCCGAAGCCCACACGGAGAAAATAATCAGCAATAATTCTCAGTGATGCAAGAAAAATTACTGTTCGTTACAGTTATTTTGTTGAACTGTATACCGCGTGTTCAGGTTATGTTTTGAATACTGCGTCCTGAAAAGATTTGATGCGATGAAAAATTGATGAAATGATGCGTTTGATGTATTTTGACCTAGCCGACGACTAACCCGGTGGAGCCAATCTGTAAATCAAGTTACATGCGACCAGTCTCCATTGCACCATATGCGGAGAATTTTTTTTTTCAATTTGATGTTCAAAATTAATCTTCATTGCAATAAAGGTTAATATTGAACATCACATGTGTTTCATATCACTATTTGATGTTTGCGAAAATAAGAACATCGCAAGTTTTTTCACCAAGTACTTCTGGTTTTCCGAAAGCTTCCTAAAGTCGAAAATTACCCTGCAGAGATATCGCCGACATCATGTGATCCTTCACAATCACCGGCAGACCGTCCGTAGTTTTATGATGTTTTTATGACGTAGTAATATGATGTTCAATATTGAGGGGTCTTTTCACTTTAGACGCTAAAAAAGGCTATTTTCATGAATTCTTTTGATAGGTTTGTATTATATATATTGATATAAAAGTTGTTGCACTTCATAAATACACTTTCGAAATACATTTATAAAAATGTATGTATATATGTAACCCAAACAAACTTCAAACGCGTTTTTTCTCGAAACAACGTTTTTCGACGGCTTGTTGATAAAATCTTCGAAACTACTGAACCGATCCTCATAAAATTTTAACCACATATTCTTTACAACTATAGCTATAGCGCATATCAAGGATTTTTCAAAATTTTGATACTTACTATTTTTTTGCCAAAAACGGTGAAAAAACACGTTTTTTTTGTTTTTTCGAAAAATGTCCGCCATTTTGTTATTTTTGCATATATCAATAATCGTATGATATGCGCTATAGCCATTAACTTACTGAATCTAAAACTGTTTGATTTTTTTGTTTCCAATGATCCATCTCCGAGATTTCATCAACATCGCAGACCTACCATTTTTAGGCCATTTTTTCAACCACCATTTTAGTCTATAAATAGTGACTTAAGGCGTTACCCCCACTTGTAGCGCAAAAAAAGGCCTTTTTCATGAATTTTTTTAAAGAAAACTACAAAACTTTTTTAATCGATCAATATACCATCTTAAAGAACACATTTTGAAGAACTTTCAGTAATTTTTTTATTGAAAAATATTACATTGTTTAGTGGCAAATGGCCGTCAATGAAGTAATGTTTTTATATACACGGTTTGCGGCTGACCAACATTGCGGCGAAGTGGATCATCTGAAAACAAAATGCGGATGGATTTAGTCAAATATAAGTATAAACTAGTCTTTAATCGAAGGATTTTAAAAAATATTCATTTTTCACAAAATGGCGGACAGTCAAAGTTAATGGTTCGATTTTAACGAAAAAAAAATCGAACGATTAAAGACTACATTTTTATGTATTAAATAAGCCTGCAAAATTTCAAGAAGATCGGTTCATTAGTGTTCGAGTAATCTTGGTCACCGACTTCAGAAATGCCATTTTGAGAAAAACGCGTTTAAAGTTTCAATTTCAGTTTACACGAAGAAAATATTTTTTTTTGTAAACTTACATAGAGTCATCTATTCCGGGCATCAAAAAAAAAACTGCACTTCAAATTACACTTCAAAAAAATGCAATAAAAAAAACGATTTTTTCAAAATCGCAAGTGGGGATTACCCCTTAAATAAATAAATAAAATTTTTTAATATATTTCGAAAGTGCATTTATTAAGTGTAACAACTTTTATAACAATATCTATAATATAAACCTATCAAAAAATTCATGAAAATAGCTTCTTTTAGCGTCTAAAGTGAGAAGACTCCTTAATCTTCATTGTGTTTCATCCTACTATTTGATGTTCGCCAAAATAAGAACATCGCAAGTTTTTCGACCAAGTACTTCTGGTTTTCCGGAAACTTTCTAAAGTTGAAAATTACTCTGCAGAGACATTTCCGAAGTCATGCGATCCCTCACCATCACCAGCAGACCGTCCGTAGTTTAACGATTTCAGGTTTCCGTCAAAAACTCATTGCCATCCATCAGAATTGTTCGTGGCGTAAATCTGCGATGGAATAATGGCCAAAGCATCAGGATCCATCTGAGTTATGAGCTTGTACAATTTTCCGTCTGCGAAAAAGCTTATATTCCGGGAATATAAGCTTTTTTCCACCTCCACGGATCGCATCGATTGAAGTTGTTCTCGTAACTATACGGTGTCGGAGTTGAAACTTGATGCGATCCGAGAGACGTTAAGTCGGTAAAAATCCCGCTTTCCAACTTTTCGCCCAACTGCCGGTTCTTTCGGAAAGAAGAAAAGAGTAATTCCCTCCGGCCTATATCGAAGAGCATCACCGCTTTTGTCCAAAGCGTTGCAGCCGTTTAGGAGAAAACGTGCGACCGATTTTTTCAGCCGTCTCCCTCTAGCGGTTGGTTATTGCACAATGCTTCGACAGGGGGTCAAGAGTTCATGAAGAATTGCGCCTGAAGTAGCCCTGAAACTTTGCTTGATACCTGACGACAAAGAACCTTAGTGGCTGCTAGGTGGAAGACAACGGAACGAAGGTTGAAGTTTGGTGGGGTTCGTTGCTCGCGGATTACGAACACGAGTAGGATTATTCAGTAGTTTGACGAGTGCTTTTCTATAGAGTGGCGTCGAGTGGCCTGATATTCAGAAGTAGCGGCAGAAGCAGCAGCAGCAGCATGGCCCAATGTAGGTCAGCTGACTTGGCTTGGTGACACGAAACAATGCGGATATCCCCGAGACGACCAAGCCAGAGCCACCTCACTCCTCCGAACGGTGTACTCTTTCGTTCCTGCTGTCCACGAGAAAGAAGCCCGTATGGTGATATAGACAAGAGAACTTCGCGATAAGGCAACTAAGCACGACATGCACTCCTGTCACAGGCACTCTCCGCTCGTTCACTCGACTCATCACCACAGAAGCCACATGACACCTGCAATCGCGTCCGATCGAATCGAGCCGGTACACATGTTCTACAATGTTCTTTTTTCAGCTCCAACTGTCCGCACGTCTCATATTTGCCGGAAACGTTTGAATAGTTTCGTTTCTGTCAATTCATTGATGAACTTGCATCACATTTTGGGCTCTCCAGCAACGAAAATATCCTACATTTGCGCGCGTGCGTCCAATTTTGACTGACCATCGTTCGTACATGGCATGGTCTATTTGGGTCTGTCAGAGATTTTCCCAAAAGACCAGTCAGACTTATCTTTGACCTTGGTTCCTCCAGTTATGTAATCCCCGACTACATTTTCAACATTGCCCGGCCGAATAGGCTCATCGTGTCGAGTGTAACAAACATATGCACAGCGATGAAAACACAATAAGAAAATGTCTTCAGCCATCTTCAAAATACACTGCGTACGTTTTTAAACCGATCGTTAGATACATCGCAGTCCTGACACCTAGGGATGGTGCCGGGGAATGTATATGTTGGCGATTCCCTATGCAATCCCAACTCGATACGATATGTATGAGACGAAAATAGGGGTGTAGTTCCGAAAAGTCCATATCGCCGATTCATTTGGAATTTCGTTTACCCATGTATTTCGACTCGCTGATCACGAATGTGATAGTAAAAATACCCGCACATTTAATTTTCAAGGTAAAAACTCGCAAAAACTGATTTTTTAAGGGTTTTTCTATTTTATTTCAATGAATGTTGATCTTAGAAAAAAATGTTTCCCACAAAAGTTGTAGCCTATAAAAAAATTGATATTTTATGTTTCATACTGTTTTTGTCTAAAACCATTCGGTTTCGAGAAAAATGGGCTCCGATAGACACATTTTGCTAAACTCTATTAGTTTCGATATTTATCTACTTACGTACTTTACCGCGGGAAGGTTAGGGTTTAGTCTTCAAAGTGCATGTTTATTTTTTGCTTTTTTGTCTTTTATTTTATTTTTTGCTTCTTTTTGAATTTTATTTTGTTTGGGTTTGTATGGGTTTAGAGACTAAGCTCCAACCTTCCCACGGTAAAGTGCGTAAGTAAATAATATCGAAACTAATGGAGTTTAGCAAAATTTAGTTACCGGAGCATTATCCCATTTTTTTCGAAACAGAATGGTTTTAGACAAAACCTGTATAGAACATAAAAGATCAATCTTTTTATCGGCTACAACTTGTGTAGGAAACATTTTTCTCTAAGACCAACATTTATTAAAATAAAATAGAAAAACCTTTAAAAAATCAGTTTTTGTGAGTTTAGATCACGAAAATCAAATTAGCGGGGATTTTCACTATCACATTCGTCATCAGCGAGTCAAAATACAAAGGTACACGTAATTCCAAATTAATCGGCAGTATGGGCGTTTCGGAACTTTATCCGAAAATAGTTTTCGTGAATTCTACAAAAAAAAAGTAGACATGATAGAAATAGCACGAAAAGCCTCCATGTATTTACACTACATTCATGTATCAGTCTGAAGTCATTAATGTCGATGCTAGGTCAAGTCGCAAAGGTACCGTTAGCACGTGATCTCGTGTCAATTATAAAAATGCGAATCACTCACGTATGAGACGGTAAATAGAGATTAGAGTATGTGCTATCCAAATAGTATCCCAAAATAAATATGACTACGCAAGCTTCGATGGAAAAGAGCTTCCATTTAGCAAACGAGGCCTTTTCTGAGCGTACGTACGTACATAATGAGGCAGCAGGTGAAATGTGGGAGTATAGTCCAAAGGCTCCAAGTACACAGGGAGTTGCCCGCCGATTCAGTTCATTCTCCTTATCCTTTTAATCTCGACGGCCCTTTGTTTAATACGGCGGTATTCTCACGATCCTGCCTCTCCCTGGGAATACCACTAGACTCTTATACCTTCGTAACTACATGTAAATAAAATAACTACAGGTATATTTGAATACAGAGCGTAAGTTGATTACTGCTTTTCTTTGAACATTCCTTCGTCCCTACCCGTTAACCGTACACTCGTCACGCTTCCAATTCCATCCACTTTTTACATCCTTCGAGATGCGAGTTGCAACGTCCTTGCACTGCATCCGTTATACCTATATGGCGCATGTGCAGTATATATATATTTTGTTTTTACACTCGGCAGAAGTAACAGCGCAGCAATCCTTGCGATCCACCGGAAGGAAGCCACTTTGTTATCGCCAGCTTTTATTTTAAAGCACGTCGGCTTTCGCTAAAGGAACCTTTCGCGATAGGGGAACCTGCTGTACCTTGACACCCTATGGACCTTGAGCCACTCAACGTTTTAAAATGTTCCCGCCCTTTTTACGTATGTTTGTTTTATGGTGCGGTGACGTTTTGAGCAGGCAAATCAACATAAAGTTAATTGCAGACAGTTACTCCTCGGCGGTTGGACGTGAGACGATTTTGAAAATTTTGGTGCCGAAAAGTAAGATTTTAATTTTTTTTGCTTTCTTCATAACTTGCCTTATTAGCTACATAATTATTCATAACTTGCTGTTTTAGGGAGGTACTTTATTATCGTTTAAGACGTATTAGGCTGATTTTAGCTAAACACAAGGACTATATTTTTATGTGTGAGTAAACATCAACGGCTGAAGGTGTTGCACCTTGATCCTGGCAAACCCGTTGTGCCTTGATCGTGGTCAAGGTACAGCACATGTCTTTAGAGATGATTTTTTGATCGTCATTGTACAGATATTTGGGATTTCGTGATAATGCTTTAGTGTTTGAACGAAACGAAGGAAACCTTAACGTATGTTGGTATTTTTGGGGCCTTTAAACATGATGGTATCATTAAATTTGTTCTAGGTGGCCAGAAAAAAATTTGAACTTATATTCTTGGTCAGATATTGAAGAGAAAATAAAAAAGCTTAACAAACAAATTCTAAGAGGGAATTCTGTTCCGTTGCTGAAAGGAACAAATATTGAGAGCTTACCTATTGAGTAGGAAACCTCCAAGAACAATAATTAGTTTAAGAGAAGAATAAAACAGCATAATTTGATTACAAAGTTCCTAATTTAGATTTTAAGAAAAAACGTAATAGTTTTCTAGATTTTGAACTTAGAAACTAAAGAAGTTAGAATAACCGCATGTTTGGTGAATATTTTTTTTTGTTAAAATACAGATATCTGTTATTACATAAGTTGAATAAAGATACCATAAACATAACCTTAAAAACGTAAATAATATTGAATTTTGTCAAAAAATTTCCTATTATTCGACTGAATTCTCACTGTGATCAAGGTACAACATATGCGGATCAAGGTACATCAGTAATGTTGCACCTTGATCAACATACCACTTTTTTCTCAAGGGCAGATATACACCTAGATGGTCGAGGTCGAGGATTTAGAAGCTATGAACATTCCGTCGACCGTAGAAGACCTACACTATGGGCCTGGTATCGATGATTCCATGTAAGTTGACAAATTTCATGATTTATTCATTCCCAAATTTTCAAACGCGTTTTTCTCAAAACCTCATTTTTCAAATCGGTACCCAAAATTTCTCGAAAACCAATGAACCGATTGCCTTGAGGTTTTTTGTGGTTATTCTATACACCATTATCTAGTACTTGTCATAAGTTTTTATTTCCGTTACTTAGTTTTTGTTTTATAGGCAAAATAATAACTAATTTTTGGCCCAAAAATCACTATTTATGTTCTAACGTCCGCCATTTTGTCATAAATCGATATTTTCAAAATCGGCTATGACAAGTACTAGATTATAGTATCTAATTTAATAATCTTTTTGGTTTTTTTTTTTCATATGATTTTTGAAGAAACGTCAGTGGGTACCGTATACGCAGATTTTTCACGACGTTCCAAGGATCATACAATATCCTTTGTATATTTTTGATATTTTTAAATAGAGAATAAAACATATTTTTGAATGTATATACTTTTAGATAGTTAAAACCCCAATCCGAAATTTCAAATAGTTTTCCTTGAAAAAATTCACAAAAATGACTTTTTTTCGGGCTCCTACGTGTATATCTCTCCTTAATAGCGCAAAAACGGTAAAAATATTTGTCTATAGTTTTGTGTCATTTATATTACGAGCCCTATTGGTTCCCCTTGACGATACAATTGATTTAATCAGTATACGTGTCATATTTTCAGTTTTTCATATCATTGAACGCAAAATGTATCAAGGTACAGCAGCTTCCCCTATATCTGGGGATCTTTGGAAAGTATCTGACCTCATTATTTCGCCAGAATTGAAATTCACCGGAAAGCCTGACACGAAGTGCATTGTCGATATTGCTCGAACCGTCCTCCTCGTATTTGTCGTGATCGCGAACTTTTCCCAATGGGCCTCGCACCCCCACGAGGGATCACATTTTTGGAACGAACCCAACGTCGAAGAGAGGCACAAGAAGGCCTCCTCGTCGCGGCCATTGCCAAGAAAATTGTTTCAAGGGCCGAAAGACTTTCTTCCAATGTCTTCTCGTTCGCGAATTCTTAGTTGCACACATCAGCTAATAAGTCACGCTCTTATTTTCTTCTCTCCTTATCCCCGTAGACATTCTTGTTCTCTTCGTACGGTCTATTTTCGAGATCCCAACTCGTTTTACACTATCTTATTATAAATGTATATACATATACGTATCCGTAGATTTTTCTGTGCCCTCAAGCAAAACGGAACGAAACTGAAGACATCTTCACCGGAGCAAGAGGTCACCGGGCTGTCTCGTAGGAAATCCTGTGCCCTTCACTTCCAAGGGGCAGAAAAAATATGCTTTAACGAGCAAGGCATGGGACATTGACCATCACGAACTTGGCTCGATTTACACTGCGGTGCTCAACTTTAATGCCAAAAAGTCTCATTATATTCGTTTTTACGTGCACGGAGTACGGAAAGTTTCGGAATGAAGTTAGATATGTAGGTTTGGGTAGCTTTCATGAGGTAGTATATAAGTTGTGCGTGAAATTGAGAGTCAATTGTTAAAGGGCGAGATACCTTTGGGCGACGAAAAAATTTGCTCATTTTCATGATTCGTTTTTTTGGTTGTTCGGAAGAAACAATTCAAAAAGCGACTAACGTTTAACCTCCTATTTCTTGTAAGAAAGAGATAGTATGTCATTAACCACGTTGAAAATAAAAAAATTTAAGCCACTCCACCGTACCATTTTCGAGATATACACGTTGAAAGTTGGCCTGAAATACACGCACTCAACCGTAACCTTCGAAAAATTTACCGGAAATGATAACTTCACGTGAAATTTAGTCGTTTGAACCAACAAACAAAACTTCTTATTCGAATCTTCGATTAATACGGAATTCACTTGCAAAAATTGTAGCTGATCCACCATGTAATTTTTTCACAATTATTTATTAAATTTTGCTATGCGGCATCTGTCTCTCTCTAAACGGTGATCGGAGCGTCAACTGTGATTGCTAGGGAAAATTCCTAGACGGCAATTCACGGAGAATGCGATATGAATGTCGCCGAATGCCTACGCTGCAGATCATGCTAAATACAATAAGAATAAAATAAAAGTAATAATAAAACGCAGGATAAAAAATGAATAAAAATATGTTGATGGTAGATCGTAATTTTTTACAATTGATTATTACGTATACAAATATACATATGAAGAACGGCTGTAAACATTTTTATTCAGACAACTTAAAAATTTCTTTCTTCTTTCGTTCTGTATATTTACCTGAAGATGAAACTTTAAAAACTGCACAATCAATCTCTTATTATTTATCTGCGTGAACAAAAGCAGATCAATTTTCTGCAAAAAAATAAACGACCACTTACACGTAATTGTGCCATGTTTTGACATTTGTTGAGTTATTGAGAGGTGATGTTTGAATTCTTCTGAAGTGAGGTTATGTAACGTTGCCAACTGCTTAAAACATGAACTCACTAGTAAAGTCGATAATGATCAACCGAGTGCTCAATAACCAATGTCGATTGTAAGTATTGATGAATATCATCCTAAATTTTCATTCTAATTGGTACCAAAATAAAAATACTTTTTATGAGATTAAATTATATGTATTTTAAACATTCGAAAGAAAAAAAATAAAAATCGTTAAAATTGTCAGTTTGACTTCCGGTTTTCTTCCGAACTACCTTAAGGAAAGAGTTGTTCACCATTTTTGAGACTTAAGGCATGTTTTATTACTACTTTGGGCTGTCATATGGTATTGTTTTTATTAACCTTTAAAAACGGCGGCGGTCTGGCACGGTCTTCTAAACTGGATTTTCAAAACTGGCGTGACGTATAGTTAAGAAACGAATCGACCGATTCTGATGAAATTTGGTAAAAATCATTCTAACCTTATTATTTAAAATATGACCCTAAATATTCTAGAAAAAAAATTATCTCTTTATTACAAAATGAAGTGATTTTTTTCGGTTAATTCAATCTTTTTGTTTCGAACCGTGCCATTTCAACAATTTTCAACATTTCTCACTTTTTCTTGGTTCATATTCTACGTATGAGTATTAACGAAAGAAAAATCTTCGCAAGTTTATTTCAGATCAATCCCGCCGACGCTACGTGTTACACCGTCTGCCAACATCCGCCGCAACCCGTTTAGAAGACCGTTTCATACCGTCGCCATTTTTTTTAATTAATTTTTTTAAAAGTACCGTGTAACGGCCAAAAGTAGTCATAAAACGTACCCTGAGTATCAAAATTGGTAAAGAAATCTTCCGTAAAAAAAAAACATGAAAATCAGCAATTTTTTCCCCGCCTTAAGAGTCAAGGTCCAAAATTAAATACGATATTGCCTTTCTTGAGGGATTACACTACGACATCCTGAGCATCGGTGAACATTTTGGGTATGAATTGTTAGTAGACTACGTTTGCCATTAACGTATTTGTTTTTACTAAATTGATTGGCTATTTCATCTGACGGAGTCTTTTCAAATATTTATCAACAAATGAAAAAATTCCCGAATCGTTTGACATTTTTGAAAGAAAAAAATCGGATTATTCTTATCAGTTTGTCATCCAACTAGGGGAATCAAGTACACCATCCAATCGTTCGCATCCAATCGTTCGCTTTCTCGTTATGATAACTATCGGTTTCCTACAGTTATATTATTATCTCTAAATCTAGCAGGTATCTTTGACATGTGTAACGATGGTACATAAAAAATTTAGTAAATCATACGATCAGTTTTCTTACAAGCAGTTCCCAAAAATTTGACCGATTTTTCGCATGTCCCTGTGGTGTATCCCCGTAAAGTTGAAACTTAAGGTGTCAGGCTACTGTGACGACCCGAAAATCAGGGTCATTTGAAACATGAATTTTGAAAGAAAAAGTAAGATAATTGGAAAATCGTTTGGACATTTATTTGTGCGTATATTAACAAAGTTGTGTGTCAAATTTAATTAAAAAATATTAATAATTAAAGAAGTTATAAAGCATTTCATGAAGGGACGTAAGAAGTACTCAACGGTATACTTGATTTTGGCCATCCGGTTGATCTCAAACAAAACAAAAAACATTGTTTTTTCTTGAAATAGATAATATCGGCTAAGACATGACGGAGCTTTTTTGATATCGTGATTCACTCATCAAAAAAAGATATTGTATCTTTTCTCGACTTTTCGAAAAAAATGGCATCATCATTGATGATAACGAATGAAAAAAAATGGTGGACAAAAACACCATGGGAATTGAGCGTGAAAAAAACACTTTTTTGCGATTTTTTTCATCTATATGGATAGAGTAAATTTACTGAAACCTTTTGTACATTGTTAAGTGTCATTTCAAGAACATTCTGTGAAATTCGTACGCGAAAATATCCACAAACAAGCCGGTGCCGCGTTTTTCTCGAAACCACTTTTTCAAAGTCCGTGTTCACTGCCATTTGAAAACTACATGACCGATTTATTTCAAACTTGGTACACACTTTCTACAAATAAAACACCTCCCCCCAACGGTTAGTTTGAGATTTTTTTTTACATCGAGGGGGTTTTCCACCCCCAAAATGGGGGAATTTTTCGTGAAAAATAGCACTTTTCACTTTATATGACCGACAAAAATTTAGAAATAACAAAAAAAATTATCAAAGACCGTTGGGGGGAGGATTTGATGATACTTTGACTAAATTTTAATGGTACTTGATTTCAGATAATTTCTAGCTGAGATACAGTGAACACCGCAAATCGTGTTTTTCCAAAGGCGTTTTTGGAAAAGCTTTGTCACCGGCTTGTTTCTGGATATTTTCGCGTGCAAATTCCACGGAATGTTCTTGAAATGACACTTAACAATGTACAAAAGGTTTCAATAAATTTACTCGATCCATATAGATGAAAAAAATTAGCAAAAAAGTGTATTTTCTTCACGCTGAAACCCCTCCCCTCCTCTTAATTAGTAATAATTACTTAATATTGATTTGAAAACTGTATTCAGAAATTATACATTTCTAGACATTTCTAGACAAAGACAAAATACCGCGGATTTTTTCTCATACATATATTTTTTTCAATATCGAAAGATTATTAAAGTTTTTGATTTCTTCGAGATTATAGACAGCTTTAGTACGCACTTTTTCTTCTCAGCGGAATTTTTTTCACTCGTACCGATATTCATTTTTGACCGCTCCTTGGGCCGATAATGAGGTTACGAACGGGGCGCATATGTCTCTAACTTCGCGACACGTCTGCCAACCTGGGCATTATGATATACCACGATTTACGACGTTCCCAATTCGTTTCGCGTAAAGTGAGCGAGAGAAAGTTATAGAAAATAATTATACAAAGTAATGAAAGCACTTAATGTAATCACCGAATGTTCAAAAATGCATATTTCAACAAATAGACGTAGAAAAATAGTTCGAAAACGCACGGTTACCCGAGTCGAAATTTTCGAGCCGCGTTCAACCCACAAAATGAAGGCGAGCAGAAATCGGCGTGAGCGGGTTATTGGGTATCTAAAGGAGGGTACAATGTTTGAAAGTACCATGCGTTAGAGCCTCCGATGAACCTCCGGCATAGCAGAAAGTAGACTTTTTGACTCAAAGGAGGTCAGGGAGGGTCACAATTGAACCTACGGAACCTCAGGTGGGCCTACTTCGTGCGCTCCCGCAGAACCTACTGCCCCCCCTTTCGGCCTACTGTACACGGCTAAACAAAAAAATTAATTTATATAGAATCTATTTAAATAAAATAGGTTTTTTTCCTTGTCTCCCAGCCTACTACGATCATATTTCTTTCAAATATATTTATATATGTTAATAAAGATGAGATTCAAATTAATCTTCATTTGCTTACAATGTACACTGTAAAGCTTAGTGTACTATATGCAAAAAATATTTCATAAATCGAAAATAAAATGAACGCATTATTTGAGAGCTTTACTACAAGGATTTTTCATCGTAATTCGTCATTCCCTGGCCTTTGGAAATGATTTTTTTCGAAGAAAATATTTGCCCTATATGCGATTTCAACCTAGTCCTACCTACTCATAACTACGCGCCGCTGCCCCTATGCTACCGAATGCTTATAACATTTTGGTCGCTGATATGGCCTAAGAGACCAAATGAAGACCTCCAACTATTTGTTGTATCACATAAGCTATAGATTTTTCAAACACACAGACACACACACACGCGCGCGCGCGTGTGTGTGTGTGTGTGTGTATGTATATGTTTATTTATAGAAAATCAATCTATTTAATATAGTCCAATAACTACATATTTTATTTGATTCTAATAAATCTGTGATTCGGTTTCATCAGTTTAACATTTTCATCTGTTCAAAAAAACAATTTAGTCAAGTTAACTGAATGGATCTAGTTATTTTTTTTTAATTTACCTTAAATAAAATATTTGTAGAGTTAAGCATTTTTCTATTTGATTGAACTAATGGTCCATCTTTATTGTAACACTCATATCAAAGGGGCGGGGGGTAGTGAAGGTGGAGAGAGAGGAATTATATATATATATATATATATATATATATATATATATATATAATAGGCGGGGGGTAGTGAATTCCTCTCTCTCCACCTTCACTGCCCCCCGCCCCCTTGATATGAGTGTTGCAATAAAGATGGACCATTAGTTCAATCAAATAGAAAAATGCTTAACTCTACAAATATTCTATTTAAGGTAAATTAAAAAAATAACTAGATCCATTCAGTGAACTTGACTAAATTGTTTTTTTGAACAGATGAAAATGTTACACTGATGAAACCGAATCACAGATTTATTAGGATCAAATAAAATATGTAGTTATTGGACGGTATTAAATAGATTGATTTTCTATAAATAAACATTTTTAAAATCAATCATTTTAATAATGGAATGCAATAGGAAAAAATTGGTTCTATGAAAAATCTAGTTAATACAAATTAAAAAAAAATCAAATAGACGCGGTTAGTTAATATCATAATATTTAGCGGGAAAAAATAAAAATATGCTTCATACATACACGTGGAAATATTTTTTTAATTTTCGACGTGCTAAAAATGAAAACAAGGAAAAATCAAACATCTTATTTGAAATCGACGGTAATCGGCCGTCGCCATTTATCAACTCATTATTGAATAAACAAAAAAAAACAAAACGAACAAAAACAAAAAGAAAAAGTCGAATGAGGTTGAATTCTAAACCGACAATTTCCATCCTTCAGAACATGAAATAGACTATAATTAACACCCTATCGTTCCATATAGAAATCAACATTATGTGTTATTTAGATATACACTGCCAGCTAAAAGTTTTCGGACACTCCACATAATCGCAAAACTTTTGATCGCTGGATAATTGCCAAATAATGTTAGAGTAATATAATTCATTTCATTTATTATTTCACGAAGATACTATAAAGATCTATATGATTAAATAATTTCACAGAGCTTTATAGTATCTTCGTAAAATAATTATTATTCTACCATAAGTTTGCAATGATCCAAAGTGATATTAAGTTTTGCAGTTATCTGAAGTGTCCGAATACTTTTGACTGGTAGTGTATATTCGAATATATTAACGCAACCACATATTTCGAGTATTATATATATATATATATATATATATATATATATATATATATATGTCAAACGGCAGTTTGTGGGACTTTTTTGAGAGGCATATATTTACCGCGATTTCCGTACGTTCTATCACCCTCAACATTTTTCGGGAAGATTTTTCATTATATAAAGCCCCTAAAAGTATATATACTACAAAAAGTATATACTGGTAGTTTTCAGGACTATCGGTAAATTGGCAGTTTTCGAGACATTATGAGGCGAATGGGCTCTTTTCAGGTCTTCGCGTATATAGGCAGCTTCCAGGTCGTTTTTAGAGAGATAGGTATTTTTCAGGTCTTTTCGAATATATATTGGCAGTTTTCGAGGCAGCAGTACCAAGAGATCCGCATTCTCCAGGTCTCTGTAAATGTATTGGCAGTTTCCAGGACAGTATATATCACGTAGTTCATGTCTCCAAATATATACTGGCAGTTTTCGGGGCAGTAGTACCAAGAGATCGGCATTTTTCAGGTCTCTGTAAATGTATTGGCAGTTTCCAGGACAGTATAAATCACGTAGTTTATGTCTCCACATATATATTGGCAGTTTTGAGACATTATGAGGCGAATGGGCTCTTTTCAGGTCTTCGCGTATAAAGGCAGTTTTCAGGACCTTTTAGAGAGATAGGTTTTTCGAATACATATTGGCAGTTTTCGAGGCAGTACCAAGAGATCGGCATTTTTCAGGTCTCTGTAAATGTATTGGCAGTTTTCGGGACAGTATAAATCACGTAGTTTATGTCTCCACATATATATTGGCAGTTTTGAGACATTATGAGGCGAATGGGCTCTTTTCAGGTCTTTGCGTATATATAATTTTTCAGGTCTCTGTAAATATATTGGCAGTTTCCAGGACAGTATATATAGCGTAGTTTATGTCTCCAAATATATATTGGCAGTTTTCGGGACAGTATAAATAGAAAGTTCCGTTCTAGGGCTTTGCTGGTATTCACGAGATCGGAGACAATGCAAAGTGATTGGTGTTTTTAAAACCTCACATTAATCAATAATTTTCGAAGCACAGGGGACAGTTCTACTCGCCGTAAAGAGTGAGCATATCATCGGGAATCATAGTAACAGAATAAACTCGAAACCACTTTGTTTGATTCTTACTTTTTATTATTCGTAGCAAAATAACGGTACGGAAATATATTTTTTTCAATGAAACTCATTAGATCAGTTTTATCTCAATGATATAGTTTTTATGGTCCCTTCAAATTGTAATCGAATAAACAAACGGAACACAATTGTATGATGTACATTTTCAATGATAATTTACTTTGTTTCTCTAAATTGTTATACGTGGTTAAGTAACATTGCATGAGCAGTGTTTTCAAATTAAATTCTTTTGAACAATTATAACATTTATAAAATACTTTCAAATTTGTATTCTCAACATTTTAACAGTAGGAACTTTTTTCCGCAAACTTGACTATTTCTTTCCAAGTTACATAGTATAAGTTACATATTATATTATATAATTAGATTGAATATTATAAATCCTATAATATGAATTTGGGAGAAAGCTTCATGCTCTCATCGTCATTAGGATACGTGGATAGAGGAGAAGGTAATTAGGCAGCGTTTGAAGTTTCCTCTGTACACAATCTCCTCTGTAAACAGCTTGCGACTCGGGGCCGAAAATAACCCCAGGAGCATCGAGAAGGTTTGTACCCAAAACCGAAAAAGACACGATAGCACTGTAGAAGCACAGAACTTCAGTGAATCGCGAGATTAACAGGCGAGTGCTCAGTTGTACGAATTGACACACGATGATATCCCGCGACGCCCTCACGTGAACAACAAGAAGTATGTACTGGTAGTTTTCAAGACTATCGCTAAATTGGCAGTTTTCGAAACATTTAGGGACGAATGGGCCTTTTTCAGGTCCTGGCATATACAAGCCGCTTCCACCACATTTCGAGCCGTTCGCGCAATCATGATTATGCTCTCCTAAACTCATAAAATTACCCTGCAATTCCTCGGAAATGGCAAGGTGACGCCACGAATAATTTATCGAAGAATTTAATCCAACAAGGCCCAAACAAACCCAAACATTCTTCCATGTTAATGGTTTTTTTTATCATGATTGTTTGGTGATTATTTCGCAATGGAGAATGTCGAAAGCATTATACACTATTACTTGCACGGTTACTCGTACTTTTTGAGCTCGTCTCTGAAGTCGTTAAGAAATGAAGATTTTTTTAGAGTCTACATTTTATTCGCACGAGAGGCTCAGGTCGTGATATTAGATATTGTATATCGTGAGGCTCAGGTCGATCTAGTGAGCGATAACACTGTAACAGAATGGACATAAGGATTCGAAGACACTTTGTTTTATTATTAATATCACGGTAACGTTGCATACATCATATATTGCGCGAAGCTTATTTTTTGCACATTTTTTGAATAATTTATTTTCTTTTATTTTCTCAATAATCATTTTACGTGGTTATGGGGTTACGCGGGTTTCGAAGCCAAAAAAGCATATTTTCTCTATTTTTAAAAATATAATATGTCAATTATTCTATTCAAAATAAAAAGCACATTAAAAGCAATATTTCATTTTTACAAACTTGAAAAAATTTGGGACATTCACCCGGTGAAACCTACGTTCCGGGGCCTCCTAAAAAACGGTGGACACGATTTCTCGAAAAAACGGTGGACACGAAAAAGGAGACGCATGTTGTGCAACGTACAGTTGCACAACATGCGTCTCCTTTTTTGGACATTATATGAGATTCATGACAAACATAATAAATATTATCATCGGTGAATTCCACTAACGCGTACATCTTCAGCCACGTGCCTTTTCGCAATAAATTAATATTTTGCCGTGCAGGAAGAAATAAAGTCTCGGGAAAACGACCAACCCGTGAAATGGTCTATCGTTCGCAGTGCAAAGACTGTCCTTCTTCCTGCGAAATTACACACAATTTACTGTGATGAAAACTTAAACGAGCTCGCCAATTCGGATATACGTCGAGGCGAAGGTACCCTTTGTCTCTGAGACTGAGGCGCAAGGCGATCCGAGGTACAGTGAGAGAGATAGAGGGCGATACACAAAAAGCGATACACAGACAGCTATATCGAGTCTATATTTCGAGGCAGAGGCAGCCTTTGTCTCGGGCGCGAAAAACCGGCACGCGACCGAGAGGTGCGAGACGAGCCGACAAAGAGTGACGGAGATAGAGACACAGCGCGACACACAATGAACGATACTCGAAGACTCTCTTCCTGCTAATCCCCTCCTACGAAGTCACACAATTTCTTCTATCAGAACCAGGGGGCGACACTGGTAGATAAATGCTGTTCGCAAAATGTCCTTACCGCACTGTGGCGTTAGTAGTCGTGTGACAGGCATGCATATATATGTACGTTGCACCGGTCCTTCGAATATTTTACACGAATAAAAGTATAGTGTAGATAACTTTTCGAAAACCATTATCCGCGTGTATGATGGATTCTGTTATCGTTGTAACAGTTCGTTATTACGATAACAGCACGGAACGAAAGTATCGAATCGTTCATCTGATCGAAGTATTTAGAGCCGAAGGCTGTCACATAACAGCCAACGCTAGGTAGTGGCGATTACAAAAACTAAAAAGCCGGGACGAAACGCGTTTTCGTTTCTCGTATAGGCCTCCGAAATAACTCTAGTAGCCCAGCCATGGAGCCTAGATACCAGGAGGTTCAGCGGCAATGCAAAGGCGCTGAAAAAAGCGTCCCCGAAAATATCCCGAAGTGATGGCGCTGGGGTGCAGTGGCACCTACATATATAGTAATATATTGGTCAACGAGGTGAAAGTGATCGGATGAGTTTCTAACCTCACGACAGACCGATCGTGACATCAAACATCGAAATATCCGCAGATTCATAATTTCCTCATGACGGTTCGGAAAAAAAACGCAAAAGCGAGAAAAGATCTCAAACTCAAAATGGCGGCGATACAGCCCATCTAGAAAAACGTGTTTTTTTTACATATAGCTTCACGGGAGAACGGTTTTCTCTTAAAATATAAGACCTGAAACAAAAACCAAAAAAAAATGATAATTTATATATTATTAGCTATGAGACTACCTAGAAATTTGCTTTCAAATTTTGCAAAAATAGCGCACTTTGAAGGAAATAAATCGATTTTTTGCCAAAAAAGCGGTAAATTGTTTATAAAAAGAAGTTTACATTTAATCAAAAAACGGCTACGTACTCCCATAAAGAATATAATTGTGAAGCTGCTATCAAAATTTCAAATCGATGCATGCAAAGGTGGTCGAGTAATCCGTCTTCCGAGATCGAAAAAAGTGGTTTCGAGAAAAACTCGTTTACAGTTGTACGAGCAACTCAGCGCGCGCTCCAAGGCAGTGCGGCCAAATCGATAATTGAACCTTTTAATTAAAAAACTTGCTACAGGACCAATTGCATATTATTTTCATAACACCAAAGTATTTTTAGGGAAGAAAACGTCTTTCCAAAATCCTAGACTGGTGTTATCCCTTAACACTAATGAGGGTTAGGTACATCATCTGTGATCTGTCTTAGATCGCACCCATGTTTAGCGTATATCTATATACATATAGGTGCCGGAGCACCCCAGCGCCATAATTTCTTGTTCTCGTTTTGGGGACGAGTTGAAAGGCCTCGCTGAACCTCCTGGTATATAGGCTCCATGAGCGCAGCCCTTGCGGCGAGTTTTGTAAAAATTTTGATTGGTTTTCGTCTGCAGTGGTGTTCGTAGTGCAGTATGCCGGTCGCCATTTAAATCAGGTGTTTGCGTGAATGACAGCACCGCGTGTGATGTTTATGTTGTAAAAACAGCGTTTCACGTGATATTTGGGATTGTTGACGCGTGTTTGAGGAAGAACGTTTCCCATCACAGTCTTTTTCTCACCAGCAACAATTTCGCGAACTTCCGATACATGATGACCATCGAAAGTTTTCTGCCTATATTACAACATCCTTTATATAAATTTCCGATGCAAACAATAATTTAAACAGAAATTTTGAAAAAACGGCACAAAAAAAGTAGTGTGCAGCCAATGTATGCAATTCCATTAACATTATCTTCGTCACATACCTATAGATATGCTTCAGGGCGAAAGGAAGTCATGAGAATACATTGAAATCCGCAAGTAATCGTTATTAGTGCCATCACACTATTTTATTTTATTTACAAGCACATTCCATTCACAATGTGAGATCTACAATCGATAATGCTTGCTGAAGCCTATCTCTGATTAAAAAGTTTTACCACTTGAAAGTTGTAATAAGATAATGTCAAAATTTTAAAATGATGCGATTATCTTATCACATTTTTTTTTAATCATGAAAAATGACTTATTTTCGGGCGTCTAAAGAGATCTCCCCCTTAATCTTAAATGCTGGAGGGGAGGGGCGCCAATGTCAAGTTTTTTCCCCGGCTCGGAAAAATCGTAGATCCGGGGCTGCTTGAAAGTCCAGTTTTCGTAAAGTCCGATCGAAAAAATTTCGCTCCTCATTTCCCTTTCCCAGATCGTCCTGATAAATAAAGTTTGATCAAATAAAACGCTTTGAGCAATCGAAATATAATAGAACGAAGTTATACCAAATTTTAAAGATTGTACAGTTTTTTCCAGGCCTGTCCTGAAAACAACCGATTACCAAATAAATCTGCCTCGAAAACACACTTTATACATATAATTATCCTAAAGCATGTGTTCAAGCTCTACATAAACACAGACATTTTTGCTAACGACGGGTACTAAAATTGAGGCCTAAATTTTTTTTTCCTTAGCATATTCTGAAAAAACGTATCAAAACTTTTTTATTTGTATCGTACATTATCAGGACTGTCCTGACAATGAACGATGGACAAAAAAATGCCTTCAGACCTGCCCCCAAAACTGAAATGTGTCGCAGCAACCTCCGATGGCTATCTGAAAATGTCCTGAAAACTGCCGCTCGACATAACGAAAGTTTGATCATATTCTCAAAAAACGTATCAAAACTTTTTTATTTGTATCGTACATTATCAGGACTGTTCTGATAATGAGCGATCGTCAAACAAATGCTTTTCGATCTGTCCCGAAAACTGCCAAATGTCCCGGCAACATCCGATGGCTATCTGAAAATGTCCTGAAAACTGCCGCTTGACATAAAGAAAGTAGGATCATATTCTCAAAAGACGTAACAGAACTTTTTTATTTGTATCGTACATTATCAGGACTGTCCTGATAATGAGCGATCGTCAAAAAAATGCTTTTCGATCTGTCCCGAAAACTGCGAAATGTCCCGGCAACTGCCGCTTGACATAAAGAAAGTTTGATCATATTCTCATAAGACGTATCAAAACTTTTTTATTTGTATCGTACATTATCAGGACTGTCCTGATAATGAGCAATCGTCAAAAAAAATGCTTTTCGATCTGTCCCGAAAACTGCCAAATGTCCCGGCAACATCCGATGGCTATCTGAAAAGGTCCTGAAAACTCCCGCTTTTAGGACCTACAAAGAAAGTTTGATGAAAAAAAACCGCCTTGAGCAATCGAAATATAATGGTAGAACGAAGTTATACCAAATTTTAGAGTTTGTACAGTTGTTTTCAGGCCTGTCCTGAAAACAACCCATTACCATATAAATCTGTCTCGAAAACACACTTTACACATATAATTATACTAAAGCATGGGTTCAAGCTCTACATAAACACATACATTTTTGCTAACGATGGGTAGTAAATTGAGGCCTGAAAAACATTTTTTTTCCTTAGCATATTCTCAAAAAACGTATCAGAACTTTTTTATTTGTATCGTACATTATCGGGACTGTCCTGATAATGAACGATCGACAAAAAAATTCTTTCAGGTCTGCCCCGAAAACTGCCAAGTGTCCCGGCAACATCCGATGGCTATCTGGAAATGTCCTGAAAACTGCCGCTTGACATATATATATATATATATATATATATATATATATATATAAAGTATTATATAATATATACCGTCGCTTAAATGTTTGGATACACCAGTCGATTTTTCTTGCTGCACTAAAAGTCACATAGCTTCGTAAAAAAAAGATAACCAAATTTACCGAACGGCGTTTTGACGGGAATAAATTCAGCTGTATGTTGCTTTTCTGAAATATTTTTTTATCATTTTCTTTTCGACCCGGTACGCACTTTTATGCGTGACTGATTTTCGGCTTTTTTTCGACCATCAAGAATTGAACGCATGACTTATGGAAAAAAAATTGTTACGTTTATCCATGATGAACTTAAACGGGATAGCAGGAACTTCATTTGCGTTTTTTATAAAGTTTTGTACGATTTTTTTCGCAATGTTATTTCATTTTTTGCTAAAAAGACTAATTCTAGATAATGCAATGTAACTCAAGAACTAGAGGGCTTAAGAAGAAATGTCAAGAACGAAAAACGTCGCGTAAGCTTATACTGGATAGACTGGCATTTTTTAAAGAATTTTCCTGTGAGATTTTTTCTCACAGGAAAATGCCTATTAATCCGATAGAATTGGAGTAAGACTGTATACACAAGCATTCTTTTATCAATTGCCTATAAAATAATAATAAATCGATATTGAGCAAATTTGATTGTTTTCGCATATTAATATTGGACTATTAATTTGATAAGGGGACGATGTATTTTTATTAATTTCGTATTATTTTCGTCATCGAACGGGTTACCGATCAGGTCACAATGGAATGATGATGGAGGAGATATCGAATTTGGGCCGAAAGCAGGTTAGGTGGGGTCGAGGCAACAGTTTGAGATTGAAAGCAGGTTAAGGAGGCCTGTGCTCTGCACGTTTCACCGAAACTGGGGGTCGAGAGAAGGTTTGGGAGGTCTAGCAGAGGCTACCTTGGGCCAAGAGGAGGTCTCTTCATGGCACTGAACTCGACACATGAGGTTTCGTAGGTTCAACGGAGGCTGGCGGCTTATGTATTACAAAAGAAATGGGTCCTGCGAGGGTTCAGAGGAGGCTAAAAATTTCGACTCGGGTTAATATGACGTTTATTTGAAAGCTAACAGTTGGTAAAAGTCAATCGGTTCCGTGCATAAGCATAGGGCGCTCCCCTCGTACTTCACCCCCGACGGCTAAACCCCATAACATCCTTAAAGTTTCATTAGCAGTTCTATCAATGTAATCATAATTTTACCTCCAATCTGCGATTTCTGCACCATATGTTGGACCTCCCTCTTCAACCCGAGTTGCCTCAAGCGACGTACGAGTCTTCCCCCTTTTCACAGTAGCCTAACCCCTTAAATTTTCAACGAATCGTTCAAACATCAACCAATATCATAATAGCTTTCCATCGGCACAAATGGCTTCGACGATTTTTTCCGTACCGTAAACAGTACCAAACTGGTTCAACTGACTCAGTTGGTCATGTTTGTTTTAGTTTCTCCGCATTTTCATTCCTGCACGCGTAAAAAATGCGATTGTAGGATATTTGTTCTCGAGACGTCCTCCACAGCATCGTATAATTGTAAAACGTATTCCGCACTCGTAATGACGAACTACGCCGGGATTCGCGATGCCGAAGAGCGTAAAAATTTCGTCATGGTTGCTATGGGTAATACAATTTACAATTGCATACGGACTTCGCGCGTCTCGCGGTCGTAATGTCGTTTGCCACTCCGCAATGATGATTACTCGTTCGACGTAACGCGCGTACAATACACCAGAGAAAATATAAAGACCAAAGATTATATCGCTGCGTCAATAGAAGGCTCGAGTGTCAGACTTTTGCACGGTGACAGAGTTATATACACACACACACGTGATATATATTTCCGAACAGTGCTATAAATATGGCATGTATGTACTCAGCTCGAACTCTATTGAATCGAGAGATCGATTAGTCCACTCGTTTATATTGGACTCGTCCAGTTCGTGATGCAGGATTATTGGCTCTAAAAAGCAGCTGCATGAAGACAACTGTCGATATAGATATATGTCGGAAATTTTTTTTGAAATATTGCCTTTCGGTGAAATTGATAGCCAAAAAAAAATGGATTTTTTTTCGGGTGCTGAGTCGAATTTTCGGGTGATGAGGATTCGAGAATTTTTCGTTCCGTAAATCGTACTGGGTTGCTCAAATTTGCTCCTAAATTTGTCAATTTTTCGGAACTAACGAATAAATTCATCGTTTTGAGTAATTTATCGCGTAATAAATTATTCGTGGTAAGGCACGTGGTAAGTGCGTCGTTGAACGTTTCTGCGTTCACAGCTATCACGTGCAAGGTCGTGGACTTTTTATTAATCGGAATAATATATAATATAGTACTATATTATCGTCGACCTCAAATGTATTCGAGTCCTCGTCGTCAACGGGAACCAAAATCGATATTGCACTAATCGATCGCGCTAATGGAACATACGTGTGGTTATAGATTGTATGTGTACAACTGAGTGAAGTTAGACTCCGTACACAATCGAGTGCGTTACAATTTCGCGTCAGTCAAGGTTCGTGTTGAGGAAACTTGGCTGACCAACGAGCAATGTTTCTTGGTTGTTAAGGCGAAGTGGAAGATCTACCACGTGACACGAGGGCGAGAGAGATAGCTGAAATTTTCGAACAGAGATTCCTCACAGATCAATAATATTTAGGGCAAAAGGAAATCATCAAGCTCTGCGTCAGGGAATTTTCCAGAGCCTAATGCTTTATTTTTTCCTAAAAAATTTAACCATCTATGAGAAAGTTGGGTTGGAAAATTGTGAGGTTATGTTGACCTTGTTGCCCTTAAAGTAAAAACAGTTTACTTCTAAATATTTCGATCTATGCTTGCAATACTTCTGTTAATGAAAGAAAGTATAATTTATTTGCGAAAAATGGAACGTGTCTTATTTGTTAACACCACAGTAAGGCGGGATATACATTTACAACGATCAAAAAACCGTTTTCTTTTTTTTCTTCTTTAAACGATATAACTATATATGCAGAATATTTTCCCAAAGTTCCAAAGCGAAATTCGAAAAACTTCAAATGTTACAGCCCGTCAATGCTGTGCCTCACCGCTCGGATTCGGAGCGGGCGTCAACTTCAAACGCGTTTTTCTCATAACTGCATTATCGAAATGGGCGTGCAGGATTACTCAAAAACTATTAAGCCGATTGAGTTAAAGCTTGGTGGAAATATTGATAATATTGGTACCGTCTACTTGACGAGAATTGTTTTTGAAAAAATGGAGAAAAAAACTACTTTTTTAATCCACATTTTACAGAAATGTTGCGTGATATGTTGACTTTTTTTTTGTAAATGCGTGTCATTTTCTTCATTTTAATTACCGTCACATAGAAACTATACATTTCTAACTGAAAAAAATGTTCGAACTCTTTTGCAAATCAGTCTACGGGAAGCTAGACTGCATGCCAATTCGCAACTCCCGCGGCGACCTTGCTACAACACTCTGTCAAAGGCCTGTCATTTTGATGATGAATTAATTAAAAAAAAAAACTGTTTTGTATACTTAAATATACTATTAAAATATAACTAAAGTTTGATAATTGCAGAATCATTATTTCTCAGTTTAAAAAATCCCTCAATATTGCTTATTTTTTCCTGCCTAAATGTATATCCCGCCTTAAGGGGACCATCTACCTAGGTGGATCGAAAAATTGCATTTTCCAAAAATCTTTTTATTCGATAGTATCACCTTTTAGCTATATTTCTAAAATTGAATGAGCTACAGGTTCTATCAGTTGACCGGGCGCTATATAGCAGCACCATACTTTAAAGGGGGCGTACGCATATTGCGTAATGCAATTTCGGGGGGGGGGGGGGTCCAAGGTTTGCGTTACGTCATGATTTTGGAACTGCCAGAAATAGCAAAATTTCTACGTGTTCAAGTTTTGAATTTAAAACTCGCACGCAATTTTACCGCGGAAAGTTGACAGTTTTCCATACGAAATGTCAGTTAAGGGGGGAAGTCACTGAACTTGCACAGTAGCTTTCCCACTTTCCCTAAGCAAGTTTGAAAAAAAAATGGATTGTTTTTTATAATTCTTGAAAGTACATATCTTGAAAATAGAAAAAAATGTCGAAACCGTCGGCATATTGTAAAAAAAACAAAATAAAAAAACGGCTACGCATAACGAATGCTACATTTGTATATATACATCGATACAATTTTGACTTTTTGTTCACAGATAACCTTTCATAAAGATATGGATGAGACAATGAGTAATTTTTTTTTCGTCGTCAAATCAAGCTGTATATCTCGGTTAATTTTAAAGATTTTTTCTTCAAAATTGGTATAAAACCAGATAAATATATACTTAATAAAATGAGTATAAACCCGATCCTTCCACAATTAGTTATGCCCTTAAAAGAAAAATCGCAATCATTGACGACAAAGCACCCGTTACGTATCGGAATAGAGGGAGGGGGGGGGTCCGACCAGGCGTTACGGTCCTGGTATGTGGGGGGAGGGGGGCGGTCGAAAATTGGAGAATTTGGCGTTACGTAATTTGTGTACGCCCTCTTAAGGGGCTCATCTACCTGGGTGCGTAAAAAAATTGCATTTTCCAAAAATCTTTTTATTCGATAGTATCACTTTTTAGCTATATTCCCTGAAAATTTCATTGAAATATTCCTAAAATTGAATGAGCTATAGCTTCTAGCAGTCGGCCGGGCGTTACATAGCAGAACCATACTTCAAACTTTAAACGCGTTTTTCTCGAAACACTGTTTTTAAAGTCGGTGGACATCATATGTCGAGAACCACTTGATGGATTGTTTCCAAATTTACAGAAGATTCGATGAGAAACATTCAAAAGTCATTGACGATCTCACTTTTTTATAATCGATCTTTATTTTTTAATAGTTACGTAGAAATGACGCCTTTTTTCACGGATTTTATATATTCGAGTTTGAATTCGTCGCCATTTTGTGTAAAAAAATGATTTTAGAAACCGACGATCCTCAATGACTCATATTCATTGTTAAGTTGGATAACCCGTTTGGTTTCTAGATTTCAGATGGACCGTTTAAGGCCTTAGGCCACAGTAACGGGTATAAAATCACGCGCGAATTTAACAATTTCTTTTCTTATGAAAAAGTGATGCACTCATGAAATTAATTACACATCTATTTAGTATGAATATCAAGTTGTTAGAATTTTTTTTCGATGTACAAAATGGCCGGCTACTCGAAACTTCTCGAAACAACTTTTTTCGAATTGGCGTGTCAAATAACTTCAACAATTTTCACTCGATTTACTTTAAATTAAAAAGTTACGTGCTAATTGCATTTCGCAGAGAAGTACGTACGGAATTTCTGATTAATCGAAAACTTTCCATTTTATGAGCAGTTTATGAGCAGTTATAACGAAAATTTTCATTGAAAAATCATTTCTTAAGTTCAAATACCTACAACTTTTGGATAAAACAATCTTTTTCAAATTCCGTACGTACTTCTCTAGGTATTCTAATGTAGATTGTCGAGATTTTTTTTTCAATTCTAGATAAAAAAAATTGTGGATGGTAAACCGCGGAGCGCCTAAAAAAAAGATGACAAAAAAATATTAGTAGTCAGCCATTTTGTACATCGAAAAAAAAAATTCTAACAGCTTGATATTTATACTAAGTAAATGGGTATTTAATTTTATGAGTGAATGACTTTTTCATACGAAAAAAATTGTTAAATTCGCACATGATTTTATACCCGTCACTGTGGCCTAAGGCCTTAAGCTTGAGAGTGTCCACCGCCAAACGACACGAAAAAATTTCACCATCTGACGGCGACCATGTTTTTCCGTATTTTTTGGTGATTTTTTTAACGGCCCTCAATATACGTGTTTAAAAAAATGCGTTTCTTTAACGCCAACCGTGTCCTAGAAAAAAAAAATCGGAGTTTGGCCATTTTTTTCGAGCCTCCAGGTAGATGTAGGCCCCTTAAGTTCAATATACAATAGTTGAAACATCCTACCTGGGTCTGAACACCCACATCTCGGGGAACGTTTTCCACAGTCATTGAGGTTAAAAACGTTCGATACCGCCACTGAATCTCGATAGCTATTCTATTAATAATAAATAATAAGAAATTAAAATATTTATATTTGCGATAGATATTTGTTGCCAGCACTTTGGCTCGCGGCCCCTGATTGTGTCAGCTGCTTCGTTCGTCCCGTGGTACTATCCGGATTAATGAAAACTCGCAAGAGATACAGAGGCAACAGTATCTGAACGAAAGTGAAAAAAATGGCATGATAACATACGATAAATCAGTGGGAAGAAGGAGTTACCGTATGATTCACTTGAAAGAGAAGCCTACAGTGCCCCTCCTTGTGTTATACAATTTAATAGTAATACCCGGAATTGGCGGGGAGAGTCCAACGAATTGCATTGCTATATACTTCAGTGTTCCAATTTTGACGTAATCACATTACAGGTGAAACGAATGGAGAAAGCGAATGAACAGTACACGAAGAGGAATACAGGGAGGGACGGGTGGAGACCATCAAAATGAAGATTAGTCGACTTAACAAATGTATACTTGCATAATTACGTTTTTAATTACCATAATAACACTTTATTATGGTAACTGGTACATCACTAACAAATAACCTGCATCACTTCACAATGACTTGGTTATGGAGTGAACGTAGAACTATTACTCGACAATTTCCCCAGAGACAAGCATACTCATCGTTTGGTTTTGAATAGAAAATGTTTATGGTACATTACTAAAACGTCATATTTTTATATTTTCTTTATTTGAAATTAAATAATTGATAACCAATTAGAATTTACGATTTCAACAACTGTGCGATATGAATAATTCGCATTAAGGGGTTAGGCTACTGTGAAAATTTCAAAAAAATCGTTCGTTGTTTATAGCAACTCAAATTGAAGCGAAAGGTTCAACATGGGGTGCAAGAATCGCAGATTGAAGGTTAACTCATGATTACAAAGATAGAATGGATAGTAAAACTTTAAGGGAAAGATACCTTTAGGCGAGAAAAAATTTGCTGATTTTCACAATTTTTTTTTAAAGAAAAGATTTCTTTCCCATTTTGACATTCAGGGTATCTTTTATTACTACTTTTAGCTCTTACGTGGTATTTTTTTTATTTTTATTAATCTTCAAAAATGACGGTGGTAAGGCATTTCAAAACCGGCGTGAGGTAGAGCTAAAAAACTAATCGACCGTTCCTGATGAAATTTGGCACAAATTTTTCTAACCTTATGGCCTACAACATGATCCTAAATATTCATGAAATTAAAAAAACGTATTTTTTTATTGCAAAATGTAACCCTTTTTTCGGAAAATGCAAGTTTTTTGTTTTAAAGTGTACTATCTCATCGATTTTCAAAATTTCTCACTCTTTTTTATTCATATTCTGCGTACGAGTGTCAATGAAGATTTGCCCGAACCCGTTTTGAAGACCGTGCCATACCTCTGTCATTTTCAAAGATTAATAAATTTTCAAAAAATACCATGTAACAGCCAAAAGTAGTAATAAAATATACCCGAAGTCTCGAAAATTGTGAAAAAAAGTTTCCCTAAAAAAACATGAAAATCAGCTATTTTTCCCTCGTTTAAAGGTATCTCCCCCCGTAAACGCGTTTTTCTCGAAACAATGTTTTCCAAAACGGTGTACACGATTTTTCGACATCTAACGGACGGATTGACTTGCAATTTGGTACACATATTTAGTGTAATAGTAGTTTAGTCTTGACCGACGGTTTCTTTCATATTTTTTACTGTTCATTAGTTATTCACAATACTGATATCATTTTACCTCGGAAAATCGAAAATAAAAACAAACCTTTGTTTTTTTATGACTGAAACACGACAACATAAAAATGATAGGTCAAGTCATAGCCAATATTATCTATTTTAGGGAAAAACTGGTTTTTCTTGTTTCAGATCAACCGGGTGGTCAAAATCAAGTACACCGTTGAGCCCCGTTGAGATTGTTTATAATTTGTTTAATTATCAACGTTTGAAAATGAAATTTTGTACACAACTTTTTTAATGTACATACAAATAAATGTCGAAACGATTTTTCAATCATCTTTCCTATTTCTTTAAAATTAATTTCTTCAAATAACCCTGATTTTCAGGTCGCCATAGGTAGTCTTACCCCTTAAAAGACTTCGAATTTACGAGAAAACACGTATTTCCTCTACGCCTATAAAAATGGTTGAGAAACGTCTTTTTTCACCTGCAGTATGAAATTGGTAGGTACTGGCAATAATTACGAGACATTCCGAAATGTGATTGCCACTGCACCGCGATCCTGGAGAATTTGGAATTACTTCGCACTGTAGTTATCGTTCTTCAACTATTATCTGGGCGCTTTGGCTTGTAATCTAGTTTCGCGAGAATTGTTGACGATGATGAATACATATAGTTGAAGCAACTAATTTAGCCGTACTAACGCCGGCTAATTGTACACCTGGTTTTCGCCTTTGGGTGTGCGCGCGCACGAGCGAATATACTTACGCATACACATACATACACCAACCGGACACGGGCATTAGAGCTAGGTTTGCGGTGCCGCTGGACTCCGCGGGCGGGAATTAGCAAGATCGCCGGATGCGGCAGTGCGTTAAGCCGCAATCGCGGGCCGGTCATACCTCGCGCCCTGCGTAGTGTATGTACTTCCATATAGATACCTGTACCTACCTACTTATATATAGAGGAATGAGGGAGTCTATGTGAAGTCGACTATCAGCACATCTGCCTGGTTTTAGCATGGACCTTCACAGTTTTTAAACAAATCGTCGATTTTGGAAATTATTCTTGAAGTGACTCTTGTATAAGTATTAGGGTGGTTAAAAAAAAATCGATTTTTTTTCTCAACGGAAAATTTCAGTATGTTAACGGGAGATGTACACCTAGATGTTCGAGGTCGAGGATTTAGAAGCTATGAACATTCCGTCGACCGTAGAAGACCTACACTATGGGCCTGGTATCGATGATTCCATGTAAGTTAACAAATTTCATGATTTATTCATTCCCAAATTTTCAAACGCGTTTTTCTCAAAACTACGTTTTCCAAATCGGTACCCAAAATTTCTCGAAAACCAATGAACCGATTGCCTTGAGGTTTTTTGTGGTTATTCTATACACCATTATCTAGTACTTGTCATAGGATTTTTTTTCCGTTACTTAGTTTTTGTTTTATAGGCAAAATAATAACTAATTTTTGGCCCAAAAATCACTATTTATGTTCAAACGTCCGCCTTTTTGTCATAAATCGATATTTTCAAAATCGGTTATGACAAGTACTAGATTATAGTATCTAATTTAATAATCTTTTTGGTTTTTTTTTCAGATTATTTTTGAAGAAACGCCAGTGGGTAACGTATAGGCAGATTTTTTACGACGCTCCAAGGGTCATACAATATCCTTGTATATTTTTGATATTTTTAAATAAAGAAAATTCAACACATTTTTGAATGTATATACTTTTAGATAATTAAAACCCCAATCCGAAATTTCAAATAGTTTTCCTTGAAAAAGTTCACAAAAATGACCTTTTTTCCGGCTTCTAGGTGTATATCTCCCCTTAATAAAAAGAAAGTTTTGCAAAATTTGAGGTTTCTAAACAATTTTTTAGTCAGTGCTCAAACGCCTTTTTCATGTTTTTTTTTCGTGATTATCGTAGTATTAATTTTTTTTTATCTCGATGCAAAAATCTAATTGCGTGGTCCAATGTAAGTTTTGATTTCATTTTTTCTGTAACAATACACAATTTTATTTACATATTTTTTTGCCATAAACAGTTTGTATTTGCAGATTGAGGATCGATATATGTAATTCGGTTGTGATAATTATACCGACCACTTGATGAACAAGAACACGGTGTTTACATCACTGAACGTCTGAGAAGTATGCGTGTTTTTTTGGAGTAATATGTTGTTTTGGAGTAAGAAAAGAAAGTCATACGGATTCGAGACTTACAAACCGCGGCGATGTTGACGCTACTGCACCTTCGTTTTTCTGACTGTCCGTGAGTTAATTTCGCGATTCATTTGACTGTTTCCAGTAGTTGCTGTATTGAGGTACGTCACAGTACACGTAAAATAAAAACGTAAAGAAGTTTATTCGGACGATTTGAGCTGCCGTGCAGTTTTTTTGGCTTGAATCCTTCACTTTGGGACTTTAATCAGGATTATAATACGTGCTTGATTACTTTTAAAAATATGCAAGTTGTGAACGACATAGCTGAGCGCGCCGTTTCTTCGATGACGGATTTCAACGGTTTGATTACGAAAAACGAAGACCAAAAACATTATCTGTTGCAAGTTGTGAGCGAGCACAGAAAAACCCATCCTTTTTGCGAGAAGGGAAATTATTATTCGGCTCCATCTTCGGAGTAATTACGTAAGTTTTTCAACAATCGCATACTGTGATCCAGAATACATATTTTTTTAAACGTCGTCTAGAATTATTATTTTTATTAAAACTACTTGAAATGAAAACGACCTGTTTATGTTAACTTAGAAAATGCTACAGAGCATAACAAGTTTTGAGAAAATTGTATTATTATGTCTATTGGCGGGGAAAAAGATTGACGAAATATCGAAAAAGAAATTAAATGTCCTTTAAGCACTACCTAAAAAAATGTTTAGACCTCTCAAATTATGTATGAATTACTTTTTCATAACGTAGTAACATTTTCCGTTGAGTACCGCGAAAAAAAAAATTAGTTTTTTTTTAAACACCCAGTGGAGACGATAATCTATTATGAGACCGGTCCTCGAAGTGTAATGTCTTCGGAATCACCACACATTTTCCATCCACACGCATCCATATATTTACAAGGTGTCCTGTTATGAATGGATAATACTGCAACTGTCGATAGGTCAGATCATGTTTTTCTATACGCTGGAATTTCAGTTTAGTAAAAGTCCCACGGTTTTCGAGATAAAAGTCATCTGCTTTTGGTTTTTCGCATGCGATTTCTACAAATTATAACTTTATTTTATCCGGTTAAAAAAAATCTCTTGGTTATTTGTTTTATCTAGAAAAGTCTTCTGTTTAACCTTAAATGTCAAAGAAACTTTACGAAAAAAGATCTTATGCAGAATTTTCATACGAACCAATTCGAACATTTGACTTTGATAGCCTACGGTGTAAAAAAAATGACTACGCATATCGTGCAAATTACTTTTAAAAAGTTGCTCAGTTATTGGTCGATTCACATCATGTGTAGAAATGGCATGCGAAAAACCAAAAGCCGATGATTTTTCTCAAGAAATAACATAAAGCCCTAAATCTCAAAAACCGTGGGTTTTTTTTACTGAACTGAAATTCCAGCATTTAGTAGGACATGATCTGACCTATCGACAGTTGCAGGATTATCCATTCATACCAGGACACCCTGTGTATATATGGGATATTCCATGCCATTTCAACTAGCCCGTGAACCCGATCATTTTTGGTTTTCCTGATTTTTTTTTGTAAAATTGTACCCCATGAAAGAAATATCCACCCCAATTTTTAGATTTTTATCTCCTTTCTTTCAGGAATTATGATTTTCCAAAAATGTCGATTTCAGCCGTTTTGAAAACGTTTAAACGCTGAAAACTCCTGAACTAATTGAGATATCGGCAATTGGCACTATTTTATTTTTTTTCATTTTGACACATACTTTCGTTAAGAAATATGACAAAAATATCAATTGACAATGTCAACGTTTTTTTTTTGCTTCTAAAGTGAAAACTATTGTTTTTTTTAAAGATGATTGCCTGATTTTTATTTTTTCAAAAAATTCTCTAAAATAGAGTGACCCATTCTATGATTTTTTAGACTAGTCTCATCGTGAGCCCATTTTTGCTTCTATTTTTCTCGAATTAATCATATTTTTTTTAAACGATTTTTATCATTTTAATGTACCTTATGCTATTAATGATTTTGTGATTTTCAATTCGGCTCCGACAGACCTAAAACGGTTTGATTTTAATTATTGCTGAATTTAACGAATTTTTAAATTTATTTCAAATAACTTTTTTCCCTAAGTTCAGTACAAATGAAAAATAAACCGTTTCTAGCCTGTCGAAGTCGAATTGGAAATCACAAAATCATTAACAGCATTATTGGACATTAAAATGATAAAAATCGTTTTAAAAAATTTGATCAATTCGAAAAAAACACAAGGAAAAATGTGTTCTCTAGTCTTAAAAATCATAGAATGGGTCACTCTATTTTAGAGAATTTTCTGAAAAAATAAGAAGAAGACAATCATCTTTTAAAAAAAACAGTATTCACTTTAGAAGCAATAAAAACGTTGACATTGATAATTGATATTTTTAACGAAAGTAAGTTTCAAAAAACATTAAATAGTGTCATTTGTCGACATCTCAATTAGTTTAGGAGTCATCAGCCTTTAAACGTTTTCAAAACCTCTGAAATCGACATCTTTTGGAAAATCATAATTCCTAAAAGAGAAGAGATAAAAATCTTAAAATTGGTGTGGATATTCCTTTCATGAGGTACGATTTTACAAAAGAAAATCAGGAAAACCAAAAATGGTCGGGGTCACGGGCTAGCTGAAATGGCGTGGAATATCCCATATATATACTTATATACATACATACGTGTGTGTGATGATGATGATGATGATGGTCATACTCGAAACAGCGTGAATTGCGCTCGGCAACGCGCAAAACGATTCAAGTTAAGCCCTTTTGCTCGCATCCAATCGGTATGCGTAAATGTTCGCGCGTACCCTCTATAATTGTGTACACGCGTATAAGGCAGTGCGCGAGTGCATTGCTGTATCCGGCATTTCAGCAGAACTGGTAAGCGTGGAATGAACTGGTGTATATGTTTCGACATTTGAACATGTGTTGTTTCGCCCTGGGAGTTACGAAACGTGATACGCTATGTGGCAAAATATGTAACACATGTATGTACGCAGATGAGAATGCTCCTTCCGTAACCCTATACAACTGCCGCCCCATGAGAGAATTTCGACCCCGAAAACTGTTGCCAGAAAGGGTTAGGCGGGCAGTTGTACCTGCGAGCTTGAGGGGTCGTTTCAGTTAGAATCTTTTCATGACCAACTGACAACGATACCCTTTCGGACGGTATTCACATACGGAGAGAATTATATACGATTTTCTTAATAGGATTTTTTTAAGCGTTTAGTATTTTTTTATTAAATAAATCGTCCTATTTCATTGGAAATCCACTAGGTAGGGAAAAGTGTTGAAAATGTGATGGCATGGCGTTAGTTAAATGTAGTGAATACAACAGTAGGTAATTTCAAAGATCACGGTATTTTATCAATGTGTAGATATGTGATGGCATTAAGCTGCTAATAAGCTGTCAATCAATATGTGATGCCATGATAAATGACATTGCCATTGACGGGTTACGGCTACCTCGTGGCCGGAAAAAGAGGAATTTTCGTAATTTTTTTTGGGAATACGTGTGCGGGTTAATATATTTTTTACATTAAAGAGTATGGTTTTAAGTATCTTTGACAATTTTTGTAAAAGATTTTTTGCAATTTCCAGAAATTTTGAAAAAAAAAAATCTTAAAAAATTTAGTGACTCCGAAATAACAAAATACAACTTTTTACTCCTTAGACTTGTTATTCTAAGCCTCGCAGTTTTTAAGTTACGCCGCACGATGCCGGCTTTTCGGAAACCTGCCGTTAAAAAAAAAAAAACTAAACAACTAGGCGAAAAAAAATCGTAAAATTTTGTTTAGAAAACGAAACGAAAGCCAACGGTGTCCTTTTCAAAGATCTTACCACCAAATGGTGAGATTGCTGTTTTTCAAATTCCAGCACGCAATTTTGCAAAGTGCGGAAATCGTGAAAAATCGGCATTTTCGAAAAGACGTACCGGGTACAAAAAAAATCGTAAAAATAAAAAGGAAAATAAAGCTAGCTTTGTCCAGCTTTATTTCTTTAGTCCAGCTTCAAAACTCCGTTTGGTAAATTAGTTTACGATTTTTTCTCGTCGAGATATTCGATTTTTTATCCGGATCGAAAATGTACAGGGTGCCTAATACCTTTGGCCAAAGCTGTATAAGCGCCCATAACTGCCGCAATTTTCAACGGATCGACATGAATTTTTCGGGGAATATTTTTGAAATATTGTATTTTGAGAACCCGTCGAAAAGCAAAAAATGATATTTCCAAAAATGTCAATTAGTTGTTTGACATTGCCTTAACCCTTTGAAGCATACATTTTTCTTTACGTGCAATTGGCTTAAAATTTTGTCCTGGGGGTTTTCGGGGTCGCTGATTACGAATCTGCACTCAAAATTCGGGAATCAAAGATGGCGGATCTAATATGACGGACCATAAATGCAAAACGTCGTTTGATGATAGCGAAAGTTGGTACTCGGGGGTTTTCGGGGTCGGTGATTACAAGTCAAATACGAGATCAGTTCAACAAAACAATTTCCAAAATAATTTTTTTGTAAATAAAAAAAAATTAACTTTTTTTTAATTAAAAAAAATTAACTTTTTTTTATTTTAAAAAATAATGGAACTAGAAACTCGTTACGTCCTCGCCGTTAGTTCTGGGCAATGCGAAACGCGTAGTACATTAGATAGATATTCAGTGTAGCAACCTGTCGAATGTCATGAAATCCTTTTTCAGTAACGCCTGCGCGCCAAAATTTCAGTATACTCAATCGAATACCAGATTTTCGTTAGATGCATTTAATTCAACATTTTTGATTTTTCATTCCTATTGTGTTACATGAAATAAGCTCCCAAAAAAATAGATCATCAAATTTGGAAAAAATCCTATAGTTTTTGCCATTTACAGCCGCCATATTGGATCCGCCATTTTCAATTTGACGGTTTAGACTTCGGGTTCGTATTCAATGGATCGAAAACCAAGTTTTGACCTATTTTTTGGTCATGGTTTACCTGCTAGATTAGTCGTAATCAGATTTATGATGTAAAAAGTTTTTTGCACTTTCGTTATTGATGACATCCGCTACGTGAAGAATATAAATTTAATAGGTATGTTTTAGTAGTTATTGAAGTCCTAGGAATCTTGAAACGCATTTACAACCGCCGTATTTAATTAAGAAAACACTTTTGAATTGTCAAAATCTGAATTTAATTAGGTGCAACACCAGTGTTACACCATGCCGCAAAAGGTTAAGACAACGTGTTTCAAATGTTTATTTGATACATAGATATAAAAATAACAGGTTATACTTCTGTTTCGGCCAATAATTATTAAGGGGAGAATACACCTAGATGGTCGGAAAATCGATTTAGAAGCTATGAACATTCCGTCGTCTGTAGAAGACCTACACTATGGGCCTGGTATCGATGATTCCATGTAAGTTGACAAATTTCATGATTTATTCATTCCCAAATTTTCAGACGCGTTTTTCTCAAAACCACGTTTTTCAAATCGGTACCCAAAAATTCTCGAAAACCAATGAACCGATTGCCTTGAGGTTTTTTGTGGTTATTCTATACACCATTATCTAGTACTTGTCATAGGATTTTTTTTCCGTTACTTAGTTTTTGTTTTATAGGCAAAATAATAACCAATTTTTGGCCCAAAAATCACTATTTATGTTCAAACGTCCGCCATTTTGTCATAAATCGATATTTTCAAAATCGGCTATGAAAAGTACTAGATTCTAGTATTTAATTTAATAATCTTTTTGGTTTCTTTTTTCAGGTGATTTTTGAAGAAACGCCAGTGGGTACCGTATACGCAGATTTTTTTACGACGCTCCAAGGATCATACAATATCCTTGTATATTTTTGATATTTTTATATACTTTTAGATAACTAAAACCCCAATCCGAAATTTCAAATAGTTTTCCTTGAAAAAATTAACAAAAATGACCTTTTTCCGGCTCCTAGGTGTATCTCCCCTTAAACGTCCACTTTTTCACTTTCCAGCATTGGAAACAGACTATGGCTCTATCACGGCTGCCCAATTATTATTAAAATGAAAATCGTCCAATGATATTAACGCAATAAGAAGATCAGTGTCGGATTCGAAGCTTAGGTATGAATTATAGACCGAACATTTTTCGATCGCTTCATTTCGGAGTACAAAAGTGAACGAAGAACTTTCGCACGGAATCTTTCCTGACGCTCGAACTGTATTTACGTTCGTTGTTCCGCCAAGACTAACTGATACTCATGTTTGTCTTCCGCACACAGTTCCTCAGAAGCTGGGAGGGCAGGTGGAAAAGTTACTATGTTCCATCGTAATTTTTCACACAGTATCGTAGCAATTCTACTGTACATCGCATTCACAGTAGTCGTCAAATGTACAATGTTATATATTGTAGAAAGTAACTCTTTACGGTGTTGAATAACCCTTTGTTCCAAATTGGCATTAATTTTACCCTTTTATCCCGTTAAAATTCGTTTGGAAAACTAGCCACTTCAATGCTCGCCAATAGCGAAAATCGTGAATGGATAAGGGGGTGTACGCAAATTACGTAACGAAATTGGGGGGGGGGGGTCCGACCAGGCGTTACGGTCTACTTACGTGGGGGAGGGGGGTCAAGGTTTACATTACGTCACGAATTTAGAACTGCCAGAATTGGCAAAATTTCTGGATGTTCAAGTTTTGAATTTAAAACTGGCGCGCAATTTTACCGCCGAAAGTTGACAGCTTTCCATACGAAATGTCAGTTTAGGGGGGAAGTCACTGTGCAAGAACTTCACAGTAGCTTTCCCACTTTCTCCAAGCAAAATTTAAAAACACATTTTTATTGTTTTTTATAATTCTTGAAAATACATATGTCCAAAAATATGTTGACAACGATTTTATTCACAAGTCCAAAAATTGACAGAGCTACAGTAACTTTAGTGAGAACAGGTAGCGCGACCAGTTAGTGCCCTCAGTCCCTACAGGTGTGGCATCGTTCACACACTCAGAAAAAAGATTTATTATGTTCTAATAAATTGGCACATTAGAACATAATTTATTGGAAATTAATAAATGTCTACTCGTATAGAGACAGTTTTTATGTGATTGTAACTACAGCATTTATTCGGCGTCACTAAATATGTTTTTTTACGTGCCGATTTTTAACATCAATAAAAAGCCATATTTAAGATAAAACATTTAAATAAATATTTCCTCAAATCAAATAAATACTACTTCCCAATCACGAAATCCTCTTATTTCGCATACGCATACGCTTACCATGCAGCTTCTTCCTATGCCAATGCTTTTGGCACGAGTGTCAGTGTTGCGTTTCGGAAGTGAGAAACTCGGAAGTGAGGAATGATTTAAATGTAAGTAAGAATATAAAGTGAGAAAAAAACGCTTAAGTGAGAAAATAATGACGGACGAAATGACACAATTCCTCGAAAAAAACCAGCTGGGGGATTATGAAGAATCCTATTAGATGTTAAGAAAAATCCTTAGTAAATCTTAAACATAAACTTTCATAAAAACAATGATTTAGTTGTTAATAAAATCGTAGTAGGCCGACATACGAATAAGAAAACTTATTCGCCGGGAGACAAATTTATTTGTCCTTCATAAATCGTCTTTCTGAGTGCAATAGATGAAGTGCAGGCTCTTATCATTTTGTGAAATATAATGAAGATGAAGAACCGTCACATCGCGCGCGACTATATACTTTAATGTAAGTATCAATATTGTAGAAAAAACATAACTTTATATCGAGAAAAACGGAACGAAAACTTTGAACGCGTTTTTCTCGAAACTACTTTTTTCGACCTTGTCCCAGCGAATACTCAAAAACTTATTGACAGATTTTCAATTTTTTGACATTTTTGTAATCGCAGTGACTAAGGTACGTAGCCCATTTTTTAAATTTTGATCATTACTATTTTTGAAGACTGATTGAATACAAATAAAGGGCCTTGAAAATAGAAAAAATTGTCCGAACTGTCGGCATTTTGTAAAAAAAGCTAAAATAAAAAGACGGCTACGCATAACGATAGCTACATTTGTATAGATATCGATAAATTGTTGACTTTTTATTTACGGATAACCTTTCATAAAGATATCGATGGGACAAAGAAAAGACTTTTTTTCGTCGTCAAATCAAAGGATATATCTCGATTAATTTGAAAGACTTTTTCATAGAGATTTGTATAAAACTAGATGAATATATACTTCATAAAATGAGTATAAATCCGATCCTTACATAATTAGTTATGTCTATGAAAAAAATCGCAATTATTGACGACAAAGCACCCGTTCCGTAACGGAATAGTGGGGGCGGAGGGTCCGACCAGGCGTTACGGTCCTCGTACATGGGGGGAGGGGGTAAAAAATTAGGGAATTTGGCGTTACGTAATTTGTATACGCCCCCTAACTTTGAATGTACTACAGAGATAAAATTCCTATTCGCTGCTGTAAACATTGGCTAGGTCATATCATGTTTTTACATTTTTTACATAGATTTTTCCGACTATGACGATTCCACGCTGTTGTAAAAAAACAATAATTTTTCGCATAAACCGTCTCTCCATGTAAACATTGGTATTACGGAAGTTAGAGTGGTTCAACTCAGTCAAATGGTTTATGAATGTTTCTCTCAATAAACCTAAAAAAGATGCATACGAGGTACAGATTTATTCTGAAAATGCTAATTTTTCATACAATATATAATGAAAAGGGCAAAGTTAAGGATTTTTACATTTTTATCACGCGAAACCTATACTTTTTCAAGTTGGTACTACCAACTTGAAAAAGTATAACCTTATCGATGATCATTATTTTAAAAAACTGCTTCAGTGAATGTTTTAGACAACCGAATGAAATGTTGGCTCGTTTATAATTATGCCTATTTACATTTATGTCACGACGTTATTTATAAACTAATATTAAATGTTGCCGACATACGGCAACGTCACGGACGTTGAGGTTGGCAGCAATACTCTCCATTCGTCAGCCAAGATTTGTCATCGTTGATTGAACCTTGATAATTCAATATTGAATATATATGTTTTTCGATAGGCAAGATGATTTTTTTTCTAAATGTTTACAACGGTTTAGTTTGCGTTGATTTTTTTGTGCTAGATGGTAAAAAAAATACATTACCCATAGTGTGAACGTCTTGCCCATCTAACCTATCGTAAAATTACATAAATGAAACTATTTCTCATTTCTGGTATTCTGTGGTGAAAAAATTTCAAAAAAGTCGAAAAGACCCACTATAGGCTAGACAATGATACACACACACACACACACACACACACACACACGCGCGCGCGCACACGCACACCCACACACCACATGGGGAGTCTGAAACCCCTACGTGGCGCGTCCCCAGGTGGCGGATAGGGGGATGCCCTCGTATATAAATATGGACATGGATGTAGAAATATCTATATAAATGTAGATATACGTATAGAGATATCTATCTCGATATAGATATGGTTATGGAGATGTCCATATAGATATACAGGGTAGGAGGCAATTAAAATACCTCCCGTGGACCAACAGACACGGGGAACAAACCTCGACAACAAATAATTATGGGAAGTTCAATGAAGGAAGTACGGATTAGGGTGAAGGGGCACGGAACCCCAGTACCGGCGCCTCCAGGGAGTGAGCAAGCGGGCTCCCGGGGGTCGTCATCGAACGACCGCAGTACCATGGAGGTGGGCCACTTGGCCTCCATGGCGCACAACGTTCCAAGTGAAGGAAAGGAAGAGAAGTGGAGAGAAGGGCTGTATATGCTAGGTAACCAAATCACTAGCCTTCTGGATTTCATCAAGGGCAAGTCGAACGTCCACGGTAAAATCCGAAAGCTCGCCAGCTCCATGAGCACTTCGTACAAACGGGTGCTCAGGTTGGAGGAAGAAGCAGACAAGACGGTGGCGGGCATAGCACCGGCACCAACGAACGCTGTCTCGACACAGACGACACCGAAAACCTTCGCCTCTGTGGTGACCACGCCAAAAACCGGCCAACGTCCGGAAAACGCGGAGAAGAAGAAGCGCACTCCGTCCCCGACAGAAGTCCGCAAGCCCAAGAGGAAGAAGAAAGTACGAGAGGAACCACCTCCGGAACCTCCCAAAGACAACAGGAACTTGACCAAGAAGGCTGCCAGTGCTGACTGGAAGCAAGTGCAACGGAAACCGCGAAGGAAGCCGCGCAAGGAGCCTGCACTCCCCAATGCACTGATCATCAAACGGAAAGGAGATCTCAGCTACGCTGAGATCCTTTCTAAGATGAAGAAGGACGAAAAATTAAAGGAGGTCGGACAAAGTGTCTCGAAAATACGTCGAACGATGGGGGGTGACATCATCCTCGTCTTCGATAAAGCAAGCCAAGACAAAACCGCCGAGTTTTCTACGGCTATCGAACGGCCCTCGGCGAAGAAGCGGCAATAAAAAGCAGAGTGCAAAGATCTGGCCGAAGATACGACGAAGCAGGAGATCTGCGAAGCCCTCCAGGACGTCCTAGGCGAGAACGCCTTGGTGGAAGCTGAAGCTGTCAAATCTACCCGGAAAGCGTACAGTGGCACCCTAACAGCGACGGTGACACTACCTGCCTCGGTAGCGAAAAAGGCTACCAATATAGAGAAAGTTCGAGTTGGCTGGGCAGTCTGTCGAATCCGAGAGATAGTGAAGCCAACTAAGTGCTTCAAGTGCTGGCACTATGGGCATCTGTCTAGCAGTTGCAAAAGCACGGTGGACAGATCGAAGTGCTGCATCAAATGCGGTGGCGAAGGTCACAAGGCCGAAAAGTGCGCTGCAGAGCCCCGCTGTGCTCTGTGTAGCGGCAAAGAGGATGATGATGCTTGCAAGCATGCGGCAGGAAGCTTCAAATGCCCAGCGAATAAGAAGGCCTTATCAGTGATTAAGAATCTTAGTCACTGTGAAGCGACACAGGATCTGCTTATGCAGACTGTGCGGGAGCACAAGGCTGACGTGGCGATCATCTCGGAGCCATACAGAAACCTCGACCACCATTCCTGGGTAGCGGATGAAGCGGGAAAAACTGCTATCTGGGCCTGCGGCGAGTACCCATTCCAGGCCATTTCAAAGAGACTGGAAGACGGCTTTGTTAGGGCAAAAATAAACGGCGCTCACATCTTCAGCTGCTACATGCCACCGAGCATGACACTGGAGAACTTTGAAGAAAGTCTGGTCCGGCTGGTGAAAGACGCCAAGGATCAGACTCCACATGCGATTGCGGGTAACTTCAATGCCTGGGCACTGGACTGGGGCAGTAAAAAGACGGACAAAAGAGGTCAGGCACTCTTGGAAGCACTGTCCGTACTGAACCTAGTTCTGCTCAACGATGGCAAGGTACCAACGTACTGCAAGGGAGATGCCTCCTCGATGATACGCCTCATCTTCGTCAGTGGTGGACTCGCTAACGGCGGTACACGCTGGCAGGTATTGGGGATATATACACATAGTGACCATTGCGCCATCACATGGGAAGTGTCGAGGCGCAAGCGACGGACGTTAGGTGGTTCCAAGGTCCTCGGCTCGAAAACAAACATGTTCGACATAGACGTGTTTCGCGAGGCCTTGGCCTGATGGAAAGGGTAGCAACGCACAGTAGGAGAAAAGCCCAAAAACCTGGCCAAAACCTCAAATGACCTTTGACGGGAATGAAAATTGGCTTACAGGGGTTTTCAAGGTCGCTGATTACGAATCTGAAAGCCAAATTATCGTAAACAAAATGGCCGATCCAATATGGCTGACATGAATGTTAAAAAGTTGCCAGATGTCGACAAAAATTGGTATTTACGGGTTTTCAAGGTCGCTGATTACGAATCCGCAAGCCAAATTATCGTAAAAAAAATGGCCGATCCAATATGGCCGACATGAACGTTAAAAAGTTACCAGATGTTGACAAAAATTGGTATATACGGGTTTTCAAGGTCGCTGATTACCAATCCGATATCTATTGTTTATAACTTGCAACAAAGAGCTTACAGCAAATTGTTATAAACAAAATGGCCGAGTATCCTGCTAAATAGATAAATTAATATATTTAAAAAAAATCATCATAATAAAATAAACGTGAACAGTGTATTCTACGCAATTATTATTTTTATTTCCAAAATACATACGGAACGTTTCAAAAATAGAAAATTTTATTCTTAATCAAAATCGTAATCGGAGTCGGAGTCGGAGTCAGAATCATTATCCGAGTTTGTATCTATTACTACTCCCGGCACGGCTTCAATCTCGGCGCAAAATTCGTCTCTATATTTATATATATATTCAAATATTTTATTTGAATGTTATAACATTTCATTCATATTTAAGAAATTTTTATGTGGTTGATTTTAATATGTATATATATATATATATGCATACGTATATATCATAATTAAATCACAGAAAATTTATATATATATATATATACACATACATATATATTAAAATAATTTATTTCAAGCGTATAACAGCCGTCTTGTCCGTTATGATGCTACTTCACCCATTCTCAGGTAGAAGCGCAGAGGCTGCTCAATAGTGCCGGATGCACGCTCGGCTACCGCACGATGCGAAAAAAATCATAACGGACAAGACGCACGTTTTCCGCAGGTAACTCTTGTAAATTTCGAAAGCTTATACATTAAACTAAAGGCCGAGACTAGGAGCTTTGCAAAATGTGACAAAATATATAACTTTTCGGACCGTTGAAAATATAAGTTTTCAAAATTATTCAATTTTATTTATGCCGAAGGCTATACTACATTTCAATCATTTATACATAAACTTTAGATTCAACCGATGTAAAAACATGTTCTACATACCTCCAGAAGTCGTATCCATGTTGCAGAATTGAAATTAAACCCGTCACTTTAAAGTTATGGGTTTTTGAAGTCAGCGTTATTTTCGTCTGTTCAGCGCGTGACACGTACACTCTTCACGAACACTAACTGCCAACTGACGCTGCGGCGCAGGTATACACTTAAAGGGCTTTCCCTTCCACAATAGAATGCGGTTACTAGTCCTCTACCTGAATGACTACTCAACTGACCCTATTTCGAAAATTTATTTTTTGGGGTTTTGGCCAGGTTTTTGGGCTTTTCTCCTACTGTGCAACGGCCTGTGATGCTACAATGCCGAGAAGACGGGAAGGAAACCATCACCCCCCTATATATTGGTGGAACGATACGATTGCTGGGCTACGACGCGAAACCAACCGAACGAGGAGGCTAGCCCAAAGAGCTAGGGACAAGGATTCGCGCCAAGCACTAGAGGCGAAGCACAAGGCGACACGAACTGCGCTGGCTAAGGCAATCAAGCGGAGCAAAAGGCACAGCTGGATCGAGCTACTCGGTGAAGTCGAAGGTGATCCCTGGGGCAGGCCTTACAAGGTAGTCATGACCTGCCTGAAAGGGCAGTCAAGTCAACAACTTATCTGCCCAGACCAACTCAGGAAGATAATGTCAACTCTCTTCCCCCAACAAGAGGAACTCAACTATCAAGTGGAAGTTGAGGACATTGAAGCTATCCCGCCTGTTACGCAAGAGGAGCTGCTCCGATCGTGCAGAAAGGTGGGCAATAAGAAGGCACCGGGAATGGATGGCATCCCGAACATCGCTATTAAACCAGCCATCAAAGAAGCTCCCGCATTGTTCATAGAAATGTACAATGCATGCCTCAGGGAAGGCAAATTTCCTGATCCATGGAAATAGCAGCGACTTGTTCTCTTGCCAAAGAGCAAAAAACCGCCGGACGATCCATCGTCATATCGTCCGTTGTGCATGTTGAACACCGCAGGAAAAATCCCGGAGAGAATTGTCCACAATTGGGTAGAAGCCGCTATCGGGAACTCCCTAGCAGTCAACCAGTACGGCTTCCGTAAGTCCAGATCGACGTTAGACGCGATAAGCCACGTGGTCACCACAGCGAGCCAAGCTATCTCCGGCACAAGATGGAAAGGGGGGGCAAAGAAGTATTGCCTCGTGGTCGCCCTCGATATCAAAAACGCTTTTAATTCAGCCAGGTGGGGTAACATCTGCTCTGCGCTGGATAAGCTGAACGTGCCATCCTACCTGAAAAGGATAATAAGAAGCTACCTTGACAACAGGTTTCTGAAGTATGACACAGAGGATGGGCCACGAGAGTACAAAATCACTGGGGACGTACCTCAAGGCTCGGTGCTCGGTCCACTTCTGTGGAACATAATGTACGACGGCTTGTTGAAATTAACACCGCCACAAGGAGTAGAGATAGTCGCCTTTGCCGATGACGCCGCAGTGGTTATCGTTGCGAAATACCTGGAAGAAGCAAACAGGATGTTCGAAGAGACATACACCCAGATCCAGCACTGGATAGATACAGCTGGCTTGAAACTAGCTGAGCACAAGACAGAGGCTGTGCTGATCACCAGCCGGAAGAAGATAGAGACGATAGAGCTGACTGTGGGACATCACACAATTACGTCACAGCCCAGTATAAAATACCTGGGTCTGATGATCGACGCACGACTCAGCTTCAAAGAGCACGTAGAGTACGTCGTTGGCAAGGCGGGAAAGGTTAGAGCGGCGTTAGCGCCACTGATGCCAAACATAGGCGGGCCGAGGCAGGCGAGGAGGAAGCTACTGGCATCAGTGGTCATTTCGGTCCTGACCTATGGTATTGCCATTTGGGGCAATGCATTGACTACCGAGAAGTACCGACGAAAGACGGCAGCGATCTACCGGCTCAGCGCCTTAACGGTTTCCTGTGCGTTTCGCACAGTATCGGAAGATACGGTGTGCGTACTCGCGGGAATGCCACCTATAGAGGTCCTGGCCGAAGAGAGAAGATTCCTATACCACCAGAGGAGGTCACCGGCAGGACTCCAAGATGAGCACAGAGAGGAAATCGGGAAACGCAGCCTACAACGCTGGCAGCGAAAGTGGGATGCATCCGTGAAGGGGAGATGGACATACCGCCTAATTCCCCAGATAGATGGTTGGCTGAACAGGAAACACGGGGAGGTCAACTACTACCTGACGCAGATGCTATCAGGCCACGGCTGCTTCAGAGCATACCTGCAGAGGTTTGGTCACGATGAGTCTGCGGACTGTCCAAATGGATGTGGAGTACCAGAGGATGCTGAACACGCATTCTTCCAGTGCCCACGTTACCAAGAAGAAAGAGAGGAACTGGAAGAGGTACTAGTGGAAGCACCAACTCCAGAGACCTTGGTGGGACTCATGATGAAATCAGAAGAGAACTGGGTAGCGACTAGTAGTTTCGCTACGGCGGTGCTCAAGAAACTGCACCAAGAAGAAAAGAAGAGAAGAAGCGAGGCAGCGACGACAGCCGCTGATGCTTGAAAAAGAGGAAGAAAGCCAGTCGGAACCATCGGAGGAAGAGCTACCGCTGTGATCACTCTCGCGAAGTAATGCTTGGCGGCGGTCCCGCGGGAGTACAATAGGTCAGTGAGAAAGAGGTTCAGGGTTTTAGTTGGTACAGCAAGTGCGCGAGTGCAACACACGGGTTGCATGGAACCCGTTGCAACCGTGCATGAAGCATTTCCCCCCTCTTAAAAAAACACACACGCACGCACGCACGCACGCACACACACACACACACACACACACACACGCACACACACACACGCGCACACGCACGCACGCACGCACGCGCACACGCACGCACGCACAAACACACACACACACACACACACACATATCTTTCTGGAATTGTGGATAACGTTCCAACCTCCTTAAACCGAAAAACTGACCATATCACAATCCTTACCTCTGTTACTCTTATTGTAAAACATTCGTGTAATTTCACGTAATCAAGTAATTTCTCAATGGAACAAACCGAGGTGGTAATTCACTGTACTACTTTTAATGAGAGAACATATTCAGCAACATCCAAAGGGACGAATCCCAAACGGAAAAATATGGACTTTTGGATCTCCGGAACAAGATATAAAAGAAAATAACGAAGTATTTCAAAGCACGAAAGTTTGAAAATTAAACGCCCCGGTATGTTCGTATATAAGGATATAATCAGAAGGAGAAAAGCCGAGATATATGCTGCTTTCTATGCATCGATGACTATGCCGGCTGGGCAGGTGCGCGCAACTGCCGTAAACAATAAACCTTGTCTCGTAGTCTAGTTGCTGGAAAGTGATATACGCATATCGTTACGTCACGAAATCTCGTTCGTTTTTTTTTATTTTTAATTATGACCATTATTGCAAAACCCAACTTTCTCAACTATTTTCTACAACCGCGTTGTTCGCTGTAAATTGCTATCAAAGTACGGGCGCCAGGCTACTGTAACGACCTGAAAGTCACAGTTATTTGAAAAAAATAGTATCACAGGAATAAGCAAGATGATTGAAAAACCCTTTGGACATTTATTTGTTCGTAAATTAAACAAGTTGTATACACTAGAGCATCCATTATCCGAATCAATTGAGACCGGGTGCCTTACGGATAATAAAAAATTCGGATGACTAAACAGCGATATTCTGTGGGCGAAAAAAACGTTGATTCTTTCAATATGATAAAATATATATGTTTAAAAATACAATGAACATTAGCATGTTAGTAATACAAGTACATTTTTGGTGAATTGCAAATAACCGTTGTATCATTTAATGATACAGAACGAAGTTAAATATGTATTTAAGGCGGGATATACATTTAGACAAGAAAAAAATAAGCAATTTTGAGGGATGTTGTAAACTAAGAAATAATTATTCTACAATTATCAAACTTTAGGTATACTTTAATAGTATATTTAAGTATACAAAACAATTTTTTTAAATTAATTTATCACTAAAATGTCGGAGCTGTGGCAGAGTGTTACAGCAAGGACGCCGCGAGAGTTGCGAATCGGCGTGCAGTCTTTCCAAAAAAGTTCGAAGATTTTTTCGGTTAGAAAATGTATAGTTTCTATGTGACGGTAACTAAAATGAAGAAAATGCAAAATTAAGAAAATGGCACGCATTTACAAAAAAAATCAACTATTCGTACAACATTTTTGTGGTTTAAAAAGGTAGTTTTTTTCCAATTTTTCAAAAACAATTCCCGTCAAGTAAAAGATACCAATGTTATCAATATTTCTACCAAGTTTCAACTCAATCGGCTTAATAGTTTTTGAGTAATCCTGCACGCCAATTTCGATAATGCAGTTTTGAAAAAAACGCGTTTGAAGTTCATGCCCGCTCCGAATTTGAGCTTCATGGATGGACCTTCCGTTTCAATTTGAGTTGCCTCAAGCGACGAACGATTTTTTCAAATTTTCACCGTGGCCTAACCCGTCAACTTCGAATTGACAGCTGCAAAACGTTTTTACTTCTAATTCATGGCGTTTAATGTTTTTTAAAGATATGCTAGTAAAAGTGAAGGCTGAATGCATGTAATTCAAACTACTGTGTCTTCAATTTGTTGCAATTTATTCAGAGTTCCTTTCCGTTTACGTCGAGCAGTGAAAAGCTGAAAGAAGTTGAGATGACATCAGAATATAGAGTACGAAAACGAGCAACATCCTATGGGCCTTTTATCACAGTACAAATGCACCTATGTACACGTATGTAACGTAAACCATATTTTATATACGTGTACGTACCTCTGTGAAAATGCGACAGGCTCGCTATGTATAGAGACGAAACTGCAAATGCATGTACTAAGATCTATGTATATATATATACAAATACATAGTATATATGCAGGGTGTTAGGAAGGTCGATCCAAAGCCTTAAGGGGGTGATAGATCACCTCGTTAGGAACACATCTGACCTATGTTACCTTAGTCCAAAGTCTAAGGATTTCGAGTTATCATAGTAAGAATGATTTTTGGAAAATTTCCTAAAATTAGATACTAACTCGTTTGCCTCTTATGTTAATGCAATTTTTTTCAAAATAGCATTAACACAAGAGGTATTTTCATTTAATGACATGTTTTTAATTATTCAACACGTCCCATTCAGTTAGTTGTGTGGATACAGATGATTGTATTGGGGTTTTGTCGATTGAATACACATTAAGGGGAGGGTAGGGGTTTCAGCGTGAAAAAAAAACACTTTTTTGCGCCTTTTTTTCATCTATATGGATAGAGTACATTTATTGAAACCTTTTGCACATTGTTAAGTGTCGCTTCAAGAACATTCCGTGAAATTTGTACGCGAAAATATCCATAAACAAGCCTGTTCCGCGTTTTTCTCGAAACCACCTTTTTCAAGTCCGTGTTCACTGCCATTTGAAAACTACATGACCGATTTATTTCAAACTTGGTAAACATTTTCTACATATAAAATACCTCCCCCCAACGGTTAGTTTGAGATTTTTTTTTACATTGCGGGGGTTTTCGACCCCCAAAATGGCGGAATTTTTCGTAAAAAATAGTACTTTTCACTTTACATGACCACCAAAAATTTAGCAATGAAAAAAAAAAATTATCAAAAACCGTTGGGGGGAGGGTTTGATTATACTTTGAGTAAATTTTAATGGTTCTTGATTTCAGATCATTTCTAGCTGAGATACAGTGAACACCGCAAATCGTGTTTTTCCAAAGGCGTTTTTGGAAAAGCTTTGTCACCGACTTGTTTGTGGATATTTTTGCGTACAAATTTCATGGAATGTTCTTGAAATGACACTTAACAATGTACAAAAGGCTTCAATAAATTTACCCGGGAAAAAAGTTCATGTCTGAGTGGATATGTTCATATATGTTTCAGGTATTGTCATATATGTATCAGATATATTTATATCTGACCTTTTACAGTATCATATATGATTAGGTCTGATCATATTCCACATCCCATATACATATAGAAGATCATATCTGATCAAATACAGTATCTGGCCGGACCATATATGAACTCATATCTGTTTATATCTGGCTAAGTACCAAGGCGAGTTGGTACCGTAAATTCGTATCTGAACATACATGATGTGATATGTGAACGTATCTGTTCGTATAAGATCATATCCGATCAAATACGGTACCAGACTCCGCTATATAGATCTCATATATGTTTTTATCTGGTCAGGTACCAAGGTGAGTTGGCAGCGTGAAACCATATCTGAACATATATGATGTGATATATGAGCAGGCACGTTCATATAAAATTTTATCCCATCAGATACGATACCAAACCTGGAAAATATACGAAGTCTTATACACTCATACCTTATCGTATATGCAGTTCAGTTGTTCACACATGAAAACATCTGAATATATGAAACGATATATGAGAATATGAGACGATATCCGATCAGATATGGCACCTCACCTGACTGTATTATATGTGATCATGTGAATTACTATAATATTATTAATTATTAACACGTCAAGTGATGACGTGTTAATAATCCCGCTCTAAATATGTAAACATTTTAATATCTTCATGACTGCACTAACAAGATTTGATCTGTCTCAACAGGGTAAGATTTGCTCTGATATAGTCGGAGTCATACCTGGTCTGAAAGTTCAGATAAACTATGATTTTATCATATGGGCAGGTCTATTGTTCATAGATGTCCAGGTCTACTGGGATCCACGGTATTTATTCTTATACGGCCAGACAGATCTAGTCCAATAAGATTAGATTTGCCTGACATGATCAGATCTGGCCCAACAAAATCAGATCTACCTGACATGATTAGATGTGGCGAAATAAAATCAGATCTGGTCCAACAAGATCAGATCTTACCTGGGGATTGAATCTGGTCAGACTTGCTGCGATATGGACGGGTCTGCTCTTAAAATTATCAAAGTGGCTCTGATATGATCATACATACTCAGATATAAGCATACATGATCTGTCATGACACAACATGAACAGATATGGCCATTTTTCTTGTCTGGACATATCTGATTCTACAGATATGATTCAGATATATTCAGATATGAACTTTTTTCCCGGGTACTCTATCCATATAGATGAAAAAAATTCGCAAAAAAGTGTTTTTTTTACGCTGAAACCCCCACCCTCCCCTTAAGCTAAGATGCAAATAAGTTATCAGTTACCAATTATTGTTTGTTTGAACATTATGAACGAGTAAGTACCTAATTTTGGGAAATTTTCCAAAAATCATACTTACCACGACAACTCGAAATCCTTAGACTTTAGACTGAGGTAACCTGGGTTAGATATGTTCCTAACGAGGTGACCTATCACCCCCTTAAGGCTATGCATCGACCTTCCTAACACCCTGGATATAGTGTGTATATATGTATACGTGTCCCATACGAAAACGGCGCTGGGTAAATAGATACGAAGGACCCTCAGGGTGAATCTTACCCTCTGTTATACACATACCCACATAAATGTGTATGTGTTTGCATATGTATCCTAAATAATAAGTACAGTCTAAGCAAAGGCGAAATCAATGTGTCATCCCGGTCGGGGTGAATAACCAGTAACAAACCTTACGGTTTCCCCATGTTGATGTTTCTTTTTTCATCATTTATCTTTTTGTTCCGTAATTTCGTATGATTCCACTATTCAATTCCTGCCAGTCGCGGTCTCGTAGCGTGCGTGTATCCAGGCACTATTATATAAAACGTCCTGGAAGAATGTACATGGATGTGCTTCGTGCAATCGTGGCGGCAAAATAATTTGCCTTATGTGTACAAGTACCAATCGCGGAAAGTATATGTATAGCATATGAAAACGAGAAATGGAGAAAAATTGAAAGGAAATAAGTCCATAGCGGTGGGAATAAGGATGCCGTTATTGCCTAAGATTGCAATGTTTAGAGATAGCATTGCGATGTTTCTGTTTACATGTAAATAGCGGATCATGCGCGAGGGAAAGACAATCATTGGTATGGAGCAAATTATTTTCTCAAATTGTTATTGATTTTTTATGTGTTCAAGCTCAGCAGGCATGTGATAATGTCTTGTTCGGTAAAAATACGATGTATCAAGTGATTATGTTAACTGTAAACACAATTATATTGCGAACAAATATGAAAACTTCCGGCACACAGGTACACGTGGCGTTACTAGACTCTTCTTCTTCAAATGGCAACTGTGAGGATTTTAGATAGATTGTTTTTACTGAGAGGCTACAAAACTAATTATCTAAAGGCTAAAACTAGTTATATATTAGTTGTATAACTAAAACTTGCTAGAGTCTTTTTCTTTAAGAAGGTTGGAATGTTAGCCACAATCCAAGGTTAATTTTAATGAAAAATACATTTTATTGTTTAGACTATACTGAGTCTTTACGAATTCTTTGAACTTCTTGCGCCACCAAACACCAGAGATAGAAAGAGACCAGAAAAATAGTTTAGTGTATGTAATTTAACGTGCGGTGAGATGGGCAAGACTTTTACACTACAGGTTATGTAATTTTTTTTGTTATTTAGCACCAAGATAAACCATTTCTAGCAATGGATTAACGCAAACAGAACCTTTGTAAACATTTAAAAAAATCCTCATCTTGCCCATCGTAAACCATGGGCCAATAATCTCGCGACGTAAATATGAATAAGCATAATCATAAATTACTCAAAATTTCATTGTGAATTGTGTAAAACATTCGTTGTCGTAGTTTTTTCATAATAATCATCGATAATGTTATACTTTTTCAAGTTGGCGGTAACACAAAAGTTTTTCTACTTTACGTAATAAAAATATTAAAATGCATAATTTTGCCCTTTATTTATATATTTAAAAAAATTAGCATATACACGATGAATCTGTACCTCGCATGCATTTTTTTGAGGTTCATTGAGAAAAAAATGAATAAACCGTCATTTGACTCGACTGCATCCCTCCAACCTCCTTAAATGGCAACTGTGAGGATATTGGATGAATATTTTTACTAACATAAGATCTTTTACGATCATAAAGATTCCATTTTTTATTCCACATGACACTTTAGTACTTTCAGTTCCTTGGAGACGCTTTCAAATATTTATTTATTGGCGTCTGTGTTAAAGGTTCTGTGAATGTGATTATAATATTGTGATAAATTATAAAAACAAAAATCGTGCCTGAATTGCATTTAATTTGTTTGCAATAAATAAATTTGTTTGACCAAGTTGGAAAGAAGCTTTTCCTCTCAGTAAAGTGAAAAAGTATGTAAAATGGCCTTTAAATATATGTTTGTTTACTTGCAATTTTGTTATAAGACGAGAAAAATAGAGCTGTATGATTGGTTTTATTAAAATTTAACAAACATGTATTGTTGTAGCACCACTTTATAGTACAATAAAAACAATTATGTTTTCAGACCGAAATGAGCATAGCTTTTAAGACCGGCTTCGAGAGTATATATCACAATATTAATTTCCAACTTCAAACTTAATCTGAGGGAAAACTGTTGGTATATGCTGACCACGTCAGGGACACAGAAGAGTTGAGGACAAAGCATGACCCAAGTTTAATTTTTTTGTGGGGTTCAGCCGTCGGGGGTGAAGTACAAGGGGGGCCTAATGCTTATGCACGGAGCCGATTGGCCATTACCAACTATTAGCTTTCAAATAATCGTCGTATTAAAGGCGTTTTCGAACTATTTTTCTACATATATTTGTAGAAATATGGATTTTTGAACATACGGTGATTATTTTAAGTGTTTTCATTTACTTTGTGAAACTATTTTGGAGAACTTTTCTCGCTCAATTAACGCGAAACGAATTGGCAACGTCGTAAGTCGTAGTATATCATAATGCCAGGGATAGCAGAAGTGTCGCGAAGTTATAGAGACATATGCACCCTGTTCGTAACCTCAATATCGGCCCGAGAAGCTGTCAAAAATGAACATCGGTCCGAGTAAAAAAACCGCTGGAAAGAAAAAGTGTGTACTAATGCTGCCTATAATCTCGACGAAATAAAAAACTGTAATAATTATGCAATATTCTAAAAAAAATTATCTATGGAAAAAATCCGCGTTACTTTGTCTTTGCCTACCCGGCTGGAAATTTGTTCAGGCTAGCGAGATTTATGATCAGAACATGATCAGGGAGCTGTGTGGCTATCTGTATTACGGGAATTTTGATTCAGCCGTGAGTCTGCCGTGAACAGGCAGACTTATGGCAAACGTGAAAATGGCCATAATGTGGTTTGCCTTATCAGTGCCCTAATATGGCTCTATTAGAAGGCCCATGCATAGCAGTGCTCAGGCTAGCGCTAAAGTGGTGGCGTTAGTGTTGCATTTAAAAATTATGCTTGCACGTGTGTCATTGTATACATCGTGTTTGGGTTAAAATTTAAAAGTTTTCGCGATATATAAAAAGGAGCATATAAAGTGAAAACGTTATAAATCGCAAAGAGAGGAAGCGGTATTTGACACGGCTGCGTGTTGGGAGATGTCGTTCGGAGAAAAAAGTTGACGAGTCCCGATCATCGGTACAAGTACCAGGTATGTATAATCTTACTTTTTTCAACTTTTACAAACTTTATGAAGTTTTATACACTTGGGTATAGAATAATATCATTATAAAATATAATTTGAAAAAATGAGAATGATATACGTTGTTTTGTTCACGAAAAATTTGAATATTTACAGAAAGAGACCCGAATGATAAAATTCAAAATCAGGAAGTTTTGACAAAGCTACCAGCAAACAAAATCCTAATGCCAGCGGAGAGGATTCGAACACCAGCAAAGAAGATCTCCATGCCATCGGAGAGGGTTCTAATGGTAGCGCAGAAAATCCCCATGTCAGCGGAGAAAATCTCAAGCCCAGCGAAGAAGACCTCCATGTCAGCGGACAGGGTTCTAATGGCAGCGAAGAAAATCCCCATTTCTCCCCATCCCGATCCCCATGGTAGCACTTGTGCCGTCTACGACGTTGCCACGATTGCGCAGTCTAATATTTTGTGTGCTTGATTTTCGTACAAATTCGCTATCAAAAATATTAATAATTTTATAACGGTACTGTTAATCCTCATTTTCACGGTACCAAGGGTACCAATAATTCGTCGAACCGTACCTATTTTTTCAGCTCCGTGGCAACATTCACTTAGCAGATATTAATAATGTACTGAAAAATGATCGGGACTTTTCCATAAGCGTAATGGAATTAGCTCACGAAATACGTCGAGCTGCCGATTTTTTTTCTAAAAATCGGTACTGTGGATCGTATTCAAACTACACATGGTGATCAGCAAAGAGGTTATAAATGTCCAGAAAACATTTCAGCTTGGTGGTAACTTGTTGACTTAACCCCATAACAACCTTAAACCTTTAGTCTTTACAGAACGGCCTTAAAGAGCTGCCGATTTTCCATTTTATTAAATGTTCGATTTGTACACTGCACAAGTTACAAGAACAGCCCTGTCGATAACGGTAATAAGTATGGTTAGGGGTGAGGAATTGATTGTGCTCGCCGGCGACGTTGCCACATGTACGGACCGTATGTTCGGATGTGAGTATGCGAGCATGTGGATACACATACTTTGTAAGTATTGGCATGTGTCCCGGGCAAGCTCTGCTAAAAGTTTGCTACCACAAAGAAAATACCGCTCTAAAACTTATTGTCAATTAATTTACTATGTCATTTTTCAGCTTTAAATAGTAAGATATTCTACGTAGATATACTTTAAAAGTAGATCAATTTATGACTTTTTCAAAATTATTGCTTATCGCAAAACTCGACTGTATGTTTGATTTTGGATGGAACTGCCCCGCATGTTCAGTCTGGGAACTGGAAAAAAATTATTTTTATGCATTTTCTTAATGCATAGACTTTTAAAAATATGTCCTCAATAGGAAATTCCGCCATTCTCAATATTTGCGCCAACAAACGAGACTAGATCAGGATCGATCGATCGGAGCTACGAACTTCAGAAGTTTCTAAGGAAGGTAGAACTGTTGGCAGGGGAAAACCAGCTTCGGACAATCATCATTTCGAAATCAAGGAAGGCACACTTTACGAGGCAGGAATGGCCGATTAATATAACATAAGTATAACATGCCATTAGCGGGCTACGTCTACCTGGGTCGAAAAATTGAATTTCCAAAAATATTTTTATTCGATAGTATCACCATTCAGCAACATTTCCTGAAAATTTCATTGAAATATTCCCAAAATTGAATGAGCTGCAACTTGTAAACGTCGGCTCGGCGAGCGGTGGCAGCGGTGTACTTCAAACTTTAAACGTGTTTCTCTTGAAACACTGTTTTCAAAGTCGGTGGACATGATATCGCGAGAACCACTGGATGGATTGTTTCCAAATTCACAGGAGATACGATGAGAAATATTTAAAGGTCGTTGACGATCTTACTTTTTTAAAAATCGATCTTCATTTTTTAATAGTTACGTATAAATGGCGACTTTTTCAGAGATTTCGTATGCTCGAGTTTCAATTCGTCACCACGTTGTTAAAAAAAATGATTGTAATAATCGACGATCGTTAACGACTCGTATTTATTGTTAACTTGAATAACCCGTTTGGTTTTTAGATTTCAGAATGACCGTTTCAGCTGGAGAGTGTCCACCGCCAAACGACGCGAAAAAATTTTCATCATCTGCCGACGGCTATGTTTTTCTGGATTCTTTGGTGATTTTTTTTAAGGCTCATGTTAACAAAAATGCGTTTCTTTTTCACTAATCGTTTTCTATAAAAAAAATCGGGATTTTGCCATTTTCTTCGGTCCTCCAGCCCCTTATACCACTTAGATAGGTGAGGTTGTCAAAAATTGTACTTCATTCGTTCAACCTGGTTGATATAAAATCTCGAGCTTTATTTAACCAAACGACTTCAAACTTGGTATGGATCATCAGTACATATTCCTCCATCATCCCTACTTCGGGTGTTACGAAATTATTATAATTACATTACAAAAAAAACGTTAACTTTGAAAAAATGTAGCAAAAAATTCACTTTTTTTCATACAGTCACCAATAAAAAAAAACTTATCGTTGGCAATTGTCATAATGATATTCTCATCGATCAAGAAAATTGGTTCTATTTCTGTTTCAGATGAATCAGAGCTTTGGAATCATGTCGATCGCCTCAACCCATTTTTTTCACGGCCATATCTAGAGGCCCATAACTTCTGCAATTTTAATTTTTTTTGCACGTTATTTTTTTTGTAACTTATTGAAGCATCACTATGCAGGCTGTTAAAATGGAAAGTTAAACTATTTTTTTTATCAAGCCCACAAATACGCCCGAAATTTAGGGCTCTGGACTAGTCTGCCTTGAGACAGCTGTCAACGCGACGGAAGTTAAATTAGACTAGCGAAGTGTGACTAAGGAGTGATAGAAAAGGGGTCAATTGAAAAGGATAATACGTAAAAATCCACAATTGAATACGTTGCAACTATAAGTAATTGGTGCGACAACAAATGACGTAAAAATAAATAATCGCGGACACAACTTTAAATTATGAGGACTCAATTCCTAGCAACGCATACAGCACTTTGCTTCTTTATTATTCAACAGTTTTAATGAGCTTCGTTGATATTTCTCCCACAAGGTTACACGTTACAGATATAATATTTTTTAGGGCATGGTGGCCTCAATAACGTGGATAGCCGGAGGTGCCGCGGCCTTCCGATTTCCCCAGACGCATAAGGTCCACGTGTTACGCATTCCTTGGATTAATTATTTGTAGGTATACGTTTTTATCGAGGTATGAACATAGCAATACTTGGGGACAAGATGCCCCGAGTGATACACGTGATTCTGGTGCAAATGAACTTATAGCGCACGAAGTGCGTTGGCAACTCGAAAACGGCCGACTTGAGCTCAATGTGGAGGTATTATACATTACGGTCATATGGAAGAAGTCGGCACTCACAAAAAACATCAAAAGTGGATTTTTGGTACCGTTGAAATCAGTACAAAATTTCCCATCGTTCTGTATAGTAAAACGCATTTTCGATTTTTTTTTGTAGATTCCGTCTTCTTCCGTATGACGGCAGTACAGGCGTACGAAAATATTTATTCGCGTGGATAACGGAATGCATTGGGCGAAAATAATGTACCGTAAAACGGGTCTACATTGAACAGGTTTTCGAAGTTTTTTGTAGGTACATTTTTTTAACATACTAGATACCAACTTTTCTTGCTCCAATGGAACACTGTGTCCTTTGGCCATCAAATGTGTAAGAAAGTCAAGCTCCACCATCCCCTCACATATTTTAAAGTGTCAAAGTAACCCCGCGTGTGGGACTTCTTTGACAGGACATTGAAATGCAACTAATGTCAAAGATTGCGGGTTACTTTGGAATCATTTTGATACAAAATTAATATTTTATGCATTATACATGGAATTAAATGAAAAACAACGATTTTTTATAACCAAATTGTTAACGTTGTTAAGGCTGCAGAACTCGCACAATTCTCGTCTAATCGACTTGAAATTTTAACTGTAGCTTCTTAGATTGCTTTGAGGAGCCAGCCCACTTTGAAAATTTCAAAAAATCGAAAGCATGCAAGACTTGAAGAAATCGACGATGATGAGCAATCAGGAGGAATTTTGTACGGTGCAGGAATTGCCGATTGAGTTTAGGTAAGAGTTTTTCATAGCATAAACTTCAAACGTGTTTTTCTCGAAACAACGTTTTCAAAATCTAGCTCTATCGTATCTCTAAAACTAATAAACCGATTCTCTTGAAATTTGAACCACATATTGTAAACATGATTCGCAACAAGATGACCCTCGATGGTTTTAAAATTTTGATTTTTACTCTTTTTTTGTGAAAACCTGCGAAAAACGCGTTTTTTTACTTTTTTCGTTTTTCATCTGCCATTTTTTTATTTTTTGATAAAACTTTCTATCTGAGGGTCATTTTGTTGCTGGTGTCATACTGAATCTAATGGAACTTGATTTTTTGTTTCAGACAAGCAGTTGCCGAGTTGTGATGGAGCTACCTAGCCCACCTATTTTTGAGGCGTTATGTTAAACTATAGTTTTTGTACTTAAAAATGAATAAAAATGAATTAATTTTTTTGTAAATGTGTTTCAAGACTTTATTTATCACGCCCGACAACTTTTAAATTCATATCTTTTATAAAATCCTCAAAAACACATCGCAAAAACATCCTTTTTTTCGTGGCTCCAAAGTGGACTGCCTCCTTAACGGTCAAGTATGAGCGCTTTTTTCGATGAATCGAAAATCGTAAAAAATAAATCACTTTTGACATGAAAATTATGGTCGAGAGAACGAACTTTTTTTCAAACCCGTCTCTATTTTTATTTTAATTATTTTTTAATTGCCCCCGTACTTGACTGCTAAAAATAATATAATTAACGAAAATGTTTCACTCTTACTTCCGGGACTAAATTGACGACAGTTCGACCGAGTGCCGCGGAGAGGGTTGGCTGAAAAACAGTAGTGCGATAGTGACTCGTGCACCACCATTTTGTAAACTTTTGACGAATAATTTTTTTTTACATAACTCAATATATACCTAATCAAACCTAAAAGCTCTTTTGACCATGTATTTTATTCCTTTCTTTGAAAAAAAAATCCAAAGAAAACGGTCGAAAATGGACAGTTACAGAGGTGCCCTCCCTTAAGGAAACATTTTACATCAAAATATCAAGTACCTGGGGTGCTATTATAGACACTTAATGAGTCTTACAATTGTCATTGACATCAAAATCAACTTGAGCAACATTACAATCAACTTTAGCAACCTTATAATTAACTTGAACAACAAATTGTTGTTCAAGTTTATTCCCCGCACCCGCCGCCCGCCACAGAAGGTCAAACGGGCTCGCTACGCACACATTTAAAACGTATTTTGGCGCTCTGTCAAAGTAGCCCCGTTTTACGATATCCAACGCTAGTAAAACGTGAAGTAAAGATCGAAAAGAGGTGCAGGAAACGACGGGGGAAAAAGTCCACCTTTCATCGGTACTCATCATAGAAGCATGAGGTATGATAGAGGGAAGCTTTGAGCAATATGTCCTGAAGGCGTTCGGACAAATTTAGATTCGAGTTATTAGTGTCTCAAATGATAAGAGAGAGGGAACAGCCAGTGTTTTAAGGGATCATCAAGGTGTAAAATTTTCACAAGATCGTTTTTTAGTTGCATTATTCCGTAGTATAGACAATTATAAGCATGGACCTGGTATCGCCGATTGATCGTAAGTAGACAATTTCTATGAAAATTTCGCACTCGGAACTTTAAACTCGTTTTTTCTCGAAATGTCATTTTTAAAAACGGTGTACACTCTCAAAGGAAGAGTTTTCAAGCTGTCCGTCTCAAATTTTGACACAAAATTTTTCACGCCATTCTTTATCTTGCTATGGATGCTTTTTTTGTTTTCATATCTTCATATTTTTTTACTGAAAGACTGTCGAAAAAATATGCAAAGTTCGGTTTTTTTTCCAACCACCGCCATTTCGTCAATTTTGATTTAAAAAAAACCTCCATAGCAAAATAGCGGCTTTCATAAGGATTAATAATCTCTTGACAAATTTTGTTTCAGATAATATTTACGGTCACAAACATGTACACCGTGAGGACACCTGAGATATACACCGAAATGGTCGAGGTCGAGGATTTAGAAGCTGTGAACATTCCGTCGACCGTAGAAGACCTACACTTTGGGCCTGGTATCGACGATTCCATGTAAGTTGACAAATTTCATGATTTATTCATTCCCAAATTTTCAATCGCGTTTTTCTCAAAACCACGTTTTTCAAATCGGTACCCAAAATTTCTCGATAACCAATGAACCAATTGCCTTGAGGTTTTTTGTGGTTATTCTATACACCATTATCTAGTACTTGTCATAGGATTTTTTTCCGTTACTTAGTTTTTGTTTTATAGGCAAAATAATAACTAATTTTTGGCCCAAAAATCACTATTTCTGTTCAAACGTCCGCCATTTTGTCGTAAATCGATATTTTCAAAATCGGCTATGACAAGTACTAGATTATAGTATCTAATTTAATAATCTTTTTAGTTTTTTTTTCAGATGATTTTTGAAGAAACGCCAGTGGGTACCGTATGCGCAGATTTTTTTGCGACACTCCAAGGATCATACAATATCCTTGTATATTTTTGATATTTTTAAATAAAGAAAATTAAACATATTTTTGAATGTATATACTTTTAGATAATTAAAACCCCAATCCGAAATTTCAAATAGTTTTCCTTGAAAAAATACACAAAAATGACCTTTTTCCGGCTCCTAGGTGTATATCTTCGCTTAAAAACAAAAATAAATGAGTGCTTTAATTTAACATTAAAAAAATCAGACTGATTAGCCCATTTACCCACCGCAAAAAAAAATCGCGGAAATTAGCTATTTTCGACCCGTTACACTATGATGATCCTTTAAGTTCATTATCTAAAGATTGATCAGATGAGTTCAAACTCTTGAGGGATTTTTCAGAATATTCCTTATGTGTATACGTAATTTGGACTTGGTAAATGGTAACGCAAGAGCTTGAGAATTTTTAACCCCATTGCATGGGGGCTTCTATGCGGTTTCCTAAAAATTCGGGATTGATATCTCTTTTCACCTCGTATATATGATTATCGTATTGTCTGGCAGACGATATTGGATATTACCAATTTTTCCCCACGCTGTTAATATCCGCGATGTATTCTGTATGCAACGTCAGCCCTTTCATGGTACTGATGTGAGCAGCGGAGGCGCGATTCGAACGCATTGAGCTGTGGCATCCCACAACTATAATACTCCAACGTATATACCGATCGATCTCCTTGGCTCGTCGGCGAAACTCTATCATCGGGCTCTCCATCTTTCTTCGTTGGAGACTATTTTTCCCCTTTTTTACTCTTTTCCTTACCGTCATAATCTCTCTTCAGGCGTTCCTGTAGGTTTTGTTATTTGCATTTTTTCCCCGTCGCAGGGGAATTTCAAATCGTCCGCGTGCACGATAAAATGTCATAATCATCGTTGCGAGTGCGCGACATACCGATGGAGAATATTTTCTCGACGATAAGTTGATCTTTTCTCACCGGAAAAACTTTATTTCCGGCCGAAAAATAAATTGATCATCGTTCATAGAAATGTTGTTCTTAAAAAGAGGTTTTTTTTTTCTTTTACAGATCAGAAAACAAAAAGCAAGGGAAATATTGAAATCTGCACGTTGCTCCATCCTAGTTCAAACATTTTCACATGAGCACGTGACTTTCTTAGCGTCTGTTTTTTTTAACAAAGGTTCTTTTTCGGATTTACATAAGTGATGACAAACAAATGCGTAAGATTCAATCAGCATGAGGTAGCACGCTCATAGATGGGACGTTAAAATTTGGTAAATATTTATAGATTAAAAAAATATATTATAAACGTATTAAGGCAGTAGTCTGGTCTAGAAATTTGACAAAATGGATTTTTTTTTCATTTTATTATTCCTTAGACTTTTCTCAATACGCTCGTGAAAACCGTTTATTGATATTTCAAAAATTAGCAGAGTAATAGAAATTATAAGCATGCCGCGCGCAAACCTCATCTAACGATATCAAAACTTTTAACGCGTTTATCTCAGAACTAAATTTTTCAAATCGGCGCCCACGATATCTTGATAACTAATTGACCGATCGAGCTCAAATTTTGCACATACCTTCGGTAGCCTCTTTCTGAGGACTGGTAGCAGAATTGAGTCGAACAATAATTTTTCCCACATTTTATAACTCGTTGAATACCCGAAAATGTATGAAATATCGTTGATCAAAGTTTAACAGGCCGCCATTTTGTAGCAACATTTTTTTAAGTACTAATTCTGCTACCAGTGCTCAGAACACTCATACAGATTGAGAATATATATATATATATATTTTTTTCAGCTGCATACATCACCCAGAGTGGGCGCCGATTGAGGCGGTTTTCGGCGGACCATGTTGTAAAAAAATAAAAAACTACATGAAAACATTTAAAATGATTTTTTTTAATGGTAGATACATTCTCAAAGGAACAATAAATACATATGTAAAATTTCATCAAGACAATTTCAACGGTTCAAAAATTATTCCAACCCAAAAATGTCGTCAAAAATCTCGCTCTAGACCAGACTACTGCCCTAGCGTATTTGACTTATTATTTAAACAAGTTTAACTCACTTAACTTATTTAAAAAAATATTTATATAGGTTGAACTTATTTAACTTGTTTAAATTATTATAAAATTATTTGAAAATTGCTATTATAGCTTTTTCAACATTATAAACATTTAAAAAATAATTGACATCCTCAATGAATGTCGATAAATATTTCTATAAAATTCTGCACATAGCATATAAATCCATGTATATTTTGATAACGTAAAAGTATAAACGTTTTATTTTCAAATACATTGATGCTCCAATTCCATAAATGTCGCGTCACGTTTGGTCGACTACCGCGGGGAATAACTATAAAAGAAATTGTTGTGCCGTCCGCTTGTCTTGCGTGCGAAGGGAAACGTCCTCGTGACAAAAGGAAAAACGATTGAAACTTGATGGAAAACCCGTTTGGCAAATCCTTCACGCGATGTAATCCTCTGCGTGATTCTGTGTCTTGCACTCTTTCTTTCTCTCTCTCGTTTTTCCGTGATTTTATAATGATGGATAATTGCATGAAATAAATGTTGAACTGGTGTACTGAGGAATTTCGCAACCGAGATCGTCATCGCGTCCCACCGTATGGGAATATCGGCAAGAGTACATTAGCCGATGACGTACTTCTTATGCTATATGTACTGTGTGGTCTGTACTAAATATTCTATGGAGATGCTGAATGACTTTGCAATCTATCCGATTATCCTATCGATTCCAATAGCTCAGTACTACGTACGTTCAACAGTAATTGCCCAAGGAGATCAATTGTTACATTAAATTGATACCGTGGTCGGATAATAAAATTACTATTGGTTTAAAAATCTCAGTAACTGATGCACGTTTGAACGCAGAGGTTGAACAGTTGTAAAGTGAATTAAGGGGTTACCCCCACTTGCGATTTTGAAAAAATCGATTTTTTTATTGCATTTTTTTGAAGTGCAATTTGAAGTGCAGTTTTTTTATGCCCGGAATAGATGACTCCATGTAAGTTTACAAAAAAAATATTTTCTTCGTGTAAACTGAAATTGAAACTTTAAACGCGTTTTTCTCAAAATGGCATTTCTCAAGTCGGTGACCAAGATTACTCGAACACTAATGAACCGATCTTCTTGAAATTTTGCAGGCTTATTTAATACATAAAAATGTAGTCTTTAATCGTTCGATTTTTTTTTTTCGAAAAAATGGCCGTTTTATAGCCAAAAAACGGCCGTTTTTTTTCGTTAAAATCGAACCATTAACTTTGACTGTCCGCCATTTTGTGAAAAATGAATATTTTTTAAAATCCTTCGATTAAAGACTAGTTTATACTTATATTTGACTAAATCCATCCGCATTATTTTTTTAGATGATCCACTTCGCCGCAATGTTGGTCACCGCAAACCGTGTATATAAAAACATTATTTCATTGACGGCCATTTGCCACTAAACAATGTAATATTTTTCAATAGAAAAATTACTGAAAGTTCTTCAAGATGTGTTCTTTAAGATGGTATATTGATCGATTAAAAAAGTTTTGTAGTTTTCTTTAAAAAATTCATGAAAAAGGCCTTTTTTGCGCTACAAGTGGGGGTAACGCCTTAATCATTTGATTTATCTCGAAAAATTTATATAAACTTCTAAATAAAATCACTGAACATACGTAATTGTATTTTACTGTTGCAATAAACAAGAAATAATTGAAAGACACGATTGTCATAATTTGAGGCTGGGTAAAATTGATTTTGCGGAATAATTAAAGTTATCTCGTCGTCAATTTATACTTTTTTCTCGCCGAAAATGTATACTTTTTGATTTGAGTATTCCTACATATCAATATGACGGACATTGATGATTGACGAGTGCAGCTGATAGGTAGACCGATTACACAAGTCAACAAAAAAATTCTCGGTGCCGGCAACATCCGTGTCATTTTGTGTCAAGTGACTACTGGTGAGACCTTTACCAAACTATATTCATTCATTAGTAGTGAGTGTGGTTAGCAATTCATTTAAAGGGGGGGGGGGGGGGTTGGTATTATTTTTTGGCGTTTTTTTTGTCATATGAATGCTTTATGGATCTAGCATCGATGATTCTGTGTAAGTATATGAAAAAAAACAGTCGTTTGTTGATGTTTAATGTTTTAATTTCTAGTGTAGAAATCTTTGATACTTTTAAACGCGTTTTTCTCACACTTGGCATTTTCAAAGTCGGCGAACTCTCTAGCTCAAAATCTACTGCACCGATCCTTTTGAAATTTTACACACTCTTTCTGCACATGAATTATGCGGTAACGCTGTCGAATCATGTTATTTTATATAATTTTAATTTATTTTACAATAACAAAATTTCCGATTTTTTAAATGAAAAATCGGTATTTTGAATTCTAAGTATATCCAAAAATTGAAAAAACAATTTTAAAAAACCCGACTGCGTTACCTTAAGAAACTTATCAACTAATAAAATCTTTTTGTTTTTTTTTAAATTTCAGATGATATAGTGATGAGTTATGCGGTTCACCGCAATGCAACTTTTTTTTAGGCCTCTGCGAAGATTTGCTATCAATGGCTCATTTCTGCATAATTATTCATGAAAATTTTACAGAATTTTCTTCAAATGTCCTTTTATTATATACTAATTACATAAATAAATATATAATGACTGTGTCGTCAAAAAAAATTATCGTAAATATGCTTTTTTTATAGCGAATTAACCTTACCCCTTAAATCATGTTTCCTTTACTTTTTTTCATTATTCGCTCTTATAAATAAATTCGGTGATATATCGACGGTAGCAAAGCGAAGATCAGCTCGTTCGAAGTACTTCGATACATTTTACTACACACGGTGTTAGGGAGGTCGATGCAAAACTTCAACGGGGTGATAGGTCACTTCGTTAGGAACATATCTATCCTAGGTTACCTTAGTCCAAAGTGTAAGGATTCGAGTTATCATGATAAATATGATTTTTGGAAAATTCCCCAAAATTAGGTACCAACTCGTTTAACTCTTATGTAAATGCTATTAAAAAAAAAGCATTAACATAAAAGATATTGTCATTTTTTGACAAGTTTTTAATTATTCAACACGTCTCATTTAGTTAGTTGTGTGGATACAGATGATTATATTGATGTTTGCCGATTGAATACACATTAAGCTAAGACGCAAATAAATGTTTAGTCTGTTTTGAACATTATGAACGAGTTAGTACCTAATTTTGAGAAATTTTCCAACAATCATACTTACAATGATAACTCGAAATCCTTAGACTTTGGACTAAGGTAATCTACGTTAGATATGTTCCTAAGGAGGTGACCTATCACCCCCTTAAGGCTTTGCATCGACCTTCGTAACACCCTGTATAGGCGGAGAGTATGTTATTCAAAGTATTAGAAAAAAACGATTACGGATTTCGTGAAACGTGTTTTTTTTTATTTCGGGATAGAAATGAAGAATCAAGATGAATTCGCGAAAAATCTTGGTTCCTTCAGTGAAGAGCAACAACGCTTCCACCGAGACATAAAAATCATGGAAAATAGTTATCCGGGAAGATGGAACACACTACCAAAAAAAAACTTAATTCAAATAGATTTTTCCTTGTCTCACGGCCTACGACGATCTTATTTGTTTCAAAGATATTGTTTTATTTGTTTCAACTATTCTTTTAAAATATTAAATATATTCAAATTGAATAAATAAAGATTTGATTCAATTAAATCTTTATTTGCTCACAATGTAGACTGTAAATCTAAGTATGCATAAAATATTTCATAAATCGAAAATCAAATGAAACGCTTAACTGAGAGTTTTACCACAACGATTTCGTATCGTAATTCGTCATTCCCTGGTCTTCTGAAATGATTTCAGGATTCAATAAAATATTTTGTTATTGGACGATATTGAATAGATTTTGATTTGAATAAATAAATATATTTAAAATAAATAATTCCAATAATGGAATGCAATAGGAAAAAAATGATTTCACGACAAATCTAATTAATTCAAATGTTTAAAAATCAAATAGACGTGGTGAGTTAATATCAATAAAATTTTTCTATCAGTGCAGGTACACATGATGGCTGTTTACCTTTGGAGCTTGATGCATGACTGCCTCGACGTATCTCACTCAAGAAAAGCTCAAAAAGAAGCTTACTCAATGTAAAAATACTTTATAAAGCTTACATTTTTCAATAAAATTATTTTTCACGAAAAGTTGTATATTTTCGTGTTGTTACGTAGAATATTAAGTTAAGTTTTTACATATTAATATTTACAATATTAAGTGTCAAAATAGAATTAGCATAGAGATACGACTCAGAAAAAATAAACAGTGTTGTGACACCAAATCGGCTGTTGAGCTGTGTTTCTTCACAACCACGTCGCTAATTCTCGATAACCAATCTGTTGTTGTAAATCCAAGTTCCTAGCGTGGGGTTCCCAATGAGACCAAACATCGTCCCACGTGAAAATCACGTGTACAACATGGGGAATTCGTTGCTCACGTTGTATCGTTGTATATGAAATCGAGGTTCAGCAGTAATTCCACATTTCGGAATTACCGCACAACACAGTGCGGTCATTTTCACAAGCATCGCCGCCACAGTCTCACAAAACGATGTCACGTTTTTCATTCCCCTGTCATCGTTTGATCACCATATCGTCTATAATTTCGCCTCGTTAGTGAAGCCAGTCACCGAAGTTTCATTCGCAAAAACCGACCTCCGTCATCATCGACGAGCCAGCACTCGGTGTTTGTGCCAACAGTGAACTCGTAGTGTCTTAGAACGAAACTACGGTAAGAGGTGCCACAGAAGGCATCATAGCAGCCGGCTGCTTCGAGCGCTTAGATATCGATCGCTTCGACTGTACACCTCGCGTTTTCTTCAATTTTCCAACTTTCCCAAACAAACGCGTCCCCGAAACGCATCTAAGTGAAAAAATGTGCATTTTTTTCGTTTCCCTCGACATGCGTATGCGAAAAAAGATACTCACACGGTGCTGCGTTTCGCACGGGAAGCAGCATCGCGTCACATTTCGTGGCTCGCGAGATCCAAAAATACACACGAGTGTTGTGACGATCACACGCGCGACGTACGTCGTCGCGTATACACGCATCTGTGACACGAGAAACTTTCGGGTGTGTAACTGCACGGCGAAGCGAACGGAAAGCACGAAAGATCAATGGAAACGAAAGAAAAAAATAGAGAAATTAATGGAAAAAGGAAGAGAAGAGGGTTGAAGCGACACCGACGTGAACACTCGGTCGAGCTTTTTAGACCGTGTGCGAAGAAGGGGCGAGCTTCATCGCGACGCAGCGTGAAGCGCAATCCCTCTTGCCGCATCGAACGGCGTGTTCTGGGTGCGAGAAAACGCGTCCGCTCACCCTGCAACTCCGGTACGATGTGTATATCGATAGCCCACCAACCAAAGGGCGTAACTCGCGTCAATCGAAGTGACGCGCCGCGAAGGTTGCAACTTTTTTTGTGTCAGGTGTGCATATACACGTATGCTACGGATACACACGTGTATATGTACACACGTCCATGCTGGTGTGACTGGAGTATCCCAGTCATCCCTTCGCGACTCCACCCTCAGAAAGGGAGCGTTCGGTAACGCCATCGTTTGGAGGTTTGGAGAAGCTTCCTGACAGTCGCACATACCTATATATATATGCACTGGGTGTTAGGAAGGTCGATGCGAAGCCTTAAGGGGTTAGGCCACTCTAGAGGCCGAAAAAATAGGCTTTTAGGGGATTTTTTTCTTCAGAAAAACCACAAAATAAATCGAGATTACAAAAAAGGGTGTTTATCATGCATATCAGTGACTGTATACGTGAATTTTTTTGAAGCGATTAATTTCAAAATGGCGGCTGTGCAGCGTTTTTGCGACGACGTCTTCGTTTTTCCAGGGTCCACGGCCGGACAAACAGCTACTGTAATTTTTTAATTGTAAGGAGCCAATGATTTTTTTTCGATTATATACAATAACTGCTAGAGAAGTACGTAGGATTTTGTCGATATATTGATTTTTGGCCAAATGGCGCACTTTTAAAGAGGAATGTGAAAAATTTGCCTAAAAAATCAGATAATCGTTAATAACAAATGAACTATGTAGTATAAAAAAAATCCTACGTAATTCCATAGACAATGTATTTTTCAACATATATTCAACATTTCAAGTGAATCGGTTGAAAATTGAGTTATGTTTCGGGCTAACTTAAAAAATGCAGGTTTAAGATAAACGCTGCACAGCCGTCATTTTGAAATGAATGGCTTCAAAAAAATTATTGTATACAGTCACTGATATGTATGGTAAACACCCTTTTTTGTAATCTCGATTTATTTTGTAGTTTTGATGAAAAAATGCCCAAAAGCCTACTTTTTTCGGCCTCTAGAGTGGTCTAAGGCCTTAAGGGGGTGATAGATCACCTCGTTAGGAACATATCTAACCTAGGCTACCTTAGTCTAAAGTCTAAGGATTTCGGGTTATCATGGTAAGTATGATTTTTGGGAAATTCCCCAAAATTAGGTACTTACTCGTTCATAATGTTCAAACAGACAATAATCGGTAACTAAAAACTTATTTGCGTTTTAGTTTAATGTGTATTCAATCGACATACACCAATACAATCATCTGTATCCACACAACTAACTAAATGGGACGTGTTGAATAATAAAAAACTTTTCAAAAAATAGTAATACCTTTTATTTTAATGCTATTTTTGAAAAATAACGTTAACATAAGAGGTAAACGAGTTAGTACCTAATTTTTGGAAATTTTCCAAAAATCATACTTACCATAACTCAAAATCCTTAGACTTTGGACCAAGGTAACCTAGGCTAGGTATGTTCCTAACGAGGTGACCTATCACCCCCTTAAGGTATCGACCTTTCTAACACCCGGTCTATATATATATATATATATATAATACTACCTAGTTAATCGATCGATGAGGGAACTTCGTCGGTAGGGAGAATTGGTGCATTGCCGTGAAAACTCAACAGGAATATTCGTCCAGGGTAAGAAGATCCGCGTTATCGGTGCAGCAAAACTGCGGGATCGCTCTAATCGACTGACAAGTTGGGATTCCTTTTTTTAAACACGAGACACGTGAGAGAAATCGAGTAATCGCCACCAACTGCCCATCACTGCTCTATCAACTGGTGTAACGTTGAATGGTGCTGGATGACTTTTCATTTTTATAGGTAACAGGTATGAATCTTATTGTGAAACGGATGCATTTAATCCACAGGTCACATTTGTTGAATTTGTATGAATGTAAGGGGTGAGGCTACAGTGAAAAAAAAATCAATAGTTGCTTGAGGCGACTCAAATTGTAGAGGAAGATGCAACATATGGTGCAGGAATCGCAGATTGAAAGTAAATTTATGATTACAACGATGAAACTGCTAGTGAAACTTTAGGTATACCTTTCACGAACCCGAAAATTCAACAATTAACTGATTTTTGTCTATAATCGAGTAAAAATACATCCAAGGATACTGGTAAAGTTTCAAGCCACGTTACCGAACCATAAACGAAAAATCAAGTCTCTAAAAATCGTCTGCTGGCAAGGTGACACGAGACGATTTTTTCCACGTTTCTATAAAATAATTTATGCACTGAATAACTCTAGATGCCTGATGTAAACTGCTCAAGCGGTGTAAAAAATTGTAGAGATTCTGTAGCGGAAATAAAAACAGGAGGTCACCGGATGTTAGAATAAAATATTAATGATAAAACTTAAAAAAATGTGACTAGCAGAAGAATTTTCGTAGCCGCGGTTTTTCAGAGAAAATGTAAAAATGGCTAAATCTACTAAATTTACACCAAATTTTTTATTCCCGCTTATCGTCGGGTATAATAATCAATTGTACCTAACTTATTTTTTTCAAGCGCCACTCTAATGTACCAATAATTCAGAAGGGCCCTGCTTATGCCCCCACAAAACACGGTCCTCCGCGAAAGGAATACCTTAAGGGGGGAGGTACCGTTTGGCGGCGAAAATATTGCTGATATTCATGATTTTTTTTCAAAAGGAAATACTTCTTCACCGTTTTTGCGACTTAGGGTAAGTTTTATTACTACTTTTGGCTGTTAAGTGGTATTTTTTTTATTAATCTTTAAAAATGGCGGAGGTAAGACACGGCCTTCCAAACCGGTTGCGGCGGATGTTGTCGGACGGCGTGACACGTAGCGTCGGCGGGGTTCATTTGAACAAAAAAACCAAAGGGGACTTTTCTTTCATTAATACTCATACGCAGAATATGAACCAAGATAAAGAGAGAAATATTCAATATCGATGGAATGGTACGCTTAGAAACAAAAAGATTGCATTTCCCGAAAAAATTGCTACATTTTGGAAAAAAAACACTCAATTTTTTTTTTTAACTTCTAGGGTCACGTTTTAGACAATAAGGTGAGAATGATTTATACCAAATTTCATAAAAATCGGTCGATTAGTTTTTCAGCTATACGTCACGCTAGTTTTGAAAATGCAGTATGGGAAACCGTGCCATACCTCCGCTATTTTATAAGACAAAAAAACCATGTAACAAGCAAAAGTGGTTATCGAAAAAAGTAGTAGTTAAAAAAATCATGAAAGCCAGCAAATTTTTTTCCTCACTTAAAAGTATCTCCCCCCTTAAACGCATTTTTTACGAGACTATGTTTTTCAAAACGGTGTGCACGATTTCTCGACATATAATGAACGGATTGACTTGAAATTTGGTACATTTATCCAGCGTAACAGTAGTTTAGTCTTGACCGACGTTTTTCTACCTAACGTTTTTTTTTCATTACCTATTAACAAAAAATATGCCTTTTTCTCGAAAAACGAAAAAAAATCCAATTTTTTTACTGTTTGAAGCATAATTTAAAAAAAAGCTCGCCCAAGTCTTAGCTGATATTATCTACTTTCAGAAAAAAAACTTTTTTTTCAGATCAACCGAGTGGCCAAAATGAAGTACACCGTTCAGCCCCTCACGTCTAAATGTCCTGTACCAAATTGTCAATATCCCCTCTAATTATTAATATCTTTTATGAAATTTCGTACACAACTTTGTTAATGTACATACAGATCAACGTCCAAACAATGCGGCGATCACCTTGTCTATTCCTTCAATTTTTTTTTTAATAACCCGGTCTTTCGGTTCTTCATAGTAGCTTAAGCCCTTAAGGCGGAAGCCTGAATTAGAAGGTGCGAAAAATCGTTTTTTTTTTATGGATTAAATCGATAGATAAACTATCCAAGAATATTTTTACAAAGTTACAGAGGCACACTGTAAATATTTTCGAAGATACGAGGCCAAAAGCAGAGAAGCGATTGATATTTGATATTGATATTCCCTCCTATTGAAAACTTTGAAGCGCGTTTTCTCCAGTTTTCATCTTCACGGTTTTTCCAAATTGACGGGCGTGATAGCAAAAAAAAATTAACGACCTATTGAATCAAACCAAAGTTTATTTTCTTCAGTATGAAAATCTCTTCTAGGTGAATAAAAAAATTCGTTGAAAAAGTCTTTTTAAATAATTTTGATAGCACGTTAAAGTGTTTTTTTAACTCATTTTTTTCAAACCTGAGAAAAGTTATAATTTCACGATTTTTTCAGCCTTTTCTTAAGGGGAGGGTAGGGGTTTCAGCGTGAAAAAAAAACACTTTTTTGCGATTTTTTTTCATCTTTATGGATAGAGTAAATTCATTGAAACCTTTTGTGCATTGTTAAGAGTCATTTCAAGAACATTCCGTGAAATTTGTACGCGAAAATATCCACAAACAAGCCGGTGCTGCGTTTTTTTCGAAACCACTTTTTCCAAGTCCGTGTTCACTGCCATTTGAAAACTACATGACCGATTTATTTAAAACTTGGTACACACTTTCTACATATAAAATACCTCCCCCCAACGGTTAGTTTGAGATTTTTTTTACATTGAGGGGCTTTTCCACCCCCAAAATGGCGGAATTTTTCGTGAAAAATAGCACTTTTCACTTTACATGACCACCGAAAATTTAGACATGAAAAAAAAAGTATCAAAGACCGTTGGGGGGAGGATTTGATGATACTTTGACTAAATTTTATAGGTACTTGATTTCAGATAATTTCTAGCTGAGATACAGTGAACACCGCAAATCGTGTTTTTCTAAAGGCGTTCTTGGAAAAGCTTCGTCACCGAATTGTTTGTGGATATTTTCGCGTACAAATTTCACGGAATGTTCTTGAAATGACACTTAACAATGTACAAAAGGTTTCAATGAATTTACTCTATCCATATAGATGAAAAAAATTAGCAAAAAAGTGTTTTTTTTACGCTGAAACCCCCACCCTCCCCTTAATTCACCAAGAAAAAAAATATATGACAATTGACAATTTTATTGGTTTATTTAGTTCAGTCAAGAATTACGAGCTGCATCTTTCCCGCCGATTGGGGACTGCAGTGGCAAGAGCACATGGAATAGGCTAATAAATCTGCAGTGATTTTTTGTTTCATGTTGAAATTTTTTTATACACATTTCAGATATACATGACAAGATATCTCAATGTTTAATGAGCTCACTTGTTTTTTTCCGTCTAAAAAAATTCCCGAAAAAACGCTTTTTTGGACCTTCTAATTCAGGCTCCCGCCTTAAGTCCATTGCGAGTAAAATAAAAATCCGTGGGACGTAGCTCGGTTTGTCTTGATCCAAACGTAGTAACAGGTGACGGTGATGTTCGCAAGACTCAATTGAAATCCATCGGAACATTTGAGGAGCAGAAGTTACGACGTCGTAGCCCTCCTCTTTACACATTATACCCCGTAGAATTGTTTCATGTCTCGTATTTTTTCGTTAGAATCCCATCTATGCCCGAACACCGCATAATCTATTGACGAAGCTATTACACGACGTTTAGGGGTCCGAAGCAAGACGGCGATAAACTTTCGTCAACTTCCGGAACTCGAAGTCTCGGAGAATTTTATATGCTCTCGATGGCGTTTAGGTTGAATAATAAAATGCGTTGCAAGCTGCGCACACGCGGAACACTCTTGCTCGTGTGAAAGGTGAAGAATATGCCCCACGCTGAATAAGGAAAGTGCTCGAGGCAAAATTTCTGGGCGTATACGTTGCTCGAATCTGATACGAGTCCCAAGGAACAAAGTTGACGATGAAACGCCGAAATTTCATCGACTATTCGTATTTTAACAAGTTTTTGTTGAACGCTTGCGGTGTATTGCCCATTAAATCGCCAAATAACATTATCAGTTTGTTTCTTATTTTCGTGACAATCGCATCGTCGTGCTTCATATTCGTACCGGGTTATTACTCGTTGATTTTCCACTGGAACAGTATTACACCATCGGACAAATTTGACATAATGATTGACAGCAATGCTTTCATTGTTTGCACGATAAAAGGCACATACGATTAAAAACTTTCGAATATTTCGTATAAAGTGCGGTGCTCGATAAATATTATTCGTCGAGTTATCAGTTATTAATTCATAGAAGTTCGAGGCATTTGGGAGATTAGACAATAGCACTATGGTTCAATTGCGAAAGTTTCATAGTGTTGAAGCTTTTCGAAAATATTGCTCGGAGAACATGGTGTAAATAGTGGAATTTTTTCTTCTGAAAAAATCGTCTTTAACATTAAGGGATGACACCAATGTGCCGAACCGAAAAAGGTCATTTTTCCAAAATTTTTGGCTACTAAATTATTTATTTGGTACTTGAAAAAAAGCTATTAAACATACTTTGAACTTGTTTCGTGTGTTTTTATTTTCAAAAATTAAAAAATTATTAAAGTTATTGAGGTATAGTAGCACCTCTTTGTAAAAAGTGTGATTCGAAGGGGGGATCGATAATTCGACAAAAATAGAAGTGAAAAGTTTTATATTCTATATAAACGTAGTTCTCGTGGTACCTAGCCGTTTTTCGAAAAAAAATTCTCTCATGGTGGCGGATGTTTAAAAAAAGGGAACTTTGGCAACATTTTTACTTATATTCGGAGGCTTAAAAAGTATTTATTTTGAAAAAACAGCTGGGTATATCGATAGCTACTGCAAGTACGGAAATTTTGGTTTTTTTAAATTGAAAGTCGAACAATTATAGCTAGAGATATGATTTCGGCCAGGTCGAGAAAAATCGTCTGTAACTTGGTCAACTTTCAATATTTTTATTTGAATTTTTTGCACATACTAGGGTTGCTCAATCTTGAGCTCTATTCTTTTTCCTTTTTCTCACCACCCAATTATTATCTTTAAAGAAAAAAAAATGGTCGCGGAAGCTGCGAGCCGTCAACAAATATTTAGAGGTCGATCAAGCCTCCTGAAAATTCTAAATTTCATTAAAAAAATCGATTTTTTATCGTCTACTTTTCACCCATGAATTTAAGGCTTTATAATTTTAAAATCAACCTCGCGAAAGCTCTAGCCGGCCAAGGAATATTTAGTGGTCGCTCAAGGTTTTCAAAATTCAGAATTGCCGCCAAAAAATAAATCTCGCATACACCATAATTCCTTGTAACATAAAAACAAAATAAACAGCGAAGTGTTACATTTTCGAAATAATTTATCATAATCATTTGTGACAAACACCAATTGGATGATATGTGTCATTGTGTATTATTGTATTATGGCGTCAGTCGTCACAGAATACAGCTACAATTGGTCCGCAGTTTGACTATGGAGATCAACTGTGGGATGCATTACAATGCGCGGGAAACAGCTGCCATTTCACTTTTACGAATAAAATGACCTATAATTTTGTTTACGGTCAAGAGCTTTAAAGATTTATTCTATGAGAACAAAGATTATAATTTGTGGGTTAGAAGTGTGAGGTAAATTTTAAAAATCTGCTTCTATAGAAAAAGGATTAATTATTTTGAAAATTTTACAAAGAGTCAAATTTATGGAGAAAAGAGTAAAAAAAATTGCCCAAAATTGGAAATTTCGAAGCTCTTGAGCGACCACTAAATATTCATTGACCGGCTAGAGCTTTCGAGAGGTAAATTTAAAAATTATAAAGCGTAAAATCCATGCGTGAGAAGTGGATGAAAAAAAATTGTCTTTTTAATGAAAATTTGAAATTTTTGGAGGCTTGAGCGACCTCTAACCATTTTTTGACCGCTCGCAGCTTTCGCGACAATTTTTTTTTCAAGATAATTATATAGCGAGAGAAAGGGAAAAAATAGAGGTAAAATTGTGCCACCCTAATGTATACTTTCAGAAAATGGAAAAGACAATCGATCCCCCCCCCCCCCCCCCACATTGGTGCCTATCTCAAAAATTTGCTTGGCGAATTACTTTCACGGTTCACCTGAAACTTGAATTATCCACCAATTAACGAAGAAACCAAAAATTTTATTGCAATTATACCATTTTTCGATTGTATCCGTTTTCCGAGCAGTGTTGACGACAAAGTTTAGTTGCAAACAGTACGATTTTGAGACTTAAGGGGTTGTATACAGTCAGGAGGCCCAAAAAGATCGACTTTTAAAGATTTTGTCTTGAGAAGACCTTTAAATCTATTAACGTAAACATTTGTACACATATTATGGTAACTTTCAACTGTATTTTAATATTTGTTATTTGGAAAAAAAATTATTTTGAAAACTGCCATAGCTGATCTCCGGGAGCACCTCTAAAAAAGGGGTCTTGCGGTGAGCTCGATATCTCTGGACTGGGTCATCTAAAATGGAAAAACCAAAAATATTTCGTTATTATAATGGATTATCTTGTAATTGATCGAATAAATAAGCAAAATAATAATTTTTGACAAAATGGCGGCTTCTAAAAAAAAATCGATTTTTGACAAAAATTTAGGCCTCAAATTATGTATAAAATGGAAAATATTTATCGGTGAGAAAAAACCTTCGATTAATTACTGAAAAATATACTTGAAAAGATTGCGTTAAAATTTGAGACTGATCGGTTCAGCCGTTTCCGAGAAACCTTGCTCACCGACTTTAAAAACACAGTTTTGAGAAAAACGCGTTTAAAGTTTCAAAAGCACTTTCGAACGCTCTGACACGTCATTACAAATGTGCGTGTAACTTCGCGAATATTTGCTGGATTGACACGAAATTTTCTGTGCGTGTACTTAAGGCGTTACCCCCACTTGTAGCGCAAAAAAGGCCTTTTTCATGAATTTTTTTAAAGAAAACTACAAAACTTTTTTAATCGATCAATATACCATCTTAAAGAACACATCTTGAAGAACTTTCAGTAATTTTTTTATTGAAAAATATTACATTGTTTAGTGGCAAATGGCCGTCAATGAAATAATGTTTTTATATACACGGTTTGCGGTGACCAACATTGCGGCGAAGTAGATCATCTGAAAAAAAAATGCGGATGGATTTAGTCAAATATAAGTATAAACTAGTCTTTAATCGAAGGATTTTAAAAAACATTCATTTTTCACAAAATGGCGGACAGTCAAAGTTAATGGTTCGATTTTAACGAAAAAAACGGCCTTTTTTGGCTATAAAACGGCCATTTTTTTTCGAAAAAATATCGAACGTTTAAAGACTACATTTTTATGTATTAAATAAGCCTGCAAAATTTCAAGAAGATCGGTTCATTAGTGTTCGAGTAATCTTGGTCACCGACTTCAGAAATGCCATTTTGAGAAAAACGCGTTTAAAGTTTCAATTTCAGTTTACACGAAGAAAAATTTTTTTTTTGTAAACTTACATAGAGTCATCTATTCCGGGCCCATACAGAAGTATGGGCCCGGATACTTCTACTTCAAAAAAATGCAATAAAAAAAATCGATTTTTTCAAAATCGCAAGTGGGGGTAACCCCTTAAATATATGTACATTACGAAAAAAAATCGATTTTTCGAAAATTTTATCTGTATATAACCCCTTAAACGTCGGTTACGGGCGTCGTATGAATGAAGGATGCTTTTTTATTATCTTGCAGTTATTCTTCTGTTTCCAAAGCGCCAGAAGCATATCAGCCTTATGGACAGTTGTGCAAAGCTATGGCGATACATCGAGACCGACGAAGATTTGGCAATTGTCGAAGAATACGTGAAGTTGGGACTCCACCTCACATACATTTTCGCAGGAAACTGTCTTTTGGCCTCAACATTTTTTTTGAGTACACCCTTATTCGCGAAACTGGGCGTGGATGCAAACGGTACGGTGGTAACGAGCAAAAAGTTGCCCTTCTCAGCAGGTATATTTCCCAAGAAAGCGGAACAATTTTGGATCTGGCATGCTCTTCAAGTACCATCAAATTGGGACTCTGCTTTGGCAATTGTTGCTATTGACACGGCATTGCTCTTCTACGTTCTGCAAGCTTGTGCTCATATGAGACTGTGCCAAAAATACTTTGAAAGGATAACCGATGTGGTTACACTTGGGCACATTTCGACGCCAAATGACCACTCGGACTGGTTACTTGAGCAGGTCACCAAAGGTGTCACGTATCACACGGAGATCTTGCAGTGAGTAATATAAGATCAATGCGTTCGAATTCAAAGCTCTTTATTTGTAGCACAGCAAAAGTAATGTCGATTATTAAACAGATATTCCAAAGACGTGGAAGAAATGTTTGATTCCGTTATCCTCGCACAAGTACTCGAGAGCCTTATAGTGATGTGTGGCTTCTGTTTCGGAATTCTGTCCGTACGTCATTGTGAAATTTAATTTGTGGAACAATACACATCACGTACATTACACATCATGTACTAAGTATTACTTGTAAATTCTGAATTGCATTGCACATATTTTCAAATGAATGGACAAAAAAGTAATTTGTCCCAGCCAAAACTTCGTAACGTTGGGTAAATCTTCAAGGAGTTGTATATGGTGGAATTTGTCACTTGATCCTGCACCTGAGGGGGTCTGTCTATGTAGCAATTGAAAAAATAAGAAAATGTATCGGACAAATTGATAATACATCTGAAAAATGCGTACCAAATTTTTCGGAGCGAGATTTGAATCGGGAATTTCCGCTTTTATCCCTGGTGTGAAGCCAGTTGGTAGTTGCGAGCGAGGTAGTGGCGGAACCATTGAAGGACCACTCTAACTTACACTCCAGAAATCCTGGTGCTTTCCCAGAAAAAAAATCGATCCAAAATAATTCAATTCAAATATGCGATCATATTGGTTTCATCTTAACCCAAGCAAGCATGAAGAAATAATTTGATGAAACTTGAACTAGTTCGTCGTAATGTTGTACTTTGTGTAAGGGATATTCCACGCCACTTCAGGTAGCCCGTGACCCCGACCATTTTTGGGTTTTCTGATTTTTTTTGTAAAATTGTACCCCATGAAAGGAATATCCACACCAATTTTTATATTTTTATCTATTCTTCTTTAGAAGTTATAGATTTCCAAAAAATGTCGATTTTAGAAGTTTTGGAAACGTTTAAAGGCTGATAACTCCTGAACTAACTGAGATATCGACAAATAGCACTATATAATTTTTTTTCCTTTTGAAGTATACTTTCGTTAAAAAATATGAAAAAAATTATCAATGTCAATTTTTTTTGCTTCTAAAGTGAAAATTATTTTTTTAAAACTTGATAGCCTTTTTTTTATTTTTTCAAAAAAATCTTTAAAAAAGAGCGACCCGTTATTTGATTTTTAAGACTAGTCTCACCGTGGGCCCATTTTTCCTTCTATTTTTTTTCAAATTGATCATATTTTTGTAGACGATTTTTATCATTTTAATGTGCAATAATGTTATTAATGATTATGGATTTGGCAATTGTTGATTTCCAATTTGGCTTCGACAGGCCTGTAACGGTTTTTTTTTAATTCGTGCTGAATTTAACGAAAAAAAATTATTCGAAATCATTTTTTTTTGTTAAATTCAGTACAAATGAAAAATAAACCGTTTAATTTTTTCAACAAAAATATCGAAAACATTTTGTTGAAAATGTTTTCGACAAAAAATAACGACTTTAAACGTTTGTTTGAACATATGAAAAAATTATCCGTTTTGTGGATTGAATATGGTATAAAATATGTTTCTACAGACTCCTTAATTTAGGTAATACTATTTTAAGGCTGTTAAACGTAGTATAAATAAATACGTAAAAGTAAGTTAAATGAAAATAATGACAGTTAAAAAGATGTTATAACTTTTTTGTTTTAATGTTTTAACTCTGACATGGAAATATCGGTAGATACTATTGGAGTCCAATATCGGATTTTTGGTCCGATATTCCAGTTTTTCGATGTCATCGAAAACCGCTATTCATTCTCTACGCCGAACATAAACAACATTCCACATTAAGAAAATCATGATTACACTCAAGGTCAGGTACAATGCATGATAGAAGTTTCGAGCCGTTTCATTTAATTGTCTCGTAAAAACGAAACTAAAACCTTTTTCAGCGTTTCACTGTCAAGACCCCCTAAGGGACTTTCCTTAAGGCCATGTGCCACACGCCAGAAAATTTCGACGCGGCCTCTCGTTACGTCGGTAGCGCAGATCTCGTAGTTTTTAGCTACGAGTCGCTACCGACGGACAGCGCAGTGATCGCGAATTCGGTCTCGATGCTTCGCACTGGGACGAAGAGTCGAAGCCAAATAGACGGCGATCGCTGAGCGCGCGCGTGTGTGTGTGTTTGCTACGCCGCGCCGACCGCGTGGAGAAAGAACGAATACATTCTCGCACGCCGTTCGGACGTACGCAAGCACCTTACATCTATGTGTGTATCACACAAGTCATACAAGTATGCGTAGCGACCATGGTACACTTGTATTGGAAGCATGCGCTCGCTCGGCAGGAGAGCGGTGAAACTTTGTTGCATTTTACTTTGTATATGCAGCCATCGAATCGATTTTTTTTCGACGACGGCCACAACCAAAAGACTCAGGCATTTTCCCATACTTTTTTAATTCATTTAAACAAATAAGCTCGAACACAATTTGTTACATCGATGCCGCTTATCGTTAACGATATCGATAGCTGCCAAAATTTCGAGCGACCGAAATTGCTCGAAACTCACTCTACAAAAGAGTGGTAAAATTTTACAATGCTCATTATTTAAACAAATGTGTTCAGCATTTTTATCTCTGCCAGGGTTCATATTTAGCAGCATTTTTGCTGGTCAGCTTCTCGAACAATCAAGATCGCTAGCCTCGCTCTACGGAAGAGCGGTGAAATTTTGCGATCGCGCATTGTTTAAACAAATGCCCTCGAATCGTTTTTTTGTCGACGGCGATCATCGGTGGAAATTTCTTTATGGTTGAACTTTCTAGCAAACGGGGTTTGCTAGAGACTCGTATGGTGGAAGGGTGCATTTTCCCATTCTTTTTTAATTAATTTAAACAAATAAGCTCAAAGACTATTTGGCATCTCGGTGTCGCTCATCGTCGACGAATTCGATGTCTGCTAAAATCTCGAGTCTCGACCGAGATCGCTCGAGACTCACTCTACAAAAGAGTTGTGAAATTTTACAATGCTTTTTGTTTAAACAATTGCGATCGGCATTTTTTTCTCTGCCATGGCTTATCTTCGGCTGGCTGTCTGCGGTCGACCAAATTCGCGAGCGAACGAGATCGACCGGGTCTCACTCTGCGAAAGAGTGGTAAAATTTTATTATTACTGCAAAAAAATACGTTTAGCATTTTTTGTCTCTGCCGGAATTCATCTTCGGCAGGTTTCTCCAAAGATTCGAATTTTCTAGCAATGACGATCGGAGAAGTCTCGCTCTACAGAAGAGCGGTAAAATTTTACTATCGCGAATTGTTTAGAGGTCATCGGTGTAAAATTTTCAAAAAATCGTTTTGTTGGAAGCACTTTAAAAAAATCCTTGGAAACTTAAAAAATTTTACAATGCTCTTTGTTTAAACAATTGCGATCGGCATTTTTTTCTCTGCCACGGCTTATCTTCGACAGGCTGTCTGCGGCCGACCAAATTCGCGAGCGAACGAGATCGACCGGGTCTCACTCCGCGAAAGAGTGGTAAAATTTTATTATTACTAAATTATTACTAATTACGCTAAAAAAAATCGTTTAGCATGTTTTCTCTCTGCCGGAATTCATCTTCGGCAGGTTTCTCCAAAGATCGAATTTTCTAGCAATGACGATCGGAGAAGTCTCGCTCTACAGAAGAGCGGTAAAATTTTACTATCGCGAATTGTTTAGAGGTCATCGGTGTAAAATTTTTGAAAAATCGTTTTGTTGGAAGCACTTTAAAAAAATCCTTGGAAACTTAAACAATTTTACAATGCTCTTTGTTTAAACAATTGCGATCGGCATTTTTTTCTCTGCCATGGCTTATCTTCGGCAGGTTGTCTGCGGCCGACCAAATTCGCGAGCGAATGAGATCGACCGGGTCTCACTCTGTGAAAGAGTGGTAAAATTTTATTATTACTAAATTATTACTAATTATGCAAAAAAAAAATACGTTTTGCATTTTTCCTCTGCCGGAATTCATCTTCGGCAGGTTTCTCCAAAGATCGAATTTTCCAGCAATGACGATCGGAGAAGTCTCGCTCTACAGAAGAGCGGTAAAATTTTACTATCGCGAATTGTTTAGAGGTCATCGGTGTAAAATTTTCGAAAAATCGTTTTGTTGGAAGCACTTTAAAAAAATCCTTGGAAACTTAAACAATTTTACAATGCTCTTTGTTTAAACAATTGCGATCGGCATTTTTTTCTCTGCCATGGCTTATCTTCGGCAGGTTGTCTGCGGCCGACCAAATTCGCGAGCGAATGAGATCGACCGGGTCTCACTCTGCGAAAGAGTGGTAAAATTTTATTATTACTAAATTATTACTAATTATGCAAAAAAAAATACGTTTTGCATTTTTCCTCTGCCGGAATTCATCTTCGGCAGGTTTCTCCAAGGATCGAATTTTCTAGCAATAACGATCGGAGAAGTCTCCCTCTACAGAAGAGCCGTAAAATTTTACTATCGCGAATTGTTTAGAGGTCATCGGTGTAAAATTTTCACAAAATCGTTTTGTTTGAAACACTTTTAAGAAATCCTTGGAACCTTAAAAATTATGATGCATATTCCTTTGTAGCTGAAAAAAAACCATTATAAAGTGGTTTTGGACCTATTTTTTAAGGAAGTCTCCGCCGCTGAAAACCGTCTTTGGCGATCTCTCATGCCGGTAGGCGCAGTTCTCAACTCTTGTAAGCCTATTGTGGGAACGAAATGACCGACTAAAAATAGTTTTATTTTCGACCAATAGGTGGCATTAGGGGGCGTCCATTAATTACGTGAGGCGTTTAGGGGGGGGGGGGGGGGGTCGAGCGAAATGTCACCCAATCTCACGTGGAGGAGAGGGGGGCTTCGGCAAATATCACGTACTTTTAGTAATTTTAGTAATTTTAGTAATCATGTAATTTTTATCACGTAGGGAGAGTCTCCCTACTACTTTACATGGTGGAGTAAATGGTACTACAACCGCAGTTACTTCTACTACAATTTATTTTCCATGAACGTATGCATTTTGAAAAATCTCACGTGAGATTTTTCAAAATGCATACTTGATAAATATAATATAAATAATACCATATAAATGATTTTTGAGGGGAGGGGGGAGGGGGTCGAGCAAAATCTCACGACATCTCACCAGGGGAAGAGGGGGGGGGGGGTCGAAAATCGCCAAAATCACCTCACGTAATTAATGGATGCCCCCTTAGATTACGGGAAAAAAAACTTGTTCAGCTGTAGCGTCTTTGAAACCGTTGGCTTCAAACACGTTTTTTTCAAAACCATGTTTTTGATATCGGGACGGAGCAAAACTCAAACAATGTTCGACCAATCGACTTGAAATTTTAACTGTAGTTTCTTAGATTGCTCTACCAGTCAAGGACGAGCGCTTTTTTTGATTGACTGAAAATTGTCAAAAATATATCACTCAAAATTATACCCAACCCCAACAAATTAAAGAAACAAAAAATTTCTTCACTTTTTAAAGTGTTTTTTGAAAGGCTGTATCAATGTTAAAAATAGTCGTATCAAGATGAAAAAGAAAAACATTATTAAGCTTCAAGTCTATAGTTTGAGATCCTTTGGCAAAATAATTTTGTGAGCTACGGTTATCGCGTAGCTCACAATCATAAGAGTAGCGAGAAAATTATTTTTCCAATTTTATTTTTCAAGGGATTTTTTACAGTTAAATCAATGCATAGGTCCGTTAGCTTGTTTATTCAGTTCCAATTTGGTTTTTTTGTGGTCTCTCTACGTCAACTTTTTGCTGAGATACCCGACTTGTAATAAAAAATGTTCCTTTTGTGTTTGATCAATGATATCACAGCAACCAATGATCGCACAGGAAATTATTGGGCAGCCTTAAGAAAGTTGAATCAACTTCGTACAAGACGCTTTCGTTGATTTTTGAGAAAAAAAATTATTTTTCACCATTAACAGTAGTTTGAAAAATAGGACAAAAAATGACATTTTATGGTTTTTTAGTAAATCTACTACTCCATTACAAATATTGGTAGAAAGACTAATGTCACCACGTTTATTTTTCAGCTTAATGTACCCCCAATAGCCGTGTAAATTTTCAAATTGATCCACCGACCCGTTTTTCCGGACCGATCGATCAAATTGTTACAAAAGAATTAAAGGATCAAGTGTTCCTAAACATCGTGTAATCATGATCAAAATGAAAACACCCATTTTTTTCGACTATTTTTAGAACTTTGCAGTAATTGCTTGTTAAATTTAAGAAAAAAAATTGAAAAATTAAAAAAAAATTCTAATCTGTTTAAATTTGTAACATTTTTCAGGAAACAATGGTGACTCGTTGTTGCCACGCTTCGGCTTTGGCGCACCATAATTTCACTCATCTTTAATTGCATTGATTAAAAGTTGATACCCCTAAGCGATATTCACTAGTCGATCTGAGAACTTGTATGCCATTAATTGTCAATATTTTCTGCGAAGGTTATTAGGGATACAAAAAACACTTTTTTCAAAAATGATCTCTCGTTTAGAAGGAGATACCAATGAACAATTTTTTTCAAAAACTAATCTTTTTTTGGTCAATTTTTTCTACGTTTTGGTAAACAAAATTAATCTAATGTTTTTGTAAACTCTCATTTTTTTTTCAATTTTTTATCATGCCTAGTTTTGAAAAAAAGATTTTTTTCCATAACCCTAATAACCTTCGTAGAAAATATTGAGAATTAATTGCATAAATGTTCTCAGATCGACTATTAAATACAGCTTGGGAGTATCAATTTTAATTGATGCAATTAAAGACGAGTGAAATTAAAGAGCGCAAAGGGCGAATCGTGTAAAAAATGAGTCAGTATTGTTTCCTGAAATATTTTACAAATTAAAAAAAATGTCCATCTCTCGAATTTTGTTCTTATATTTAACAAGCAACTAGTGCCAAGTTGTGAAAAAAGTCGAAGAAAATTAGTATTTTTATTTTGATGATGATTACAAGATGTTTAGGAATAATACACTTGTTCCTTTAATTGTTTTGTAAAACTTCGATTAACTTTTGATGGAAAACGGTTCGATGAATCAATTTGCAGACTAACAGGGGTATTGGGGGTCACATTAGTCTTTGCATCAATATTTGTAACGTAGTGGTAGATTTACTGAAAATCCAGAAAAAAGTCATTTTTTGTCCTTTACCAAATAACGGTTAAGGGTGAAAAAAATCACAAAAACCAACGGGAGGGGCTGGCAAGAAATTCATTCGACTTTTCAAAGCTGCCCTCTAATTCCCGTTGCGATAATTGGTTGCTGAGATATCGATAATCAAAGACAAAAGGATCTTTTTTCATTCGAAGTCGGATATCTCAGCAAAAAAATTGACGTAGAGAGATAAAAACCAAATTAAAGCTGTATAAACAAGCTAACTGACCTATACATTGAGTTAACTGAAACAAAATTCCTTAGTCCGATGACCCCTGAAAAAAAAACAAATTTAGAATTTTTCTCCCGGTATTTCTTATGATTGCGCGATAGCCGTAGATCACAATTTTTTTGCCGAAAGAACTCGAAACTATGATCTTGAAGCTTCAAAAGGCTTTTTTCATCTCGATGCGACAATTTTTCACATAGACACAGCGCATAAATCAAACCAAACAAACAGACCTAAACAAACCCTAAAAAATGAAGAAATTTTGTTCCTGTAATTTTTGGAGTCGTATATAAAAAATTATGGTTCAAAAAACGAACTTTTTTTAACTCGTCTCTTTTCTTTAATTATTTTAAAGTTTCCCCTCATTTAACTGCTAAAACTAACGTAATAAACGAAAATATTTTACTCTTAGTTCCACGATTAAATTGACGATAGTTTACTGCGTTCCACGGAGAGGGTATGAGGTTGAAGTTTGCAACGTTGGAACGTAATAAAAATTAAAATTTGTTAAGTCCTTTTTTATATTTCGGCAACCTTTGCTTACAATAATCCTCCAACCATTTTTCAAGATTGTTGAAAAAAATCGTCACCGTGTACTCCCATCTAAGGGGTCACACCACTGTAGAATCTTAAAAAAATTGTTTTTTTTTTACTTGACTTAAACGATGCTTTGAACCAATTATAATAAGGGGAAAGAGTTTGGCACCTGTAAAACAAGATCCGCAGGCCCGTATGGGTCTGCGGTGGCAGTGGCTGACCCGTGTGCGAGACATCGACCGTTTTTCTCGAAACACAATTTTCAAAACGGCACGCAGCATAGCTCCAACAATTTTCATCATTTTCACTCTCAATTTTGGGTACATGTTTAAAATAACATTCCGAAGAGAAATAAGTACGGGCTTTTGTATGAGTTAGTTATAACATTAGTTATTACCGAATGATTGTCCTTTTTTTCTGTCGAAAATTAAGTTTTTAGTTTAATGCTTGCCAATTATACAAAAATTAATATTTTCACAATTCTCTACGTATTTCTCTAGCTATACTCGTGTAAATTAATAGATTTTTTAAAATTTTATTCTAAAATCAAATTTGCGTCAGCTATACTGCGTGCCGCAGAGCGTCTCAAATTCAACATGCCTCGCCAGAATGGCTCCAGCGTCACCTTTTGGCATAATTGTTTAATATAAATTTCATTTTGTTCACTTGAAAGATATGGCTAATAACATCCTTGAATATTAATATTCTCTTATTCCTCCTTCTACAAAAAAAAATCGCGAAATATCACTCAATTTTGGACGTTTACAGTGGTGTAAGCTCTTATGGTAAAACGAGCGTGCGCTCTTGATTTCTATCGATTTTGTTCAAATTTAAACCAGACATTGTTCATATTATTATGCAAGTTTGAGTGAAATTTCAGAACAGTTGACTATTTAGATTGGGAGATAATGGATTTTTTAATTGCAACTTTTAACACTGCAGGGTCTGCATAGGCCGAAAGTCAGGTCACATAATTCGGCGTACCATTCTATTGTGTTTATGGATTTTGAAAAAAAAAAATATGATTATATAACAAACTAGTTAGGGAACGAGTGGAAAAGTTTGAATTGTCTTCACTATTCAGTTTTTCTAAAGACGTTCAGTAACGACAGAATAACTCTCGGTAAAAAATATTTATCCCCTATAATAAGAAGACATTATGCAACACCGCAGAACAGCATTGTTCAATATTTCGATAAAAAAGATAATTATTGTGTTCCTAAAGTTAAACACATTTAACGTGAAGAAAAAGATTTGCGTTCTAAACATTAATATTTCATATTGTTTATGTTATTGCATTGTGTCTTCTCATAGAGGACAAATATTTTTCACGGAAAATTACTCTGTCTAAATTTCAATACAGACCCTAGAGTGTTAAAAGTTACAATTTCAAAATCCATTATCTCCGAATCTAAATAGTCGACTGACCTGCCATTTCACTGAAACATGCATAATGATACGAATAATGTCTGGTTAAAATTTGAACAAAATTTATAAAAATCGAGAGTGCACGCTTGTTCTACCTTAACGCGTTCAACCATTGACCATTCAATTCTGTTGCCCTGGAGGTTTGGACCCGGCGACTCTGAGTATGAGATGATGGTAGCCGTAAACATTGAGATGCAAGAAGGACGTTGCGTCCTCGCCCTTTGTTTTGAAACGTACATACGTAAGCGAAAGACCTTGCATAGATTGGTGGTGCGATCCATGGTGAGATATTGTTTCTGAGCGAAGCCGAAGGGTTCAACAAGTTCCTTGAGGTCAGCCTCGCTGGTGCTCTCGCAGAGATTGGAGACAGCGGTGATATCCGGGCGGATACTGGAACTGTATACTGTGGCCGCAACAATTGATGCGGTTTCTCATCCTCGGCAGTACGTACTTGATGCCCTGGATAAATCCGATGGTCCATCTAGATGGTAAATCGATGCTACATTAGTTCTGTTTTCTACATGATAGCCCAGGTACCGTACCTACCATGTGTATGCGTACGTTATCGGTACCAGTTTAGTATGGTGAGGATACGGAACCGGTATATTTTACTATTGCACAGTGTACCAGTACCATGCTAGTAACACATACATTTGCGTGTAGTGGTGTACTACCGTACAGGTTCACCGAGGGTCTTCTATCTTTGTACATCATACCAATAGTACTCTCGGTCATCAGGGTGAAGCTATCGAGGAATCGCCAAAGGTCCACAAATAATCCGTGTTTGAGATGTGACAGTTTTGCGTTCGTAGGCAAAGGGTGTTGAACTTTCGTGCATAATTTTGGTCGCACACTGATCAGGAAATCGAGGATTTCGAGGGGTAATGGAAATGGCTACGGATCATCGAAAAATATGCTATCTGCGATTTTTTCACGAATAAATACCGAGGTATTTCTGCGAAGAGCAAATAAGCTTGAGTTTTTTGCACCGGAGCCGTTGGCTGTTTGACACATCGGCGAGCGAGAAAACAATGCGAGGGAAGATCGTGGCAAATTGCAAAGAACGTAAATTGAGGTTATAGCACGTACGTACCTTGACTTCCGGTGTTTTCTCCTTCGACTTCTCGCTGTCACTGTGTTCCTCGATCTTCTTCATGTAATCGGCCGCTGCGGTTTTCTCGTAGATTATTTCTTTGTCGTCGGTGGTGTGCCGGCGTCCTGATGCGTTCTTCACAGCAAAAAAAACTCACCAAAACGCGACGAAAACAAACTTCACTCGATCACACACACTATTTACATTCTATCACACACATCGTATGAAATATATTTCGAACGAATGTTCGAGGTTATGGCCGGAGGTTATGGCTCCGGCTTTCGACCTGTCAAAAAATAAATTGTTCCGGGAGGAGGCGAGCGCGGTCGGTAAACACAGGACGAAGCGAGCTGCGCGCCGCCAGTGAGAAAACGGATGCACTGAACGCTCGCTCCGGTACATGATATTTTGAGCTTTGTTGGTACATTTTTGCTAAATTGATGTAAAAATTTCAAAATGCTTTTTCTCCGCCATTTGTTCATGAAAACAGGTGAAACGAAGCTCAAAATGTGTGCTCTTTCACTGTCGAGAGCATGATTCGCGCCAAATTAACGAAAATGCGATGCAATGGTTAATAATTCACAGTTTTTCGCATGGTAACCACAAACTGCAAATTTTTTTTCGAAATTTTGGAAAATTTTGCGAATCATGCTCTCGGAGCAAGCATCCTGCATGCACACAACAAATTTCAATCCAATTGGTTGATCCGTTTGGGAGAATTCCCATTTCAAAATTTCGATGCGGTCGGAGGCATGTGGCACATGGCCTTAATCCAAGGTGTAAAGATTTTTCTCTGCCATACTACCTGATCAGACATTCAAATACGCTGACAAGGAACATCACTTTGGTGTCCTCCTCCGATTTTGTTAAAACTTTTGTATGTGGGAGAGTATCAAAAACTAAGATACACATATTTTATTTTATCGGCGAAAAAACGGTTTTAAGGGGTGAAACGCACTCTAAAAAATGGGGTTGTTTTTCGTTTTTCGTCGATAACGTTTTAACGGTACGAGATATAAAAAAATTTCATATTGCAACAACCTTTGTTTTTTCGCGTACTGCACATTGGAGATGAGAACAAAAACGTTATCGACGAAAAACGAAAAACATCTCCATTTTTGAGGGTGCGTTTCACCACTTAAACTTGTTTTTCCGCCGATAAAAAAACACGCGTCTCTTAGTTTTTGATACTCTTCCACATACAAAATTTTCAACACAATCGGAGGAGGACACCAAAGTGATGTTCCTTGTGAGAAATTTATTCGCAGCCCAAAAAGACTATGAACCCTTCGAACCCTTACACTGACCGGACCAATACAAACACGACTGCTTTGATGAACTGCTCGTTCGGTTAGTATTTTTTTTAAGTTATTCAACTCCGTTTGAGTTTGTAGGCGGGTGAAAAAGAACGTCCAAAATTCGTGACCAGTGCATTGTCCGTGGTCGTGGAATTGCTTTTATTGTGTTGGCCACCGGATACTCTCCAGGATGAGGTACAGATGTACAAAGTTTTAACGCACGAAAAATCATCGCTACCCGCACGAGCCGAAATGTAATTCGGGATGGATTGGGCTATTTCATCGCCTGAATTAATGAGTACCAGAAATGGACTTTCAACAGGGCCTCAAAATGGCAAGCGCGGCATACAATCTACCCTGGTACGATTGGACGAAAAAAGAGGGCAGTTTCGTCTCCATGATTATCGCGAAATCACAGAGACCAGTTGTAATAACGGCGAAAAAGTTGACAATTATCTCTCTCGAAACATTTGCATGGGTGCGTTAATGAACCTGCTCAATCAGTCGATTTTTATAGCTATTTTATTCCATATTTTACCGTGCTGTGATGTTTGCAATCTGTCGATTCTTGCAGGTCGTGAAGACAGCTTTTTCAATGGTCACTCTTGTGCGACAAGTTTTGGAATGACGTCAAGGAAGCAAATATGTAATGTAACGAATTGCAGTAATTTGCGGTCAGAGGTATCAAATGATAGTGCCAGATAGTGCTCGTGAGAAAAGCATTTGTACAATAGTGTAGAGAGAAGTCGAGAAAAAGAATTGCGGGTTGGGCAATAAACGATAAAAGACCAGATGTGGGGTGTATGTATAAGAATTAAAAAGCACCTATTCCAAAATCGAACGTGGCATACGTTACGTTAATTTACTGCTGTTGGATCGAAGATCTAAACGTCGAGAAACTTAGAAGAGGTGACAACAGGAGGAGATTCCTTGCAGTGGATTGATACAAATGAGCTTCGCCAAGATTGCTTATGAGATTGAGATACGTGCCGTTTTTATTTACTTTGATATTGAAGTTTGCACCGTTGGAATGCAACGGAAATTCTTTTTAGTTTTTTTATTTCCTCATTTTCAATGTCATCCAAAAACTTTTCTTACTATTTATGCTGAAGATATCTAATAAGAACCCCGAAAAACATTTGAGTCATTTTGGAGGGCTGAATGTGCCAAAACAATTGGGCTACGAAACTTTCGTTGCGTTCCAACGATGCAAACTCCAACATCACATATTCACTGCACGCAGTCCAGGAAAGTCTTCGTCAACATCGAAACGCTACCCGTTGGTTCCAGAGAGCTTTAGAACTCTGGAATATAACGTTCTCGGGTCTTCCTACGATATCGTAAATATCTGTTGAGTCGTTAACGAGCTACATCTACCTAGATGGGTCGAAAAATTGCATTTTCCAAAAATATTTTCATTCGATACCATCAGTTCTTAGCTATATTCCTTGGAAATTTCATTGAAATTTTCCTAAAATTGAATGAGCTACAGCTTCCAACAGTCGGTCGGGCGAACGGTAGCAGCACCATACTTTAAACTGTAAACGCGTTTTTCTCGAAACACTGTTTTCACAGTCGGTGGACATGATATCTCGAGAACCACTTGATGGATTGTTTCCAAATTTACAGGAGATACGACGAGAAACATTCAAAGGTCGTTGACGATCTCACTTTTTCATAATCGATGTTTATTTTTTAATAGTTATGTAAAAATGACGATTTTTTTGTAGATTTTGCATGCTCGAGTTTCACTTCGTCGGCACGTGGTTGAAAAAAATTATTTAAACAATCGACGAACGTCAATGACTCTTATCTATTGTTAACTTAAATAACCCGTTTGGTTTTTAGATTTCTGATTGACCGTTTAAGCTGGAGAGTGTCCACTGAAAAACGTGCAAAAAATGTCATCATTTGCCGGCGGCCATGTTTTGTTGTTTTTCGATATTTTTTAGTGATTTTTTATAAAGGATCTCTATATGTGTACCTTCGTGTTAAGAAAATGCATTTTTTTTCACCAACCGTTTCTAAAAAAAATCGCATTTTCGTAATCTTTTCCGGGCCTTTAGGTAGACGTAGCCACTTAAGGCCTTAGGCCACTCTGGAGGACAAAAAAGCACATATTTCGTGATTTTTTCATGTCAAATTTCGTGTCAAATTGGCAACTGGCTAGCATTTTTCCGTTGGAGCCTTTATTTCTGGAAGGTCAACGGTCGGACCAACATCTCTATTTTTTTAGCTACGATGAGACACTCAAGTTTTTTCGATTATATATAAGAATAGCTATAGCTATAGAAGCGTAGCATTTTTTTGATATATTTTTTTGTCACAATGGCGCATTTCTAAAACAAAAAGTATAAAATGCCATGAGAAAATCGTCAGAAAATCGTTTATAAAAAAGGAACCATGCAATATAATTTTAAAAAATCCTACGTAGTACCTTAGAAAATTTATTTCTAAATATACAGTTAAAATTTCAAGTGAATCGTTTTTAGATAAGGTTAAGGTAGTTTTGAGATAAACGCGTTTACAGTTAGCAGAAAGTCACGACATGAATAATGTTTCAATACCTTTAATCTGCAATGTCTGCACTAGAATTAAAAAATCGAGTACTTAGAGATTTTTCACACCTATAAACTTTTGGAATATAATTTTATAGGTACTAAGGTACCTTTTAAACAAAAAAAAACAATCGATTTTCGGAAAATCCAAGAGTGGCCTTAAGCCTTAACGGAAGAAAGATTGATCGGAGTGGATGGAGAATATTCAGTCGAGAAATCAAAGAACTGGTGCATGTTACCTGGCCCAAAGACGAGCATTCCTTACTCGAGCACAAATACGAGAGATTTGAAGTTCCATACTGGAACTTTTGTAAAGCGGGAGTGAAGGAACCGCGTCCTTCCTCGACGGTTGAACTAAAGGTACTCAACGTATACATCACATCTTCCGTTAGCGTCCGATCAACGACCGAATAGCACGTATAATCTATTAACGATGAGTTGGTAAATACTTTGACGTTCGATCAGAGCGGCCTGTAAAGTTTCGTCAACTTCCGGAACTCTCCATCGCGGTGCATTTTTTATGTGCACCCGATCGTGTTTCTTTGAATAATGAAATATGCTGAAATCCGCGCATACGCGGAAGATTCGCCATCGCGGAGTATAAACTGATTAATAAATCTGTTCCCTCCGCTTCGCCAGATGTATGCGACCCCAAAAGCTCTTTGTGCTCGTTGGAGTCTCATAGTACAAAAAGTTCAAAATGAAGCGACGAAATTTTCTCGATTATGCGCATTTCAATCAAGTCCTATTGAACGCCTGTGGTTTGTTGCCGTTCAAATCGGGACATAATTTTTTTAACCTCATCCTCGGTATAACGAACGTGTTGACGTCGTTTTTCATCTTCGGACCGGGCATTTACGCCTTGATTTTCCGATGGAATTCCATTACTGCTGCGGAGAGAGTGACCATTATGGGCCAGGAAAATGTTCACATCATTTGCGCCATAAAAGGCATATACCACTGAAATATTTGGCAGGCCGGTGGAAGAAAAAAAAAGATAAACGTAATTTTTCTTGAACAGAGGATGGGACTTGATTGTGTTGCAGCTTGCATTTTGATACCGAAACGCAGCAAGCTCCTACGCTTGACGGAGAGTTGTGCCAAGCTGTGGAAATACGTCGAGGCCGAGGAAGATTCGACGATTCTCGAGGGATTCGCGAAGAGAGCGTTGTATCTCTCTTACGGTTTTGCGGTGAATTGCTTCCTTGGAATTTCGTTTTGTCTGGTAACGCCGTTATTCACGAGTTTCGTCTTAAACGCCAACGGCACCGTAGTGACGAGCAAAGCGCTGCCTTACTCGGCTGGCATGTTTCACGACGATGTTGATACCTTTTACCTCTGGTACGCTCTTCAAGTGCCAACGTCTTGCTACAGTCTACTCGCAATCGTTGCCATTGATACTGGACTGTCTTTCTACATTTTGCATGCTTGTGCCCACATGAGAGGGTGCCAAAAGATCTTTCAACGGATATCCGACGACATCAGCCGCGGGAATGATGGGGAGATCGATGACGCCGAGTGCATAGCAAGGAGGAAGAAATTTTTTCGCCACGTTGTCAAATCTGTGTCGTATCACAAAGAGGTCTTAAAGTGAGTCATGCTAGGGTTTCACCTTTGCATCGAAAAGCTCGTCTGTGCCGTTATCAATGTCTCGATGTTCACCAGATATTCGAACGATCTGGAGGAGATCTTTGAATCCGTTATCCTCGTTCAAACGATGCAGGGTATCATGGCAATTTGTGGTTACAGTTTTGGTGCGCTACTCGTACGTGAACGTAAAGTTTACTCCACAAGCGTCAGCCTTAACTTGTAGAGAGAGAAGTGGAATTAACGAAGCTGCGTAACTAATTGCCGACTTATAGGGAGAAGAGAAAGAACGTCCAAGAAGCGCGACTTGTGCCTTGGCCGTGACCCTGCAATTGCTGTTGCTGTGCTGGCCGCCGGACACCCTTCAGGATGAGGTAAAAGTCTACGATCTGCTGCAAACGGAAAGGCCTAACTCGTACGATCTTCATACGCAAGGGATCACGCGTGTTACGACCTTTTTACCAAGTAGCTGATACCCATCGTATAAGCTGGAAGATTGAGTTGAAATGTTATCACCGGTAGAGCATGCAGGTAGCACACGCGGTGTACGATCTTCCGTGGTACGATTGGACGGCCAAAGAAGGAAGACTCATTACTATGATTATCGCGAAATCTCAAAGGCCCGTGAAGTTGACAGCGAAAAAATTCACGGCTGTATCGCTCCAGACGTTTACGTTTGTACGTTCTTCAGAAAAACTGAAAACAAAGTGGCTTCCCGTGCAGAAATTGTCGTAGGGATTCAATTGCATTCCCATACTTGTCCCCAGTCCCTCATTGGGATCCAATGGGCCGTCGCATTGGATCCCTATACTAAAACGTCCAGCTCGTATATTGGGTTCTAGTCGGGATTTCCCATTGGCATCCCATGTACGAATCCAATTCAAATCCTAAAGGATTCCCAAGTAAATGTTTATAAAATAACCCCCACCTCGAAGGGGGGTGGGAGATGGGGGGATTTATAGAAAACGACCCTTTGAACACAATGGTGAAGAGAAATCGCGACGGTCACCCCCCCCCCCCCCCCATAAAAAGTTATGGGGTTTTGAAGTTTGAAAAAATGCGTCGCAGAATAGCGGATCCGAAGACCGGAGTGGGGTCCAGAGGGGGGTCTAGGGGGGTGAAACCCCCCTGGCGGGTTTAAGGGGCAGACCCCCTTTTGGAGATAGAGGGGGCCAAGCCCGCCTCCCGGGGGGTTGGAGGGGTGGAGCCCCAACAATCCAGAAAAAACTAGATTTTAAATGAATAAAAATAACACACACCCACCCAAACACCCATGCACTCTGGAAGTGGGAGGTAGGGGGATTTGTCAAAAAAGCTCTCCTGAGCGGGATGTCGAAGAAAAAACGGCGCGGTCACTTCCCTCTCCCCCCTCCTGCCCTCGTTGAAACTTTGTCAAAATGTATCATTTCAAAAACGAGACTGGAAATCGGCGAAAATGGTGTCTGTGTGGGTTTGTTTGGGTGTATGTGTGTGTGTTGTTGTTGTTGTGATTGGTATTTTAGTTTCTACGAATGTATTACAGGTAATCGAACCGAGGTAAGCACATGTACATTATTATGGTTTTGCTACAAAGATTTTATGAAACTATTGTGGTCAGTGTTATTCGTTCCGTTCAGCGACAACGTTAAACGAAAATATGAGATTGTACGTATTTCTTATTTTTATTCATTTAAAATCTAGTTTTTTTCTGCATTGGTGGCGCTCCGACCCCCCGGGGGGGCTTCGCCCCCTCCACCCCCACAAGGGGGTCCAACCCCTTGACCCGGCAGGAGGGATTTACCCCCCTGGACCCCTTCCCGATCTTCGGGTCCACTATTCTACGACGCATTTTTTCAAACTTCAAAACCCCATGACCTTTTATGAGGGGGGGGGGGGGTGACCGCCGCCATTTTTCTTCGCCATTGTGTTCAGGGAGTCATTTTATATAAATCACCCCACGCTAGAGGCAGGAGGCGGGAAGGAGTTATTTTGTAAACATTTACCTCCATTGGGCCATCGCATTAGATCCCTATGCTAAAACGTCACACTCGTGCATTTGATTCTAATCGGGATTCCCTTTTGGAATCCCATGGAGGAATCCAATCTGAATACTAAAGGATTCCCATATTATTTAACAGGATCCGATACGACTTTTGATGGATTCCATATTTGTCCCCATTACCTTGTTGGGATCCAATGAGCCATCGCATTGGATCCCTGTGCTAAAACGTCACGCTCGTACATCGGCTTCTAATCGGGGTTCCCCATTGGAATCGATTGTACGAATCCAATTTGAATGCTAAAGAATTCCCATATTATCGAACAGAATCCGACACGACTCTTGATGGATTTCATACTTGTCCCCACTACCTGATTGGGATCCAATGGGCCATCGCATTGGATCTCTATATAAAAACGTCACGCTCGTATATTGGATTCTAGTCGCGATTCCCCATTGGCATCCAATGTACGAATCCTAAAAGATTCTCATATTATCGAACAGAATCCGACACGACTCTTGATGGATTCCATATTTGTCCCCACTACGTGATTGGGATCCAATGGGCCATCGCATTGGATCCCTATACTAAAACGTTACGCTCGTACATTGGATTCTAATCGGGATTCCCCCCTGGAATCCAATGTACGAATCCAATTTGAATCCTAAAGGATTCCCACATTCTCGAACAGAATCCGATACCATTCTTCTTAGATTCTATCACATTCTGTACGTTGTATTTTCTAAACAAAATAGTGGATTCAAAAAAGTATAAATCTTACCTTTAAAAAGTGTGAATCGCATCACTGAAAATGTACTGCAATTATCGTTTTTAATTTTTGTTTACCTCACCTTCACATAATATCACCACACACGTACATGCTCACGAAGTGTGCAGGTTATGTTTCAACACGCCAAGTTTTTTCTCGTGACTTTTCACATCATTTCGATTCGAACGTGGTAAGAAATCTCAAACGACGGTCATCGGGGAATAGTGCAGTATCCAATTGGATTCCAATGAGGACTCCCTATGTGTGGTGTCTTGAACAAATTCCTATAGAGATATGGGTGCATCTTGGGACTCCCCAACAAATTCGTGCACAGGATCACGAAAGAAGATTTTTGGGAGAGACAACTCCCCACTGAGAAAAAGAAATCGTTGAATGTGCAAAATGCATTGTGTTGTCTCAAAATTTTGTTGTTTTAACTGTTGCTCAAACATGTTAAATAAGCTACAGTTCACATCACTAAAACTATCAGTTAGATTAACAAATCGTTTGTTACGCCAATTAAAAATCAAGTTGAACGTATTTAAAGATACATTTTGTTAAACCAACTGAATTTGGGTTGGATGAACGATTTTTTTTTCAGTGCGGTTGAGAATTTCCAGTAAAATTCTCAAACAACGTCAATCGGGAAATAGCGCGGCATCCACTTGGATTCCAATGTGAACTCCCTACGTGCGGCATCCCTATCAAATCTCTTTAGGGATGAGGACCTCTTTAGCTTTCTGCACGGGTTTCTATGTCACCGATAGAAATTGTCTACTGTCAACTTTTTCAGGTCCTGAAGACAGCCTTTTCCGTGATCACGCTTCTGCGAAAAGTTTTGTAACACTTTCAACTCGAACGCGAGTAAGTTGCAACATGTATCGGATCCGAACGTTTTTCTAAATAAATTCCAAGGGACAGACGAAAAACCTTATTGTTTTATTAAAAACCCTTCCTAATGTCACATTAGAGATATGAGATCGGGGAGTTATACAAATAATGGGGATTTGCTGTAAGAAAATGCATAATTAATAATTCCCGGACACGATATTGTGATCAATAATAATGACTAAATTCAACATCACCAAAATGGATCATCATTCTGTGTACGTAGATTGGATCATTTTTTCCGGATACTCGTGCATCTTGTAATTACAGGGCAAACTAAACCTTGTTTGCCGATTGTCCATATTTCTCCATTTTTGTACTTCTCTTACGTACGCGAGTCTTTTAAGAGTGACACTGGAGCGTTATGTTCTTGGCGCCAACTTATAGATGCCAAAAATCTGAAAAAAAAAACAATGCAAAAAATCTGGTTGCGTATTTTTTAAAAAAATTACACATTGCACAGAACTTGAAATACTTGGATTATGTTTATGGGAACTGCAGCAACACTCTGTGCGTTCTTGAACGAAATGCGGATGAACCAGCGCATTTTTTTTTCCATTCGGTAGCTTTTCGATTTCACTGTATTCACCTTGACGGAGCTGTCACTCAAAAGCTTTTCAACGGAAATCCAGGTATCCCGGGATTCTAACTGACGCAACAATGCCAATGTCGACATAATGCAGGGTTCGAATATATCCAGCGTTTCCTGAGCACGGGTGGTCGTACGATGAAGATACTTCGTCGTAGCTTCTGATTTCGCAAGTGCAACGACCGGACAGCGCGTTTATTCATTCATGAACAAAAGAACGAAGAAGATAACTTTCACAAAGTTTGGAATTCACCTTTTCGCTACCACGAACACACAATCGTATTCTCCGATGTTTCGAGAAATAATAAATAGGCTGCGAATTGCGCACAAGCGGAAGGTTTCTGGAAGGGGAAGTTTGATACGTAATCTTAAACCGACAACAGTACTTTCTTGATATCTTGGAGATGGTCAATGAGGAAATATATATCAGTGTGAAACGTTCCTTGAACGAATAAAATTTGACTATTAAAAAGATTCTATAAAATAGAAAAGGAGGCACTATGAAAAGAAGAAATTTCAATTACTATTCGTGGTTCAACAAGCTAATGTTACACGCCTGTGGCGTATTGCCCCTCAAATCGCGAAGTTTCCTTGCGAACTCATTTTTCATGATCACACCTATCGTTTCGTCCAGCTTTTTGCTCGGACCTGCGATCTACGCATTGACGTTTCACTGGAATAGACTGCAATTGATGGAGAGAATGGAAATTGCTAGTGAGGAAATCGAGATCATCGTTGGCGCCATAAAAGGCAAAGAAAATCAATTCCTTAACTTAATATATTCATAATTTTGATTGTTTTTGATTCCTCGCAAAAGAAGCTTCGTTATCTTTTGCGTCAACGAAAATAATTTATGAAACGCATCAGATGTGCTCGATCAATGAAAAAGTTTGGGCCATTTGATTTCCATGAATAGTATCAAATTTATTTTATGCGTGCACGCGTTCTGCAATGATGCAATTTGCAATTTATAATTTATTTTTTCTTCAAGGACGGGTTACTATCCATAACGATAAAAAATTATTATTTTTTTAACGTTAAACTTTAAATGCCGTCTTCTGGAAACGGCCTTTTTCGTTTTTGTCAATGATTGATTGAGAAAAAAAAAATTCGTCCGTTGAAGCAAAAAAATGGATTTTTTTCCAATCGGCTGCCATTTTGTTATACAGGGGTTTTTCAGAAAACAAAAAAAGACAAGGTCCCCAAGTTTATTAAGGACTTCATTTATCCCCGAAACGCGGCGTGCATGGCTTTATTCGACGGGAGCTGGAGCAGCTATTTTGATTTTTTTCACAAACAAAATTGGAATTTACTCTCCATTGATAGAAGCCTAAAATACGTTGAAACCCATTTCCAAAAGTATTAATGTTATTAAAACAAAAAAAATTCCCGAAGTTCTTGCATTTTTCATACCTCTCGACGGTAACCTCCCGTTAAGGTTGTTATGGGGTTTAGCCGTCGCGGGTGAGGTACGAGGGGAGCGCCCTATGCTTATGCACGGAGCCGATTGACTGTTACCAACTGTTAGCTTTCAAATAATCATCATATTAAACGCACGTTTTCGAACAATTTTTCTACGACTATTTGGAAAAATATGCATTTTTGAACATTCGGTGATTACATTAAGTGTTTTCATTACTTTGTATAAATATTTTCTATAACTTCTTCTCGCTCAATGGCCGCGAAACGAATTGGCAACGTCGTAAATCGTGGTACATCATAATGTCCAGGTTGGTAGAAGTGTCGCGAAGTTCGTCACATATGCGCCCCGTTCGTAACCTCAATATCGGCCCAAGGAGCTGTCAAAAATGAATATAGGTCCGGGTAAAAAAAATTCCGCTGCAAAGAAAAAGTGCGAACGAATGCTGTCTATATATAATCTTGCAGAAATCAAAAACTTTAATAATTTTCCGATATTCTAAAAAAAATGTATGTTTGAGAAAAGACCGCGTCATTTCATCTTTGCCTAGAAATGTCTAGTAATGTATAATTTCTGAACGAGTTATCAAATTAATATTAAGTAATTATTACTAATTAAGAGAATAAGTACCAATAATATTCGTTGTTAATTATCCTGACCGAGTAGTTTCAGGTTCCTGGGCATAATTACCGAATACCGATAAGATAGGTAGCATTTGTGCCGTGTACGACGTGGTCATGATTGCACAGTCTAATTTTTTGTGTGCTTGATTTTCGCACAAATTCGCTATCAAAAACATTAATAATTTTATAACGGTACTGTGAATCCTCATTTTCACGGTACCAAGTGTTAATCCGATAATTAGACGAACTGTATCTATTTTTTCAGCTCCGTGGTAACATTCACTTTGCACATATTAATAATGTACTAAACAATGATCGGGAGTTTTTCATACGCGTAATGTAATTAACCCACAAAATATGTCGAGTTACCGATTTTTTTCTTCTAAAAAACGGTACTGTGGATCGTATTGAAACTGCACAGGATGACCAGCAAAAAGATTATAAAGGTCCAGAAAAAAATTCAGCTCGGTGGTAACATGTTGACTCCCAGGTAGGAAATTAAAAGGCTGACGATGGAAACAAGCTTGTGCGAGCCTTGTTTCACCGAGCCTGAGTGAGACAGACCTGGCCCAGGTTTCATTGCATCGTTTGGAGCAGCCTGGAACCAAGACTGGCTGCTTAGCCTAAACTCAGGGTTATTTCAAGCTTTATTCAGCCGATGAATTTTGAGGCTGAAAAATCAAGGCTCGATGCAGACTTGTTTCAGGTTGTGATAAAATAAAATAAGTTTAAAATAATATTTTTTCCGTACTTGTATGAAAAAAAAATTTAGCAATAAATTTGTCGGGTGCGAAGGCACGAAAAACGAAAGCGAAGGTGGCAGCTCAGAACATTTAAACATATGCTCTTATCGATATTTATGAGGTACACAAAAAATTATATACGAAAATAAAAGTACACAATAAAATAAAGTATTGCTTTTAAAAATATTTTTTATATATATTTTGTAACAAATAATATAACAAATAATACATATATATAACAAATCAAATGAATTCTTTACAAATTTATTAAATTTACCCCAATGGAGAATATAGAAAACTAAAAACAGGCCTCATATAGCCTCGGGAAGAGTTTGGGAAAAGCCTGGTCATAAATGCTCGTGAAGGCGTCATTAAGGCTCGTTTTGAGCCTTGTTGTTTCGTCGTTTCAGGCTTAGTACAGGCTTTTCTACCAGCCTTTGGTCAAGCCTGTGTGCAAGAGCCTGAAACCGCGTTATCATTCAGAGGTTCAGCTAGGCCTGAAATCAGGCTGGTGCTCAGCCTGAA